>JAMWYP010000075.1:5640602-6240602 GCA_025563575.1 Acacia pycnantha | reverse complement strand
CCAACCTTGAGATGAATCTAAATGGTTTAGATTTAATTTTTTATAAAATATATATTAAAGTGTTACATTATAAAAAATAAATAATGAAATTTAAAAAGCCCGATTCTAATTTGAATAGTTCAAAATATCCGTAAGGTATAGTGTAATTAAACCTGGTTTGGTTTGAAAATTGGCGAATCTGTCAGTAAACTGGTACAATTCAGGAATTGAACCGATTTACATTTTTTTTTGGAAAAAAATTGATTTTTTTTAATTTTTTTTTTAATTTCATATTAATAATCTTTAAAACTTCACTTTTTCATCGGTTTAGTCTTAAGCTAGCATCGATTTGATTTTGATTTGACTTGACATTTAACCCTGATACCTGACCGGTTCGGTTTCCTACCAAACAAACATTATAGAGGTTCCAAGCTACCCATACCGTAAAGACTAAAGAGGATAGACGAGTTGACCAAAAAGAAAGAAGATAGACGCGCAGGTAAATCAAACAACTGACTTCTGCTGTGGGATTGACTTCATGTTTGGGATAATTGAGCCCGTTTAAGTATTTAATTTTTACAGGAGTACGATTGAAAAAAAGTTACTATATTGTAAATATGATTTATATTTGGATTGATAGTAATATGAGTGACTTTTTCGAAATGGAGACATATTTGAATTATTATTTAAAAAGTAAGTTGAGATAGAAAATGACATGAATCTTATTGAATACTCTCTTCGATCTTAAATATAAGATAAGTTTGACTTTTTTGGAGAGGTTAAGGAAGCTAATTAAGTTACTTAAGATTATTGTTATTCGTTTTTTTCCAAACTAATTAGTTGGACTAATAAACTAATATATAATCTCTACAAAAAAGTCAATTATGTCTTATACTTAGGATCGAATGGAGTACTACATATATATATTGCATTTGTGATAATTGAAGATAAAAAAATTAAATTTAAATTTGATAAAAAAATTAAATTTAAATTTGATAAAAAATTAAATTATTACTCTCTCCGATCCTAAAGATAAGATCAAATTGACTTTTTTTGAAGAGATTAAAGAAGTTAGTTAAATTACTTTAAAGTATTTATTTTTTCCCAAATTTATTAACGTGACTAATAAATTGATATATAATATAAAAATATACAACATATGGTATGATTAAGTAATTTATTATGTCACTTTTCCACATTTTTCTAGAGACTTCCTCTGTTCCATCTCTCTCTCCAAAAAATATATATATTTCGCCACATTTTCCAGAGACTTCTTTCCTTTGTTTCACCTTTCTCTAAAAAAAAAAAGCTCTCAACCTTTTCCCTGTTCCGTCTCTCTCTAACGATTGAATATTGTGATGGCCTGGTGTTTAGGGGGTGAGCAAATAAAAATCGAAACCGAAAACCGAACCAAATAATTCGGTGTTCGATTTTTCGGTTCAGTTTTTTAAACTAACTTAGTTTGGTTTTCGGTTCGGTTTTTGCAAAAAATTCGGTTAAAACCGAAAAAACGATTTTTTTTTTTGGTAGAAATATATTATGCTACACGTGAAGGGAAAAATAAAGGCTTACTGTTTTGTTTGAAAACCCATGCGGTTCTAGTGTGTGTGTGTAGTGAAAACTTTTGCTGTCTTGCATTTAGAAGGAGAGGATGAAAACTGATATATATATATATATATATATATATATATATATATATATATATATATATTCGCTGCCACTAGAAGAAAAGGAAGAATCATATAGGTATTTATATCATATATATATATATATAGAAAACGAGAAAACTTTGTTGTTGTATAGTATAAACGTTGCTGGTTATATGAAAAGAAAGGAAAGTTGATTTAGTTGCTGTCATGTGCATATAAATACATATATATCACTGGAAAATATAAGGAAAATGTGTGTATCGCTGAACTGAAAAGAAAAGGAAAAACAAAACTTATTGTCATAGGAATATATATATATGTGTGTGTGGATCGTTGCCTTAGCTTGCTGATATATGAATTAGAATGTTGCCTTGGAAGAATAATCATGCTAACTGATATATATATATATATATATAGGATCCGATATCCGATTCCAAACAAGGCTGATTTACTAAAGCATTTGCATTCTGCAAAAATCTTTTCAAAGTTTGATATGAAGTCTGGATTTTGGCAGATCCAAATTTCAGAACAAGATAGGTATAAAACTGCTTTTACTGTTCCATTTGGTCAGTATGAGTGGAATGTTATGCCTTTTGGCTTAAAAAATGCCCCTTCTGAATTTCAAAGGATTATGAACGATATCTTTAATGATCAAGGTCAATATATTATTGTTTATATTGATGACGTCTTAATCTTTTCAAATTCCCTAGAAGATCATTTCAAACATGTTTCAAAATTTATTTGAACTGCAGAAATAAATGGTTTAGTGGTTTCCAAACCAAAAATTAGTCTTTTTCAAACCAAGATTCGTTTTCTTGGACATTGGATTTATCAAGGAACCATAAATCCCATTGAAAGAGCAATCCAATTTGCGGAAAAATTTCTGATCAAATTCTTGATAAAAATCAACTTCAAAGATTTTGGGATGTTTAAACTATGTTGCTGAGTTTATCCCTCAACTTAGCAACTTTGTTAAACCCCTTCACCAACGTCTAAACAAAAATCCTTCTCCCTGGACAGATGTTCATACTGAAATTGTCAAACAAATCAAACGACAAGTTAGAGAACTTTCCTGTCTTAACCTTCCCATTCCATCTGCCTTCAAAATAGTCGAAACAGATGCATCTGAATTAGGCTATGGAGGTATTCTTAAACAACGTTCGACGGAAAAGAACAAATCATTTCTTACACGTCTAAACACGGAATCCCGCCCGAGAATTATTCTACGATCAAAAAGAAATTTTGGCCATTGTTTTGTGTATTTCAAAATTTCAAGCTGATCTTTTAAACCAAAGATTTTTAGTCCGCATTGATTGTAAATCTGCAAAAGATGTTTTACAAAAGGATGTTAAAAATCTTGCATCAAAACAAATTTTTGCCCGTTGGCAAGCCATTTTGAGTGTTTTTGATTTTGACATTGAATTTATCAAAGGCACTTCTAATTCTCTTCCTGATTTCCTTACCCGTGAGTTTTACGGGGTAGTTCTTAGGATTGAGAGTAAACCGACCCACAAACCCTTTCCCTCTCCAGAAAATGCCAAGAAAGAAAAAACTTGGCGATGAGCCAAAAGACAAGCAACCCCTCCATGAGGAGGAAGAAGATCAACAGAGCTACTTTCAAGATGCTCAAAACCCAATCTCCAGTCAAGAATTGCAGGAGATTATCAAACATTTGCTCCAACAGCAAACTCCTTCACCTAAGGGATCAACCAGTCAGACAGTTCCCCAAATACAGGGATCCAGTCAGACAGTTCCCCAAATACAGGGATCCAGTCAGACAATTCCCCAAACACAGGATCCAGACTGCAAACAAGATCTCAAACTAAATCGTGGTCATCCACCCCCAAACCGGAGTCATCCACTCCAAAACCGAGTCTCAAACCCAAAGACTCACTTCCTCCAAACCTAGGCAGAAAAACTACTGATTCCTATGCTAAGCAACCTCCAAACCAAACTTGGGAGGAAGTATTGGCCAAAAAGGATAACAAAACACAAGCCCTTGAACATGATAGAGCACTTGCTTTATCGTTAATTGCCTCTTCTTCACAGGCAATCAATAAACAAGAGTATGATTTAGCCAATGCTAAATTTGCTCTTGAATTAGCCCAGAAAAGGCCTCCTCAGGTTCCAACACCTTTATTGGTTACTCCAGCCAATAACCCTTTGGACACTCCTTACATTGCAAAACTCGCTCAAGTACAAGATGTCCTACAACTTGAACTCGAGTTTTCTTTGGAACACCCAACGAGGTAGCATTGAAAGTTTTCCCTTCAGGATTTCATTTCATTCCTACCAACTCACAAAAAACCAGAGAATACTATGAGCTAATATTGGTTCATTCTCAATCTATCGAGTTAACTCGGTACATTTCAAAAGAGGATGAAACTTTAATAACTCATTCTACTCTCCAAATTGTAAAGGTCCTCACACCTTCCCAGTGGGGACAGGATTTATCAAAACCAAAATATTTTGACATTAAATACGAACCTAAAGGATACAATTACTGGGACTATAATAAAGCCTGGTATTATGTTTTTTGGGATCAGAATAAAATTTTCAAACATACTTGGTTCATTTACTTTAAACCAAAAACCAAGTACATTTTTCCTCAATGGTTTCAACATTGGTGGGCTTTTTATGGACCAGTTCCTGAAATTCTTCCACCAACTGTTCAGACAGCATTGAATCTTTTCAGAAAAAATTCAATCATAGTGGTGATCCTTTTCCAATTGATCTTCACTATTTTTCCAAATTACTTGTATCCTGGATTTTCTCTTGGCAATACAGGTTTTCCCATAATAATAGGAGTTCCCCGATTTTGCCAGTCCTACAAAGAGTACCCTATGTACGATGGTGGGCAAAATTCAACCTGTCCAAGGTCGACTCCAATGCAGTAGAACGGTGGTTCAAAGACAACCCAAGTTTTCTTACTGCTCCGAGGAAAGTAGGTTCTTAAATCAAAAGAGCCATGCTCAAACTACCCTCGCTGCAATCTCAAATAAAAAGGATTACATCCAACAACTCAGTGTTATGCTTAAGCAACTCCAGCAAAGCGAAACTGAGAATCAAGCAAGTTCTTCAAAAATCAAGATTCAGACCAAAGTGATGATGAAGATTTCGTTGTCAATTTGGGAGAAGACTAAACTTACAGTTTTTGACGGAGGCACCAAATAAAGTAGCTTCCATGTATAAGACTGTATAAACTGTCCTATTGTACGCTATAGTAGTGCTAGGTATTTTCACTACAAAATTGGTTACTGTAGTGTCGGCAGACACTGTAGTTAATCATTCAAATGTTTACCGAACAGTACCAGTCACCCTGACTGAAACTGTTCAAACAGTGCTTCACTCCTGCCTATAAAAAAGCTGAAGCTCCATTCAGTTGAGGCAGGTTCCGAACCACTCCTTCTCTCTACCTCCCTTCTCTGCCTTCTCTCTACCCTATCCTTTTCCTTTTCTGCTATCTTTCCACTTTGATTTTCCAAGCTTTCGTTTGTAAGTTTTTCATTTCAATAAACCTGTGTTTCCTTTTATCATGTTTTCTTCTGCACGTTTATTTGCAGTTCTTTACTCTATGCTTTGATCCAGTTATCTGGTCCTTATCCAGTTATCTGGTCCTTACTTTATTTCTTCTGCACATCTATTTCCAGTTCTTTACTTTATGTTTTAATTTATCCAGTTACCTGGTCCTTACTTCTCTGTCTTCAACATCTCCCCCTCCCCTTTCCGATCCTTTCGGGGTCACTCCCGTAGATTGGAAATAAAATGGTTTTGCCCAGATATTGTTTTGAAAGACCATCAGGTTCAACCATAAAAGGAATTAAGAGTTGTGCAAATGGTGCTCCAAGAATAATTTGTGCTCCCATATCCTTCATAAGAATAAATGGAGTTTTTATTCGAAAACCCTTATTTTCAACAACAACATTTGAAATTTTGTAATCGATGATAACGGTTCTCTGCTAATGTAACTATATCTTTCAGTAGTTTTCTCAAAATATTTGGTAGGAACTAAGCCTTCTAAAATACAGTTAGCTTGAGCCCCAGTATCAAATAATACAGATTGTTCTATAACAAGATCATTATTAATAATTATTTTTGCTTGTATATAAAACTTCAAGTAGAAAATTCTTGTAATTATATTTAAAAATGGTGTTTCTTGTTCTGGATTATCTTCCTCAATTTCGTTTTCTAAAACTCGATCAATATTCTCATTAGAAGAGTTTTGGAGAGAGGAAATGAAGTCTTGAATCTGCAGTAAAGCAGAGGTATGAGAATCCTGACCTGATTTGAGGACACGAACTTCAACCTTAAGATTATTTATCTCTGATTGAAGATCCTGTATAGTAGCTGGTTTAACAGAGTGTTTGAATCTTTCCAAAGTTTTGGTTAGATCATATTTGTTATAGAAACCAGAAAATTTAGAAGAAGAAGGAGGAAGAGGAGTAGGAGGAGGTGACGAAGGTTGGGTAATATCTCTGAATTTTGAAAGATATGTACCTTTGTCAGAGTCAGGAAGTTTACTAATGATATCCAAAAGCAAATCCTGTTCTTTGGTGATGACATTTATTTGAGGAGAGGAATCATCGATGTTGAGTTGAAATCATCCTCTTGGATTTGGTTAAGATCTTCGAAGAACTTTGATCTTCTTCTAATCAGAAGATGTTTCAAGCAAGAGATTGTTTATCTGCTCAAGGAGAGGTTCCTCAAGCTGAATATTCCTAATTTTTTGGGAAAATCGGCAATACTTGGCATAATGACCAATTTTACCACACCTGAAACAAGTTACTTTATCCCTTCTCGAGACATCCTTTTGGAAATTATTTTTGGGTTTAGAAGGGAATCCTTTTTGTATATTTGAGGAGAAGTGTATTTATCATCCTTTTGATAAGGGCGTTTGTTATAAAACCGTTTATTTTTTGAAAAAGCGGGATTAAAACGGGAGTTTTTGTAAGACTTGTGTTTGGGTTTTTTGCAAGAAGGAAGACCAAATTGTTCACAAAATGATCCTAATTCTTTTCTATTGACACCCTTTTCTTTGGCAAGCTGATGTTTTATTCCATCATCTTGACAGATTTTTAAAGCAGTTTTCTGAATATAAGAAATTAACTCTCCATATGTCAAATCACCATAAGGGATGTTGCCATCATATTGATGTCTAAGTTTATCCCTAACTTTATCACCAAAAGACTTTGGTAATCCAGCTAGGAACTTTTCTTTCCAAAAACCTTGGTTGGCATAATCTCTTATGTATACCCGGCTTAGAAAAGTATCTTTGTACAATCTAAAATCGGATAATGTTCGACACGGATATTAGAGAGTAGCTCAGAAGAGCGATCTTTCCAAACATTTGGATCACCCACAAAATGTTTAATAATTGTAAAAGTAAGGGTATTAACAGAACTGAATAGGCTCACCATTATGAGTAATTGGAGTTCCATCAGGTTCAGTTTTAACAGAAGAAAGAATGTTTGATTTTTCTTCAGAAGACAGATAATAATCCCACCAACCTTTAAGTTGTCCGGTGAAACCAGAAACTAGAAGATTAGTTATTTCTGTATCCGAATAATCACTTGTTGTTTGATAAGCGGTACTTACCATGGTCATTTGTTGAAGAATTTGAAGAATATTTGTTTCACTTTGACCATCAATATTCCATTCATAAACATTGTTAGAGTTGAAAGATTTAAAAGTTTGATCTTGTCTTTCTTCAGTTAAAATATCCAGAGGACTTGCCCTTGGATAATATAACTTTGAAGATTTTTTCCAATGCTGCTGGTTAATTTTGAAATTGGATTTTGAAGATTCAGCATCAGGAATTTTTTCAAAATTCATGACTTGCTTAGAGGAAGAAGATTGTGAAGGTGTTTCAGGACAATTTTTTGTTTTAAATGAACATCGGAGTTTGGGAATCTTCAACTTGTTTTTGGTGTCGTAAACGTTGCTCAATTTCTGCCACTAATTTGGCTTTATTTTTGCCTAGCATACTTGCCTTGATTCTTGGATCAAGCTGAAATGGTTTGAACAAGGGTTGAGTTGTAGAAATTGGTTTGGAAGATTGTTGTGAAGAAGGGGTTTTGACGACATGATCTCCAATAATTTGAAGATACTGATTAGTATAATTATTTTGTTCCATGAGATTTTTGATGTCTCTTGGACCAACAGGTTCCTCTAAGATTTTGGTTTTGAAAGGAGAAGCTACAAGAGGCTGTTGCTTAGTGTCAGAAAGACCAGGAATCTGATATGACTTTTTTGGAGGAACTTCTGAAGAAATAGTTTGTCCTTCAGATGTTTTCCAATCTCTTTTGGTCATATTAATTGTTTGGGTAAATGGATATTCTATTTTTTGTTGTGAAGCAAAAGCTTCGAACCAATCAAAAAATGGAAGATTCACTTGGTACTTTTCAAGGAAACTGTAGAAATTTTCTTGGATATTTTTTCGTAATAATCCTTTGAACTTTTCTAAAAACCAGTTTCTTTGCAAAGTATTGTGTTCTGAGTAAAATTCTTCTTGCAAACTTCGTTTATCAATTTGAAAATGATGCTCAAGAGCACCCATGGTCTGAGGTTCACCTAACTCAGTATAAGGTATAGACTCAACTGAATTTTGGTCATCCTCTCTTTGATAGTTTGCATGAGGAATTGTTCCAGAATTATTGATTCCTTGAATTGAGACATTGGAAGGTTGATTTTCTCGTTGGTTGTGGAGGAGGGACAGGAGGTTGTGGTGGCGGAGGCGGAGGTAGATTGATAACCGAAGGAAAGGACCGTTCGGAAAACTGGAATGTCTTGGTAACTCGAGTTTACGATCTAAAATCCTCATATCTTGAAGATATAGATGAAGTAGAACTTCGAGGTCTGTCAAAAGCCATTCTAACAGATCCAGATTGAGTTTGGGAAATTCTACTGATATTTCCTACTGGTCTTGGAATAGGTTGGACAGCCTTATCCATAACCCAATCTTCAGGAAGGGTAACATCGCTCCACATAATGGTTCGAGGAATTGTGATGTTTGTGTTTAAATGGTCGGTGAGGAAGACAACAGCTTGACCGTTATCGGAGGTCGTTGAACATTTGAAGCCGAGGAGTTTGAGACCTTATACTGTACCCTATATAATAGAGCAATGTGTATAGATCCAGATTTCATATTGAAGCCATTGAGTTTTAGGTTGAGTTTGAGGACATCAAGGATGTTTTGATCGCTTAGATCAACCGTTTGATTTGGGTAACAGTTGAAATAAACAGGCCATCATGAAGTCCAAATTCAAGAATGCTAAAAGAGAATCTGCAAAACCCTGTTATCAATGATAGGAAGAGTCCAATCATCAACAGTTTGGTTTATATCTTTGAACTGAATTTCTTCGTCAAAGATATGGTTTTTTGAGGAGCAAGCTCCGTTTCGGTTTATTGAAGAGTTTGGAGCAGAAGAAGAAGAAGGAGAAGAAGAAGAAGAAGAACGACGAGAAAAAGAGCGGAAAATAGAAGACATAATGTAAAAATGCTGAATTTTAAAGAACAATATTAAAATTGCAGGAATAAAAATGCAAAAGTAAAGAGCAGAAAGACAAAAGTGCAGATAAAAGAGACTGAGAAATAAAAGCGAGATAAACAGTAATTGTAAATCTCCCTTCAATCAGTATCATCACCTTCAGGTTCCATAGGGGTGTGTTAATTAAAAAATCTACTGAAGACTCATGACCAGTATTTGAGTATATCTGTGATCCGCATAACTGTTTTTCTGTCAAACCTAGAAATTGACTAGTAATTTATCTATCATTACATGCTGCTATAGATCTATTCCTCTCTTATTAGTGAAACCTAAACCATGCAAAAGGCGGTACTAAGTCTGTTTGCCATCCAGAACCATATATGAAGCCAAACATATGATATCTTACAGGTGCGGGGGTAAATCGCCTGCCTCAACACACGGGTCTTATGGCCGTAACACATCCCCACAAGAAAAACTCAGATATCATAAGTAAGGACCATATATAAATTCGTAAGGGACAGCGTAAGGCAAAACTTCCAGCACTGCCTTAAACACGTCTATGCAGAATCCAGTGACATCTGTTGTATTGGTGCTCCGATCATGTGTTACCTTCACAAATTCAGTAAAACCCTTTTTCACAGGAACTCCTATCCTCATGGTCTTTTTCTCATTTGTAGGATTATCCCAACCCTTTGGAACAGAGGATGTATCTCCTGGCCATATGATAGGCTTCAAATTATTCCTAGAACTAGAATATGTAGTGCTTGAGCTTGTGAAATTCAGATCCCTTGTTATTCCTTTTTCTGGTGTCCAAAATCCTACCAGTCTCTCTCCTTTACCATTAACGTTGATTATCTCAAATGTGGATGCTTGCAATTGCCCCTCAATAACACTGAACTCTCCACTCATGCCACTAAATCTAGTCTCTGATATTGCCTTACTCAGATTTTCCCCATTCTCTGAAACTCCCAACTTTAAAAGATCAGAAAAATTACCAGAAGCATTATTGTTCATATCAAATCCGAGATTCTTGGCGCCGGCCTTCTCAACAGCCAAAGCTAATGCTGTGGCAGCATCATAAGCCCAATTTCCAAAAACATTCAAATCTGTATCAACAAGGGTAGGATTGTCTTTTACGAATTTTCTTCTCCATCGAACTTTAAAATCGTCATGCCGTTCTGTTTTTGGAACATAGGCCCTCACACCCAGTACTCCTTGCATCGAATCTATCACTGAGGATCCTAATGAATTCACCTCACTGCCCAAACCATCGGTGACGATCCAAACATAGCCGAAGTTCATCATACCAATCTCATATGCTATTCTAAAGAGTCGCTCGCCTGGATTAGGTGTCATGTGCACAACGAACACTCTGGTTTGCATGGTCATTAACTTGTAGAGCTCTGCTTTGATATCTTCATCGGTGGCTGAAGCTGAAATAGAACTCTGATATGGGATTTGAACATACACTTGTTGAAGAGAATTAGTCAAAAAGGGTATGATCCCTTTCCCGTAATCGTTGCCTGTGTAAATGGGCACCACGTTTTTCCACCCGAAAGCTTGGACGATTGCTCCAATGGCGTTCACTTGAGCTGAATCGTTTTGTGCAACTCGAAAGAAATATGGACTCCGAAGGGAAGCAAGAGAAGGACTTGTTGCCGAAAATGTTACGATGGGCACATGAGCTTTGTCTCCAAGGCTGATTACGAAGTTAGCTTCCATTGACGTAAAGGGTCCGATTATGGCTTGCACTTGTTCTACTTTTATGAGATCTATAGCTGTATGTGTCTCCAAAATACGAAAAATCAGAAACATGCTTGACTTTGTACATATTGCTTGGCGACTTAAGGAGGTAAGAATAAAACAAACACCAGCGTTTGGCTTATAATTTCATATTATTTTCGTTTTTCTCCGTTTGGTTGGTTCATGCTGTGGAATGAAATTTTATTTTCAGTGTTATTGTATTGTTCGTGTCTTTACATATTCCTAAGAAAATGTGAGTGCACTTTTCTTGAAAATACCACTCACTAGTTCTTGAAAAAACCGTTTAATCAATAAAGCAAGAACCAATTAACGATTTTCACATCCGACGACGGATATTTTTAAAGGAAAACCGGAAACCTAAACATTATTCCAAATGATATAGATCAAAAGGAATGGTTTTCTCCTTTTTTTCTTGGAACCAAAGAGACAGACGTTGAAATATAAGAGATTAATTTCAAGAAACTTTCTTCCACTTGGTTCGAATTCAAACCGGAGAAAACTTAGTCTGATAACTGAGTCAAATATATATTACCCTGACAGATTAACACAAGAAAGCGTATACATAATGACACACAACGATCAATTATGCAGAACAAGGATCAAGCTGATGAAGAAGCATATATATATATATATATATAGAGAGAGAGAGAGAGAGAGAGAACCTTGAGAGGCAGCAGTGACGATGTGTGAGTGGGAGTCAGTGACGTGGAGGAGGAGCCTGGTGTTGTAATGAGAATGAGAGGCATAAAAGTCAGAGAGGGAGATGTTGATGCAGCTGAGTCCGATTTTAGCAGTTGTGAGGGAAAGATCAAGTACAACTCCCAACTTCACCGGCACCGTAGTTGTGTTGCTTTGTGAGACGCTCAGCCTCAAACAGAGAGTCATCACAGCGCAATAGAAGACCAGGGCGTCTTCAACTTTGGCGCCCTTCTTCTTCATCTTCCCCACTAGCTTCGCTGCTCGCCGTAGGTGTTGTCAGAAACCAAAGACAGATTTTATAGTAATTTTTTACGTTTGAACGAGTAAGTATGTGGGACACGCCTAAAATCAGCAAGAGATTAATAGGAGTATTATATACTCCAAGACGTTCATTTTTGGGTCAAAACTTCCAAAGTCATTTCATTGGTCATTGCTTTATAAAATGGACGCCCTTGTTTTCTTTTCGTTCCTTCTGTAGCCTGTGCGACAATCATCGTTGATGTGATTACTTTTTTTTTTTGGCCCGAAAAAGTAACCTTCATTTATTAAAAACATAAACCATACAAGCAGAAGTCTAGAAACCAGAGAGACAGACACGAAATAAAACTAGTCCAGAACAGAAATTGAAAAGACAAACAACAGAAAAACTACAGCATCATCCATGATCATCAACAACTTCAGTATCTTTCTCCAAAAGCTTCCTAAGTTGAACAAGAGGTCTCCACACCCAATCAGATAGGCATAACCCCGCCTTAGCCACCTAGTCGGCCACTAAATTTGATTCCCTGAAAATCCAGGACAAAGAGTGGTTGCTTATTTATTGGTTTCTTTAAACACGTTTAAGGATGTTCTTAATCAATATCTCACAACTCCATTCAGGAGCATTACGTACAACTTGAGTTGATACAATTAACCAAAGCAAGATTATAAAGTTTAAAGACGTACGACATCATCTAACTGATTTTAAAAAGAACTTCACTCGAACAAAAAAAAAAATCAAATTTAACAAATTTAATTAGTTGTAAGAATTTTAAAACGATTGGGTTTGGGCTTATGCTCATATTTAATTAGGGTACAGGATTTTTCCAGTCACTGGAGATAGAGTTATCTCAAGTGACCCCAAAACTACGTCGTTTTGGATTAATGAATGATGTTTCTGTAATTTTGTTTATTTTTTAATCATATAAATTTTATCGAAACACCCTTCATTAATTCACCTAAAATTACTAATACACCCTTCATTAATTTAAAACGACGTAGTTTTGGGGTCACTGGAGATAACTCTATCTCCGGTGACTGGAGAAATACTTTTCCCATTTAATTAATCACATGAATATCTATAAATTACTTAGCTTCATAGTGAGACATTTCCAGGCATTAATCACACGCTCCATATTTAATTGAACTCTGAATGTTGTTGTTGGGATTTTTGAATTAGTTTTTAGAGAATAGATTTTACGATTTATAAAGTAAATATTTTTAAAAAAAATTATTTCAGTCTATAAAAAATAATTTCTAAAATCACGTTTTGAGTGTTTTTTAAATATGTACTTAATCACAGTCTGATCCTCTATAGAGACCCGTGGAATTGAAACAGCAGTTAATTTATGGGAAAATCTATTTTAGGGCCCTTTTTCAAATGGGTCCTGGGGCCTTTTGGATTATCGAATCCAGCCTTAAAAGGGCCTGAAAATGATTTTCCCTTAATTTATGGGTCAAGTACTCATTATTCATTAATTATTAGTCTTCATAGTTTTTTAATGTTGGGTCATTCGTACACGTATGCAAGTACTCCTAGTCAATGGTCTACTTCGAACCAGTCCAAATCCGGCAGTTGGGTCGTAAATAATTCATTGCATCGGGCATCGAATGCAAGTCACATTTTAAAATGTGTGTACTTCGTCAAAAAAAAAAAAAACCGTAAATATTTACGATAAAACATAAATAAATATTGTGTATGTTTAAAAAATATTTGTGTTGGCAAAAAAAAAGTTAAGAAAATATTTGTATACTGGAATACAAGCAAAAGGTTTTTCCCTTCTTATCCTATTTCTCTTCCAACCTTGAGATGAATCTAAATGGTTTAGATTTAATTTTTTATAAAATATATATTAAAGTTTTACATTATAAAAAATAAATAATGAAATTTAAAAGCCCGATTCTAATTTGAATAGTTTAAAATATCCGTAAGGCATAGTGTAATTAAACTTGGTTCGGCTTGAAAATTGGCGAACCTGCCAGTAAACCGACACAGTCCAGGAATTGAACCGATTTACATTTTTTCTTTGGAAAAAAATCGATATTTTTTTATAATTTCATATTAATAATCTTTAAACTTCACTTTTTCATCAGTTTTGTCTTAAACTAGCATCGATTTGATTTTGATTTGACTCACTGACATTTAACCCTCATACCTGACCGGTTCGGTTTCCTACCAAACAAACATTATAGAGGTTCCAAGCTACCCATACCGTAAAGACTAAAGAGGATAGACGAGTTGACCAAAAAGAAAGAAGATAGACGCGCAGGTAAATCAAACAACTGACTTCTGCTGTGGGATTGACTTCATGTTTGGGATAATTGAGCCCGTTTAAGTATTTAATTTTTACAGGAGTACGATTGAAAAAAAGTTATTATATTGTAAATATGATTTATGTTTGGATTGATAATAATATGAGTGACTTTTTCGAAATAGAGACATATTTGAATTATTATTTAAAAAGTAAGTTGAGATAGAAAATGACATGAATCTTATTGAATACTCTCTTCGATCTTAAATATAAGATAAGTTTGACTTTTTTGGAGAGGTTAAGGAAGCTAATTAAGTTACTTAAGATTATTGTTATTCGTTTTTTCCAAACTAATTAGTTGGACTAATAAACTAATATATAATCTCTACAAAAAAGTCAATTATGTCTTATACTTAGGATCGAATGGAGTACTACATATATATATTGCATTTGTGATAATTGAAGATAAAAAAATTAAATTTAAATTTGATAAAAAAATTAAATTTAAATTTGATAAAAAATTTAAATTATTACTCTCTCCGATCCTAAAGATAAGATCAAATTGACTTTTTTTGAAGAGATTAAAGAAGTTAGTTAAATTACTTTAAAGTATTTATTTTTTCCCAAATTTATTAACGTGACTAATAAATTGATATATAATATAAAAATATACAACATATGGTATGATTAAGTAATTTATTATGTCACTTTTCCACATTTTTCTAGAGACTTCCTCTGTTCCATCTCTCTCTCCAAAAAATATATATATTTCGCCACATTTTCCAGAGACTTCTTTCCTTTGTTTCACCTTTCTCTAAAAAAAAAAAGCTCTCAACCTCAGTTTTTAAACTAGCTTAGTTCGGTTTTCGGTTCGGTTTTTGCAAAAAAAATCGGTTAAAACCGAAAAGCCAATTTTTTTTTTTTGGTAGAAATATATTATGCTACACGTGAAGGGAAAAATAAAGGCTTACTGTTTTGTTTGAAAACCCATGCGGTTCTAGTGTGTGTGTGTAGTGAAAACTTTTGCTGTCTTGCATTTAGAAGGAGAGGATGAAAACTGATATATATATATATATATATATATATATATATATATATATATATTCGCTGCCACTAGAAGAAAAGGAAGAATCATATAGGTATTTATATCATATATATATATATATAGAAAACGAGAAAACTTTGTTGTTGTATAGTGTAAACGTTGCTGGTTATATGAAAAGAAATTATAGCTGATTTAGTTGCTGTCATGTGCATATAAATACATATATATCACTTGAAAATATAAGGAAAATGTGTGTATCGCTGAACTGAAAAGAAAAGGAAAAACAAAACTTATTGTCATAGGAATATATATATATGTGTGTGGATCGTTGCCTTAGCTTGCTGATATATGAATTAGAATGTTGCCTTGGAAGAATAATCATGCTAACTGATATATATATATATATATATATATAGTTGGACATGGAAACAATGGAGAAATGTTGCTGCCATAAATTCTTTTTCGGTTAAACCGAATTAACCGAAAAATCGAACCGAAATTTTTCGATTCTTCGGTTTCGGTTTTTAAAATGTGCTTATTTCAGTTTTAACCGAAAACTTGAGGTGAGAAAACTTCCATGCAAGTTTTTTTTAAGGGTTAATTGAGCAAATTTACGTATACGTAAGAGCAATTATGTTGCCTGAAAGTTCCATCTCTATTTCCTTGGTCGCCGTCTTCTACAAACCATTCAGCTTCCAACTTGTGGCAAAGAAAAGCTAATCTACTTTCGAAATGATTACCCAGGTATTTACGTCACCCTCCACCAATCAACTTTCCTTTTGGAGCAAGTTCAACGATTTTGCAGAGAATATGGATCTCTAAGCTACACCCCTACAATATAATTGCTGACTTTGAATCCTCTCTCTTTCACACAAGAGCTACCTCCAAGAAGCATAAACCCAATTTCTGCAGTACAGACGTGTTGCCTAACACGTGGATTAACCATGATGTATTTGATGGTACTAATTTCTCACACTAAGCGTCTCCGGTTGATAGAGCTGAATTGGCATGAGGTATCCCTTTACTCTGATGTCACAGATTTTTTCACCTTCGCTCAACTCCTGTAATCTACGCTAAATATCATTTGGCTTCCATTCATTCTCTACGCATGGGCCTCTACCTCCTGGGCCATCGTCCTTGTTTCCAATCTCGTGCTTGTCGGCGCCATCGTCGTCGGCTCTGAATCTAATAGGATGAGGAGTATAATTCTTTTATTTATTTTTTCTGTTTTATGAATCTAACTTGTAAATCAGATTTTAGAAGAAGGAAAAAAGTGAGGAGGATGCCACCTAGACAATTCACATCACGTAATGGGTCAACTAATGTTTAACCGTTAGGACGGTTAATTGAGGGGTAACATTGCTACGTTTTTAGACTTCCGGAGCGACATTGAGACAAAAAAAAACTTTCAAATCAACATTGCTCTTGGGCAGGGGCGAACCCACGTATAAGAGAAGGGGCAAGTGCCCACCCTTGAATTGAGGATTTTTTTTTTTTTTTAAAAAAATTTAATACATGTTTGTATGATTGTTCACTCTTAAATTAAGTGATCATCTTTAATACATTAAGACTGAACTTTGTAATCAGATAGAGGATGAATGGTTGAATGATTATTTAGTGCCTTATATTGAAAAGATGTATTTGATAGCATTGACAATAAGGAAATTATGATGGAATTCTAAAAAATAAGGCCGAGAAGGATGACATTATAATTATTTTAATTGTAATATACTTTTGTTATTAAAATATATGTACTTAAACTTATTGAGTGCACACCTTTCATTATAATTTATGTAGCTGCATTTCTAACAGTACTTAGTTTTACTTTTCTAAATGATAAGTTTGTAAAATAATTGTCTCTCTTATTAGTTATTACATTATCATTATTTACTCGATTTCATGATTTTTTTTAATTTTATTTTCTTTCCTTATTTATATTCTTTTGTTTTTTAATGTATTTAAAACTTTTTTTAAAAAAAATTCCAAATCCTCCCACTACTAATGCCCACCCTTAATTAATATTTTGGATCCACCACTGCTCTTGGGCGAATACTTTCTTGCTACTTAACAAAATTTTTTAATAACCATTATTGTTGCGGCTCTCTCTCAAGGTGAGAAAACTTTCCTCTGTCCCGTCTCTCTCTCAAGTTTTTCTTAATGGCCATTGTTGCGGTAAGAAAACTTCCAGGCCCAACAACGGTGTACCTTGCGGAGGGAGGGAGGGAAGGAAGGAAGAATGTGAGAGATACAATTTTCTATCATTCCTTAACCCTATTGATATATAATTTTATCATACATAATACTTTTTCCGGTCCTAATTATAAGACCTAGTTGATTTTTTTTGGAGAGATTAAGGAAACTAATTAAATTAGCAAAGTATTTTTATTTTTATTTTTTTCTTCAAACTACATAGTCTGACTAATAAACTAATATATAATTTAAGAAAACATAACATATGAAATGATTAAGTAACTTATTTAGTTTCCTTAATCTCTTCAAAGAAAGTCAACTAGGTCTTATAATTAGGACCGGAGGTAGTATATAATATGATTAAGTAACTTATTTTTAGCTTATTTAATCTTTCCTAAAAAAAGTTAACTAGACCTTATATTTAAAATGGACTTACTACTATACATAAAACTTGTAATGCTAAAACTTGCGGGACAAGAACGCCAGAATAAGAGACTTATAAGAGAAGCACAATGCTGACTTGCTGGCCAAGTTTGTTTCGAAGCCCGGAGAGAGAGAGGGCGCACACAATGAAGAGTATCGAAATGTTGAATTAAGGAATCAAGTTTAGAGACTAGTAGCTCGCATAGTGATAGTGGTAATAATAACAAAATATCTCGGCTGATGGGGACGAGCTGCTGAGTCACTGGAAGACTGGAAAGGACAATGATAGATGTCCCAACACTTTGAAAGCTCCGTCCAAGTTCAGCTTCCAGAGAAAACAAGCTTTTTTAGGTAGAAGCTCAATTGTCTCAACACTTCCCCAAACACCTCCAACTAACCTTCAACTAAACTTTTTTTTTTTCACTGAGATTTTTTCCTCATTTTTTCACTCCAACGCTCAGCCAACGGTTCTGAAACAGGCTTATTAAGCATGGATTCTGCTTAGGTCCTCTTCGACCTAATATCCACTGTCGTCCTCTGCTATAATACTTGCAAAATGATACATGATCCTCTTTTCTTTTTTAATAAAAAAAATTAAGGGTATAAAAAAGAGACTTTCAGATACTGAGCGGTACTGAAAAAAAAAGCTTCATGATCTTGAAAAATTATTTTAAGACGTTGAAAAAACATTTCAGGGTACTAACAGGTACCATCCCTAAAATAATTTTTCAAGATCATGAAGTATTTTTTAGTACCAGCCAGTATCCCCAGTCAGTATTCTAAAGTATCTTTTTAGTACATGTCACTACGCTGAAATATTTTTTCAACGTCCTAAAATATTTTTTTTAAGATCATGAAGTGCCCATCAGTATTTTTCCAGTACCACTCGGTATCCCGAAGTCTCTTTTTTGTACCCTTACTTAAAAAGAAAAAAAGGATCAGGTATCATTTTGCGTCAAACGATGCAGTATTATAGCAGAGGACGGCAGTGGATATTAGGCCGAAGAGGACCTAAGCCGAATCCATTTAGCATGCACCTTTGGAATTAATACATCGAAATTTATTATACCCCATAATTTTTTTCCCCGAGAGATTAAGCGCCGTATAAATATTAAGAAAATATGAAATAGAAAAATTATAAATTAAGAATATTAAACTAATTTTTTACCAGTGGAATATTAAACTAATTTAATCATGGAAAAATATTTATTGAGTATACAAATAATGCCCAGTTCCTTCCTCAGCTGTACAAAAATTGTCTCACTAGTCCAAGAGTCATTGCTATTACTTACTTTACTAAATATAAAATATAATTGGCTTTTTTTAAAGAGATTAATGGAAGTAAATAAATTATTTAATTATAATATATATTGTGTATCTTTAAATTATATATCAGTTTATAAGTTAGGGAAAATAATTTAAAAAAATAATAAATAAAAATATTTTAAAGTAATTTAATTAACTTTCTTAATATACCTAAAAAAAATATACTTCTGTCATGTTGGAGACTAAAACCTTAAGCAGGCTGTATCCAATGGCGGACGGTTAATTCTACGTTTTGAGGCAGATATGCATCTGGATTATTGTTAGCCTCGCCACCAAACTGATCTTGAGAAAACACAGCACCCTTTCCATTAAATGGAAACTCAGATTCATCACCTTCACTTGACGGACTCGGTGGACACTGTGATGCTGGAGACGCCTCAACTGCACCCAATCCATTATGATTACTCCCACTTTCATCTCGCTTTTCCTTTTTCTTGAAAGTGTGAGAGCTTTCGTCTCTCTGGTTAAAAATATTCACCAACATCTTTATTCGCCTCCATATTGATGTACCTCCCGGATTATAGCAGATGTCTCTGTTCTGGTATAGGAATGTGACGGTGAAAATTATGAGTGCTAATACAGATGCAAGTCCTGCTATTAGAAACAAGCCCCAGAAGCTCTCAAGGCCAAGGCTATTTGAAGAAACTAAGGCCTTCGAATCTGGGCAGTTACTTCCATCGAACCATTCACTCTCTATTCTTTTCATTTTATTCCCTTGTGTCACGTTCAGGATTGCTCTCGACACGTCAGCTACAAGAGGAGATCCTTTTGAAAATACCTGCAATTCAACCCAATTTTATTACTGGCAATCTTATCACAGTAACATGATTTGGACTGAGACTAAAAAAAGGACAAAGTTTTGACAAACTTACAAAGCCAAAGCCCCCAGTTTTGAAAGTCGGTTCAACCATGATATAATTAGAGCAATACTTCCCAAGAAAGAGTTTTACGTATGGAATTTCATCAAACGCTGCAGCAATTCCACCATTTTCAACTCCTTTCTCAAATAATTTATGGCAACTTTCAGTGGAATTATAAATTTTGAGTTGGTAATCTTGAAAACCCATCTCCTTCAAAATTCCGTGCACAAAAGAACCTTCCAAATAACCAACATTCAATCTGTTCTTTATAAGTAGACTCACGTCCTTCACAGTTGGGCTAAGCTGTTCAACTGTCATGAGCGACGTCAAACTCGCAGTATAACTCTGAGTCAGAATTAGAACTACAAATATCCATATGATTACCACAAATCTACCCAAGTTGCTCACCACTCGCTCTCCTGTAAAACCATTGAAAAATTTATCATGTGTTCTAATGCTAACCATCAAGATCATTCTATAACTAGGAAGAAGAGAGGATAACTTACGATGGGCAAAAACCATGATTGAGAAAGAAAACCATAAGCTGGTTCCAATTTGATGTGAGGGAGGTCCTCTGAAATGTTCGTTTACTCGGTGTTCAAGCACCCACACAACGAACCCAATAAATACAAAGGAACAAGCACTTGTCATCCAAAGATCCCAAGTCAGTGGCTTTAAGAAGGCCCACGCATTCTTCTTCCTGTTGTCTTTCACTGGAACTATCATTGTTACCCCAGATTCAGTGTACGGCAAAGTGAAATCCACATGGTTGGACCTGTTGGCTATGATCGTCACATCCCCCACCACCGCGTCGAAGTTCTGGAAATCCAAACATGTCACCAAGATTTGTTTGAAGTAAATTTTAAGAAAGAGAACATATCAAACTAGAATTAATTAATTACCCCAAAATATACTTGGCTGATAAGGTCGTCGTATATTGGAGTTGTACTAATCACAGCTTCCATCTTAGGAAATGGGATGAAGTCATATGGCAGGCCATAAGGCAATGCTTGCACCACAGCCTTGAACACGTCAATGCAGAATCCTGTGATTTCTGGTTGATTTGTGGCTGGATTAAGTATTGCCTTCACGAATTCCGTGTAACCCGTTTTCACTGGTACTCCTACCTTCAGCTTTGTTCCTTTTACAGGGATTTCCCATCCCTTTGGAATAGAATTTGTATCCCCTGGCCATGTTACTTCACGCAGATCCTTCTTTGATGTAGAATATGTGCTTGTGTTCGTCCAACTCAGAGTTCGAGCAAGTCCATTTTGTGTTGTCCAAAATCCTATCGTTCTCTGACCTTTACCAGCCACATTTACCATCTCAAACGCTGATGCCGGCAATTGTCCATTAACAACACTGAATTCTCCACTCAGGCCTCTAAATTTGATTCTGGATATGGCTTCACCCAGCTTTTCCCCATTTCTTGAAACTCCCAAGCTTTCCAGATCGGAAGAATTACCTGAAACGTTACTCATATCGAAGCCGAGATTGCCGACTTGCTCAACGGCCATGGCTAAAGCCGTGGTAGCATCATAAGCCCATAATCCAAGCGCATTCAGATTAGTTCCAGCAAGGGTTGGATTGTCTTGTATGAACTTTCTTTTCCATCTGGCTTCAAAATCATCAAACTTTTTTGTTCTAGAAACATAACTCTTAACGCCCAATACTCCTTGCATTGATTCTATGACTGAGGAGTCGAAGGAATTCAACATATTACCCAAACCATCGGTTACGATCCAAACATAGCCTCTGTTCATCATACCAATCAGTTTTGCGATGGAGAAGAGACGTATACCAATATCGGAGGGCACGTGCACAACGAACACTCTGGTTTGATTCGTCATCAAATTGGAGAGCTCTGTTTTTATTTCTTCATCGGTGGCTGAAGATGAAATGGCACTCATATATGGGATTCGAACATAAGCTTGTTGGAGAGCGTTAGTTAAGAATGGTGTGACCCCTTTTCCAAAATCGTCTTCTAAGTAAATGGGCACAGCCTCTTCCCACCCAAAAGCTTGCACTATTGCGCTAATGGCATTCACTTGAGCCGAATCATTCTGTGAAATCTGAAAGAAGTATTGGCTCCCAAGAGAAGAGAGGGAAGGACTCGTTGCAGAGAAGGTTACGATGGGCACGTGAGCTTCGGCTCCAAGACTGATCAGAAAGTTGGCCTCCATTGATGTCGATGGTCCTATTATGGCTTGCACTTGCTCTGTTTTGATCAGGTCAATAGCTGTGTTCGCCGTCATAATTACGATATTCAGAAACGTGTTTGGATTCCATACAAGAAAACAGAGACATAATCAAACTACATGTCCCAATTATCAAAACCAACAAGGACCTAGGCATGTCCTATGAGCTTTTGATCATGAAAAAAGCAAAGGAAGAAGAAAGCAGAGAGAAAAGAAGAAAACCTTGAGCAGCAGCAGTAACGATGTCTCTTCGGGAGTCCCTGAGGATGAAGACGAGCCTGGTTTTGTAATGAGAATGAGAGACATAGAAGTCAGAGAGGGACATGTTGATACAGCTCCAACCTATCTTTGCCGTAGAAGACGAGAGATCAAGTACGATTCCTACTTTCACCGGCACAGTCGCGTTTGTCTGAGCTAGTGCTACGCACATGAAACAAGTAGGAGTCCAGATAAAGAAGAGCAGAAGGCACATGAACTTGTTCATCATCTTCCAATGTCAAGCTTATCAAGCTCTGTGAAGTTCATGTTCATGTACAAGTTCAAGGGAAATGCGTATTTATGCTGTTTCCCGCTGGATTTCAAAGGTACATACAGAATTACAGAGACATGTTGTTGCGCATAAAAAAATATCTTTGGTAAATATAAAAAATATATATTTTATTCCACTGCATTTTTTTTATTAATCTATCCAGCATTGCTAGGAACCAACCCGTCCGTCGAATAAGGTTAATTATATTTTATCCTTTTTATAAGACAGTTATTTGTTTCCAAAACGAATTAATTTTTTTTATATATGCCTATAATTAATAAGGGTAATGGATGAGAGTAATAATTAATATAATATTAGAGTTTAGTGTAATTAGTAGGGGTAATATTAGAAGTTACTTAAATTGTAAAACAACTTTATTGACTTTAACTTTTTTTATTGGTTTGTGAGAATTGTTAATTGATGTCCTATAATAAGAACCATAGGAGTAGCTGATAGCTCTCATGGAAGTGCCGATTGCACAAGAAAATAAATTTTAAAATATTAAGTTATTGAAAGAAATTAATTTTTTAATTCTAAAATTAGTTTTGGCCAACAATTTATTTTTATTGTAAAAAAAATATTTGCTTGAGCAGACAGAAATAAGTATTTCTCAATAAGTATATATGATGCTCAGGGGAAATGTTTCTGCCAAACCAAAGAATTTTTGAATATTCAGAGGGGTTTCATAATTGACTCATCTATTTATTTTTTTTTAAAATAATAATAATAAGAGAAAAGGAAAAGAAAAGAGTGTAGCTGATGAAGGCGGTTGATAACGGCGAGGCACTGAAAACAGGGGATAATAGAATCGTTAATCATGATCAAGTGGAGCCCAAAAAAAAGAAAAAAGGTTTAATCTTGACAAACCCATTTTAGTCTCAACATGATGATGTGTGGAATTTCAGTCGAATCATCAAGAAATTTCGTAAAGTCCATGCACATCAGCACATGCAAACAATAGGGATAGACTCCAGGAGAGGGTATTCTCATAATCTCCTTTCTCATTTTCTCTTATAGGCTCATCTGAGCCGTTGATTGGGAAGATGAGAGAGAAGTTAAAATAGTATTATGATTGATTGGATGGATATGATTTAAGGATAATGAGGGATAAGGAGAGAAACCCAATCCGATAGACTCCATTGTATGAACTCTCCCTCCCCCAGTAGAGTCCTTGAAAATCCTGACAGTTGAATTCGACGTGATGGAGAGAGTGTGAATGGATTTTCTTAACAACTGTTGATCCGAACCCCAATATTCAACCTAGGCCATAATTCTGAGAGAGAAAATTAGTTAATTCATAAATCTTTATATAATTTATCTCAATTTGAAATTAGGTTCGTGTATTTAATTTTGTTTGAATTAGGTCTTTATAATTTTATCCATTATGAGAATCATTAATTTTAATTTACAAGATTTTATGGACTTTATAAAAATTTATTCATTTGTTAAAGTGATTATCATTCGCAAAAAGATCATTTTTTCTTGTAAAATTCACATTTTTGCAAGGGAACTTTCCATCACAAATTAATCAAAATTTACGACGGAAATAAATTCTCTCACAAATTTCGTAGTAAATATTACATTTTCTAGTAGTTATCATCATTAAGTTTTAAAGGTGAGGAGATTATTTGTGCATATGATTATAATTAATTAATCAAAGAAAGCAGCAGGAATTTAGTGATGGAATTTTAAAATTACGTCGCCAATTCCACCGTAATCGATTACTAAACAAAGCCACGGAATTTCTTCACTAAACTGTGTAAGACAAAAAAAAAAAGCTAATTCACTGTATTTTAATATAAATTAAAGAAAGTTATAATTGAGCCTTTAAATAATTAATAAAGAAGAATGGATAAGAATTGCAATATAATATGGACAGTGACAAGGGTCTATTAGTTCCATGATCTTTATTAGGATTTGATTTATATATAGGTGCCGATTAACTGCGTCTCTTTCTTCCTTTTCTGTTTAAATACTTTTATGAAAAAGAAGTGAGCTTTCAAAGTCATTGTTTTAATTGTACTTAATTAAAGATGACGAATGCATGGGATTACTTATCTAAAAAAGGCAGAAGAATTTTATATAAAGATCAAGAGAACCAACAACCAAGACAAAAATAACATCATGCGATGGAGAAGACACGTCGCTACCAAGTTTTAATTATTCTATATTGTGAACACTGACACTTTTCGAAGGGATTCAATTAATGACCTGACACATGAATATAATTAATAAAGCATCAGTATGCATGTGTGATGAATAGTTGAAAGATTTTAGAAGAATCAAACGTTAGTTGATAGCTAGGACTTAGAAAGATTTTACAGGAAAAAACTGAGTCAAACTTATTACGTTAACGAATTGAAGAATAAAGAACAACACGTACAAGTCGGGGGACATTGTTAAGATTTAAAAGATCCCAAAATTTGTTAGGGGTTCAAGGCCGGTCTTCGTCGTTATCTCTGAGTTTCCTCACTTTGATTTTTCCACGTGAAATCACCAATATAATGCTCCATCTTTATATTATATTTTCATGTATTCAATGAATAATACACGATCATGATGTAGGTTATATATATAGGTACCTATTTGTATTAGTGCTAAAAGCCTAAAAGTTACTTTTCTAACTTTATTTACAGTAGTTTATGAGGTGTTATGAGATGAATTTTGTATCAAGTTCCGTTTTACATACTCAAACTCAAAAACAGTTGAAAATGACTTGAACACGGTACCTAAGAGAACATCGAGGTGACTTAGTATGTAAAGCCATTAATTGACTGAGAACATTTCAAAGTCAATATGCATTGCATGTGCCTGGATGCAAGTACATCAAGAATTAGCAGCTAAACTAATTAAAAAGATATTTCAGAATATAATAATAATAATCATAATCATATATATTTGCTAAGCTTTTTAGCAATATTAGTCTCAATATAAACAATTATGAAAACGATGAAATAAATCATCTTTCATCTTGCAGGCTCTTCATCCCACTTACTTCTACTACTTGTTTTGTTTTCTATTATATACTCTTATTTATAATTTCCAGGCAACACTTAGAGACTTTTTTTATTAATTTTGGACATTGATAAAATAAATAAATAACTAATTTGAAATTTTATGTTTGCTTTCTGTCAATTTATGAATATTAGTTAATAATATATATTATGGCATCATCTTTCAATACCAAAGAATATATAAATTTGAACTTACTGGATTGAACTTGAATGCTTCAAATCTTACCATCACATCACAATTATATGAACATCAAAACTAAACTTATAGTAGTTACGTTGTAATTGTGCTTTTGAAAAATCAATTAGTAAAAAATGTATTGTGAAGTTTAGGAGGCGATAGAGGAGCCCAATAAGTCATATTTAATTACATACATGAGAACAAGACTGCTACATTATTGCAAATGCTAGCATATAATATGACTTTAGAATTTTGAAATTATGAATTGATTAACCTACTAATCCTGCTTAGTCAAGCTCTCCAATCGATCAACTGTGGAGTTCAAACAAACCACGACCAACTAGGTTTTAATTTCCACCACGACTTTAGTCACTCATTATAATATATTCTAGCTCTACAACTATAATTGAATTGACTTATCATTAAGAAAATCTATATGATGAAAATCATAGTTTAGGACAGGTAGGGTTAAATAAATTAAAACATGATAAATTTCTATCATAAAATGACAAAGTTCAATATTTATAAACAATAATTAAACCTGAAAATGTCAAAGTATTTTTCACTAATTGAAAATCTCTATCACATCTGTTAATTATACTAATTAATGAAAGACTGAATGTAATGAAGACAACAGCAACATTAATTACAATGATCTTGATTTTCTACTTCTACTCATACCAGCAACATCGATCTAAGTCAAGCCTGTGTGGGCTAGCTTCCAATGTAAATGACCTTACTTGTACATACAGCTAACTTCTTGTACGATATATACATTAATTTCTTTGCGTTGACGCCAACAAATTTAAAGCAGACTGTAATTTAATGGAATTTACAATAGGAACGAGACCTGAGGACTTTGACAGCTAATATTTGTGGAAAGTCCAAATAATGTAGCCCATCTATAAAGGCTGGGATAGTACTATCTTCGGTCCTAAATATAGGACAAAATTTATAGTATATCGTGTATTTGGGAACGGAGGGAGTAGTATATTCTTCAAGTGACTAAAGAATCTAATTTTAGTTTCTCTTATATTCCCATTATACATGAGTTTGTTAGCTGATACTGTATATGAGTTTAATTACTTTGTCAAACATGTGTCATCTTCGAAAAGCTAACTTACCCTAGCCCTGAATGGCTCATGTAGTTGTTGGATCATATGTTAATAAAGTGACCCTAGCTCCCCCAAATAAACTTCAAAATAGCAGAATTCTGCAGCATGGAATTCTCAACAGTAATTTCATGAAATTTCCCAAGCACCGATTTAAATCATTTATCGTTATGATATTCCACTCAATATATCAGCACAGATAAATCGTCACAGCCAAAAACTCCAAATGACCCCAACACTAAGGCACGAGACATCATTTAAGTGTTTATATATAGCCCGTTTGGATTAGCTTTTGGAGAAAAAGTAGTAAAAGTGCTTTTTTAGAATAGATTATGTAAAAAAAAATGATTTTGATAAAATGATAGTGTTTGGATATTGTTATTATAATAGTTTTTTCATGCTCAAATTACCAAAAAAAATATTTCAGGGTACTGACGGATATTAAAAAGATACTTAAGGATACTAACTGATACTGAAAAAATACTTCATGATCTTAAAAATTTACTTTAGGATCTTGAAAAAATATTTCAGGGTATTGGGATATTGACTGATCTTGAAAAAATATTTCAGATAATGACGGGTACTAAAAAGATCTTGAATGGTACTGAAAAAATACTGATGATATCAGACAAGAGAGAAAAATCTGAAAAAAGAAATACTCCCTCTGATCCTAATTATAAGAACTATTTAACCGATTTTGAGGATTAAGGAGAGGAGTTAAATTAGTTAATTTTACCCATTTTCCTAAAATGCCCTTATATAAATTTGGATCAAAACTTGGTCTTAAAATTAGGATCAAAACCAACTCCAAAATGTGTTCCTATAATTAGAACCAGAGGGAGTAGTTTTTCGTAAAACCATGGTTTTGGCTAAAAAAACACTTTAAGCAAATTTTGGCAAAAAAAAAATTAAAATTAAAACCATGGTTTTGTTTTGAAAAGCACTTCAAGTATCCAAACACCCTCTAGCCTTAAATCCCTTAATACACTCATCTAGATATTTTCTGTTCTTAATTGTAACACGTGTCAATATTATATTTGTTCTTATCCCTTTAGCAAGCCTATATAATGTTGTATTTCATTTCTGTACAATTCAAGATTGTGAATATAAAGAATATTCTTTATTATTTTGTCTTTTCTGCTTCAGGTTACAATAGATAAAATGAAACACTATACGTGTAGATATGACTCATACATGCGTTATTGTGCAATTTAAAAATGTATGACAATTTTGAATAACAGAGTTAATTTCATCAGTTGGTCGCAAAGTCCACATCAAGAATAGCACACACAAGGTCTGGCAGATCCTATATCACAGCATGCACTAAGCGTTTTCATTTGTGTCTTGTGGTGCTGGCCTATTAGGGCTAGCCTCGCTACAAAACGAGAAACTTGATTCTGATTCAGATGGATTTGGAGGGCAATTTGTACGTGGAGATGCCTCAACTTCACATATATCATGTCCGCTATAATCTTCACTATTATTCTGCATTTCCCTTTTTCTGAAGGTGTGAGAACTCATGTCCCTCTGGTCAAACTTCTCTATCAACTTCCCAATTCGTTTCCACTTTGAGGTTTTGGGATCATTATGTAACCATATTTGCTTGTGCTGATATAGGAAGTTGACGGCGAAGACAGTTAGAGCCAGAGCAGAAGTAACCCCTACAATGAGAAATAGTCCCCAGAAGCTTTCAAGTCCAAGACTGTTTGATGAAATTGAGGTATCAGAACCTGGGCAGTTGTTTTTTCTGAACCAAGCATTCTCTATCACCTTCATTTTATCTCCTTGTGTGACATTCAGGATTGCCCTTGAAATGTCAGCCACAAGAGGAGAACCTTTAGGGAATACCTGTAATTTGTATCTAGTTAAGAATAATAGTTGAGGAAGAAAGTAGAGAATTATATATATAATAGACAGAACATAAAAACACAACTTACAAATCCAAAGCCGCCAGTTTTAAAAGTTGGCTCAAGCATGGCATACTTAGAACAATAACTTTGAAGGAAGAATTTGACAACGTAAGGCAGTTCATCAAATGCAGCTGCAATGCCACCATTTGCATTTCCTCTTTCAAATAGTTCGTTGCATTCCTCTGGGGATTTATATGTTTTAAGTTGGTAATCAAGGAAACCCATTTCCTTCAAGATTTCAAGCACAAACGAACCTTGCTTGTAACCAACATTCATTCTGTTCTTTATCAGTAAATTAACGTCAGTTACAGTTGGGTTGAGCTGATCAACCGTCAAAAGTGCGGTCAAACTAGCAGTGTAGCTTTGAACCAGAATTAGAACCACAAAAACCCATATAATCACCACAAATCTACCCAGGTTGCTCACCACTTTTTCTCCTGTAACACCATTCAATTTGTCATTTGTTATTTCTAGCATAATCAAAGTCACTTACAGAAGGTTAGAACTTACGATGTGCAAAAACCATGGTCGAGAATGAAAACCATAAGCTTGTTCCAATCTGGTGAGATGGGGGTCCTCTAAAATGATCGTTTATTCTGTGTTCAAGCGCCCACACAACAAACCCAATGAATACAAAGGAACAAGCTATTGTTACCCAAAGATCCCAAGTCAATGGCTTTAAGAAGGCCCAAGCATTCTTCTCCCTGTTGTCTTTTACTGGAACTACCATTGTTACACCAGATTCAGTGTACGGCAAAGTGAAATCCACATAGTTTGACCTGTTTGCTATAATTGTTACATCCCCCACCACGGCATCAAAGTTCTGTGAATGAGAAATAACTTTTCAGCAAGATAAATTGGAAGTAAATTTTAAGGAAGAGAAAAACAATGTGGAAGTAATTAGTTACCCCAACATAAACTTGGCTAATCAGCTCATTGTATGATCCTGCACTATCGCCATTTGGTTTGGCAAAAGGGATAAATTCATAGGGTAAGGCATAAGGGAGAACTTCCAACACTGCTTTGAACACATCAATGCAAAATCCAGTGACATCTGTTGTATTAGTGATGGGATCATAAGATACTTTCACGAATTGAGGATAACCATTTTTCTCTGGCACCCCTATCCTTAACTTCCTCGCATTTGTGGGGATTTCCCATCCCTTTGGAACAGAGCTCGTGTCCCCTGGCCATATAATTGTACCAAGATCCTTACTTGATGTAGAATACATCTTGGTCTTAGTTGAGTTTAGATTTCTGACTATTCCATTATGTGGTGTCCAAAACCCTATTGTTCTTCCTCCATTCCCAATCACATTCAATATCTCAAAGGTTGAAGCTTGTAATTGCCTGTTAACAATGCTGAATTCTCCACTTAGGCCTGTAAATGTAGTGTTTGACAAGGCTTCACGAAGCTTTTCACCACTTTTTGAAACTCCGATCCTTTCCAAATCAGTTGAGTTGGACGAAGTAGCATTGGTCATAGCAAAACCAAGATTGTTGGTATCAACTTTCTCAATAGCCATAGCTAATGCTGTGACAGCATCATAAGCCCATACCCCGAAAACATTCAAATCTGTATTAATAAGAGTAGGATTGTCTTGTAGGAATCTTCTTTTCCATCGAACATTAAACTCATCTAACTGCTCTGTTTTGCGAATATAGGTCCTCACACCCAACACTCCTTCCATTGATTCTGTGACTGAGGAATTCAAAGAGCTTAATCCATTAGCCAAACCATCTGTTACGATCCAAACATAACCCTTCCTCATCATTCCAATCTGTTTTGCAATGGTGAAGAGTCTCACGCCTGGATTTGGGATCATGTGCACAACAAACACTCTGGTTTGCATGGTCATTAACTTGTAGAGCTCTGCTCTGATATCTTCATCAGTGGCTGAAGCTGAAATAGAACTCTGATATGGGATTCGAACGTACACTTGTTGAAGAGAATTGGTCAAAAATGGTATGACCCCTTTCCCATACTCGTTGTCTGTGTAAATGGGCACTGCTTCTTTCCACCCAAAAGCTTGTATGATTGCTCCAATGGCGTTAACTTGAGCTGAATCAGTCTGTGCAATTCGGAAAAAATATGAACTTGGAAGGGAAGCCAGAGAAGGACTTGTTGCTGAAAAGGTTATGATGGGAACATGAGCTTTGTCTCCCAGACTGATCAAAAAGATGGCCTCCATTGACGTGAATGGACCTATTATGGCTTGCACTTTCTCTGACTTTATGAGATCTAGAGCTGTTTATCAAGAAAATCTGCGAATCAGATCGAACATGGGGAAAAAAAAAGGTCTACCACTGGCTGTATCTTGTTCCACTCTGGTTTGAAATTTCCTCGGTCAACAGATTTTTGTTTGTTTGATTTCACCGATTCTTATCAATAAACATGCGTGCTACATTTATTTCGTGTGGTAATCTATCATGCGTATAAATCGAACAATCATTCGAGTCAAACTTAAGATGTTACTGAAAAAATGCAACAGATTAACTGGGGTAATTACAATGATCTCTTTCGTTTATAGAATAATTTCCAAACGATAACAGAGCGCCACTGAGATTTAGGACTAAGAACAAATGGTGAAGTGTAAGAACTTTCCGCATTAACCAAGACGATGCAGTGGATAATTATATTCTAAAGCTTTCAGTCATCCATATATACATACTAAAAGGCACAGGAAAATGCAGAGAGAGAGAGAGAGATGACCTTGAGAAGCTGCAGAAACAACATCTGAGTGAGAGTCCCTGACGATGAAGACGAGCCTGGTGTTGTAATGAGAATGAGAAGCATAAAAGTCAGAGAGGGACATGTTGATACAGCTCAAGCCCATCTTTGCGGCCGGAGAAGAAAGATCAAGTACGATTCCTACTTTTACTGGCACGCTTTCGTTTGTCTGTGCCATGCTGCTCAGGGAACAACATAAAGCCCACATGAACAAGACGATCATCTTCTTCATCGTCTTCGAAATATCAAGCTAGCTAGGCCACCTTAATTCAACACGGTACGAAGCATATTTATAAGTTATAGTCGTCGCCCGGGTTTGAAAATGCGCACGTACAAAGAGCCTGCTGTGTTATCTCATCTTATTTGGATATACTGTATTCCATGTAGAAAACTTCATTTATATGATTTATTGTACCACAAATATTAATATACCAGTATTATAGCATAAAGTTTGTTGACGAAAAAAAATCTTATAACATAAAGTTAATTTAACAAACCTCATATACTCCCTCTCATCCTTAATACTATATAAGATCCACTTTAATATAAAAATTGAATTATAAAATGAATAGGTAGTGTAATATAATGTAAGAAATATTTATAGTGTTAGAGAGAAATATTTATTGTGACACATTACAGTGACGATGCCACCGTGGATTGCAATGCTCATTGACATTTGACCAAGTCAAACTCCCCTTGATTATTAACAACTATAGATGCTTGATCATGACGCAGAAAAGTTTTGAATATTTTGACTACCTTTTTTTATTGCAGTTATAATGTGAATGAAATCTAGTGGTTTAATTTTCATATTGTCGGGTTGACAAGAAAGCCAAGACTTTCAGGTCATGTTACATTGTTACAATAGTATTTGCATACCAGCGGTGCCCAATTGATTTATAAAAATGAGATTTGACAGTAAGTTTAATATAAAAATATAATTTCTTAAGTTTGCAGCATTTCAAAATTCTCAATGAATTTCTGAGTGAAATACTAAAACGAAATTAGATCAGCCAAACTAGTGTAGTAAGCCTCTGATAATGATGCAAAAATTGTTGAATTTCCATTTATTATTATTGACCAAATCCATGTGGTGAGTACCAATTACAATATAGGAGGAATGTGGTTAACAATGGAAGCAAGCAAAATTTATATTACATCAATTAAAAGTGAAGAGAAAATAGATTACATGTCACAAGATCGATCGACTTATAAGGGTCAAAGCTTTTAGAATATCGCGTTGAATCGCTTAAATAATTACTTAATTAATGGGTTAAGGTGCAAAAATACACATGTATTTTTGTCAAAGGAACGTCCAGTAGCAAATGCTTTTTTTAGGTGCAAAAGTGACTATGTGGTTACAAAATATGAGCAAAAGTCACAGTGACCGTTAAGGGGGTGGATGTTGACTGTTAAGTTGGAAGGTTTGACTAAAATTAATGACGTGGATGCTGACTGGGATTGTATAGCAGACAAGTGGAAAATATAATTGATGATTGGGAAAAATTCTGGTTAAACTGATTTATATGGAGAAAATATAATTTATTTTTCATTTATTTAACTAAATATATTAATCCTCAAAATCCCTATTTGAGCAAATAAAATTGGGGAACCTCGACGGAGCCAGATTCGCCAGATTCGCAATACAACCTTGAAGGAGCACAGTGATTTAGCTTCTTTGTTGCAAACCCCATTGTTGTCTGCAACCTCGACGGAGCACAGCGTCGACCGATCGTCGAATCGAAGAAGAAGAATATTTGTTTGGTGTTTGTGTGCGACGAGGATGAGAGGGTGATATCGAGGCAGATGGCGCCGGGGACATGTCCTTTCTGCGGAGGCATGATTCAGGCGGTGGACGTCGAGAGCCAGTGGAGGTTCTGCTTCTTGCCCCTCTAATTCAAAATTAAACGCCGATTTTACTGCTTTGGTTGTTCAGCAGTGATATTTAGGGTTTTTAGTTTTCTTCTTCAATTTTGTCTTCCTCTGTGAATCCGTTCTGTAATGTTAATACTATCTTCCTTCTTCTTCAATTTTATTCTTCTCTTACCTGTAACCCTAGTTCTCTGGTCCTGAAAGTTTTTCATTATCGCCTCGTTCATATTTTTTGGGGCTATTTTATCTTTGTTGACCCTGAATATAGCTCCTGGGAATTTTTATTTATAGGGCTGAACAGTTTGATGTTCTTGGGGTGTTGGCAATTTTAGACTTCTTTCATTGTGGTCGTAGTCGTGCTACTGTGGGCTCGAGGTATTAGATCAATGAAAGATGGGGTCTTCAAGAGATTTGAAGGGTTTTGATGATTGTGGCGAAGGTGATCGGGAAGGTACGGTGCTACGACGTTGTTCTCTATTTGCCCCATGGTTGTCGACACAGAAGAAGGAATCTCACAGGTGATAGCCAATGGGGAACCCTAGGTTTTTTTCTCCAGATCTTTTCCAAATCGTGAATCTGATCGATGATGTTTCCCCCAATAGCAATTTTTATGTTAGATTTTGGGGATTAATTTAATTAGATATATAAATTATATTTTCTCCACATAAATAAATTACATTTTTCCTAGTCATCAATTCCACTTGTCTGCTACACAGTCCTAGTCAGCGTCCACGTCATTAATTTTAGTCAAACCTTCCAACTTAACGGTCAACATCCACCTCCTTAACGGTCACTGTGACTTTTGCTCTTATTTTGTAACCACATAGTCACTTTTGCACCTAAAAAAAACATTTGCTGCTAGACGCTCCTCTGACAAAAGTATATGTGTATTTTTGCACCTTAACCCGTTAATTAATTATAACATATGTTACATGATCTTTTTAAAATACTTATATATTATTAGATTATATAATCCATGGAGTCCTTAATATACGATATATATTAAAGAATTTAATTAAGTTAGTTAATAAGTCACGTATTTTCTAAAACATCATGATTACCTTCTTTAATTCTCTCTATTTCTTAATTATTGTTGAGGAAGTCTCGATAAAGATAAATTAAAAAAAACATTGACAAATATGAAAAATAAAGCTTATATTCATGATCAAAATCAACTCTCTAAATATGTCTTTTATTAACTATCGGAATGAGTATCATTTATAAGTTAGACAAATTTATTTAAAGCAAAATAATAAACATAAATGATAAAATGAAGAAATGTCTTATAATATTAGCTAATTATTTTGTATTTGGAACAAAGGAAGGAATTGATTTTTGATTTCATGGCAGTTTTTTCTTACTATATACATGTATCAATCAAATGTTAAACGTAATTACTTCGTGGAGATAAATTTTTTTGTTTATTATTTGTAATTCATTTAGTTTCGTTATATTTTTTATTATTCTCCTTATTATGGGGCGAATATAAAAAACGATTATTCAAGTCAAGTGAAAATCACGCACTCCAGCATGTCCTCAGGCCTCAGTCCTCACGCTAATTACTCCAAAGTCAGCGGATCAATAAATTTTAATTAGTACGAGTAGTATATTTTTCTAGTTTGTTACTATCTCTGGTCTTAATTATAAGACTTAGTTGATTTTTTTTGAAGAGATTAAGAAAGTTAAATAAGTTACTTAATCATTTTATATGTTATGTATTCTTATATTATATATTAGCTTATTAGTTAAACTAATAAGTTTGAAGAAAAAAATAAAAATAAAAATACTCTAAAGTAATTATTAGCTTCATTAATTTTTCCAAAAAAGTCAACTATGTCTTAATGTCTTACTCCCTCCGTCCCTAATTATAGGAGCAATTTAACCGATTTTGAGAGAATTAAGGAGAGGAGTTAAATTAGTTAATTTTACTCATTTTCCTAAAATGTCCTTATATAAATTTAAAATGACACAATTTGCCCTAATTATAAGTGTTTCTAATTTGCCTTACGTTAGATATCCATGACATATTAGTTTATATATGTATATTAGTTGCTTTTTATATAGCCATGTGTATACATATAGATCTAATTTTCTTTCCACACATTTTCTAATTGAAATAACGGTCTTGTTATATAAACATATATGTGTGTATATATGTGTATACATATAGATCTATCTACATACATAGAGACACACACCCATATATCTACACACACATACAGACACACACACATATATATTGACACATATAAACACAAATATGCATATATATGTAAACACACATATATATAATGCTCCTAATAATAAGTATAAATAGGGGTATTATAGGAAAAAATTGATAAAAGTTAAAACTTGCTCTTATAATTAGGACCAAAACCAACTCTAAAATTTGCTCCTATAATTAGGGACGGAGGGAGTATTATTTTTTAGTAAACACGTGGTGGTAATTCGTACAAATTTCAAAATTGACTTTAATTTTAATGAAAATATTATAAAAATAAAACAACTAGAAAGAATTTTAATGTAAATAGACTTTCCAGAATTCCGTCATTATTTTTTTATTTTTTTTATGCTGGGTCAGAGATTGGAATCAGCGTGTTCACAAAGTGTTATAAGCAGGGCCTAGTGTTCTGCGTTTGATCCAAATTCCAACAGACCGTTATAACTTGGGCCCTTGCCCCAAACCCACAAACACCCCCACACACGCACAAAAAAAAGCAACGAATCTGTGCTATTCTCACTGACAAGTAGATATTTTATAATTAAATAAGGATAGATTTTGGGATATATTGGATTGAATTTATTGATATTTTATACTTATTTAATTATCTTTATGTACTTATCTATCTTTTAATTAAATATAGGATAAAATAATATTATAACAAAAAAATCTATTGATATCCTACTTTATTGTGCAGGAGATATTATGTGATCTAAGATGACAACAAATTAAATTAAAAAAAGATATAATATATTATATATTAAATTATATAATGTAATATACTATCAAGAATAAAAGACGTACCTGCTGCACAGAAGATCGGATGAATTGATTATAAAAGATAGAGACGTGGGACCCACAGGGAGCAACCTAAAGTAATATAAAATTGACGAAAGGAAGGAAAGGGGGGAACGCCGCGAGAAAGGAAGAAAAGAACGCAGAGGAAGACGAAAAGACTGCGAACACGAAGAAAAGTGACGAAAAACAAGAAACAATTGAAGAGGCACAGACGCAGCAAGACGCAAAGGACGGCCAGTATTGATTTTTCATCTTCTTTTATTTTGTTAACCTAGCCATGCTTGGCTAGTTTCCTTTAGTAGTTAGGGCGAGGATGAACCCTATGTGAATTTAAAGTATTTATTTGGATTCTTATTTGATTATTGTTTTCTTGACTGAATGGATTACCTATGCTTAACGCTTTCTTAAAAGAGTGATCGCCTTTTAGATTGTTCATAGGTTGGTGTATGACAATAGAGATGTTGATACATTTAACTAGAACCGCTAATTCATCGTAGAATTGCATGACCTAGACATAGGCTTACGAATTTACGCGATCTCATAATTCTGGTAAACAAATTGATTTTTCCAAACAATACTAAGACATTAGGCTGTTTTCAAAAATAACGGATTAAGGTAGCTTCAAGACATTGGGACTTAGTCTAATTTTAGAGAATTGGTCGTCAGTCGTGAGAATAATAATCAATTAGGGACTTAATTCATAATACTTAGAGGAACATAGGGGAATTCTATGCCCTAACTGCGTTTTTCTTTATTGATCATCTTTTCTAAACAATCGTTCTTGAGATTCTTAATCTTGAATGCTTTTCTTGATTAAATTCCTTAAAAATTCTGTTTGGTTACAAATCAACCCTTATTACTCATTGATCCAACTAAAGCTTTAATAACGAATTAGTGGGTGGAGTACTATTCCTTGTGGGACGATCTCTTTCTCACATACTTTATTACTTGTAACGATCGGTGCACTTGCCGAAGTCGCTATCAAGTTTTTGGCGCCGTTGCCGGGGAATAGTTTTATTTCAACACTAAGAGTAGTTATTGAAACTCTAGATTGGATTTTTCTTTTTGTTTTGTTATCCTACTTTTTATGCGAGGTACCACCGATGAAATTCGCTGCAGTTTGATCCTGAAATTGAAAAGACAGCAAGGAGAAACCGGAAAATTGCTAAACAGAGAAAAGGAAAGGCTAGTAGCTCTAGTACTGAGACTGAACCGGTTATAATGGCAGAAAATGTTACAGATCCTCCTCCACCTCCTCCAAAAAAGACCATGGACGATTACATGACGCTTAATCCTCGTCGGGGCTGCAACTAGCATTGTCAATCCTGCCGTGAATGCGAATAATTTTGAAATCAAGCCATCCCTCATAAGCTTGGTTCAACAACGCTCTTTTAGTGGGAGTGATTTAGAGGATCCTAATCAGCATATTGAGACTTTTCTGCAGATTTGTGATACCATCAAGATGAATGGGGTTTCTGGAGAGGCTATTCGTGTGAGACTGTTTCCTTTCTCTTTGTGGGAAAGCGGGAGCTTGGCTTCGTTCTTGTCCTAATGGAAGTCTCTCCACTTGGGACATTATTACCACAAAGTTCCTTGAGAAATTTTTTCCTTCTTCTAAGTATACAAACCTGCTTTCAGACATCAATTGCTTTACTCAAGGCAATGGGGAATCATATTGTGAAGCGTGGGCAAGATTCAAGGAATTTCTTAGGAAGTGCCCACAACATGAGCTGCAAGACTATGATCGGTGAGAATATTCTTCAATGGGATGCTTCCGTCCTCTAGGATGATGATTAATCTTGCTGCAAAGGTGGTACACTAAAAATAAAACTCCCGAAGAATCATTGGAGTTGTTTGAAGATATGGGGTCCTTTGCGAATGAAACTGTTATTCCACAACCAAAGAGGGGAGTTCTTCAGCTAGACTCTTACAATACAATATTGGCCCACAATGAGAACATTGCCCAACAAAACAAGGTGATCCAACAAACAATTAGCTTCCATCACTAAACAGACTTGCCTCTTCTCAAGTATCATCTATCACTTCTCGGCCTCCTTTGCTTTGTGATTTTTGCCAAGGGAACACGCTAATGGAGAATGTGCAGCATTCATTACCGAAGAAACAGTGAGGTAAAATATATGGGTAATCCTCCTAGAAATCGAGTTGAATCCATATAGCAACACATACAATCCGGCCGGAAATCTCACCCAAACTTTTCCTATAAACCCCAAGCAGCACCTCAGCAGTTCCACCAAACCACCACTACTGATCTGGAGAAGGCTTTGACACAGTTGACTCTTACTACTACTGAATACATACAGGGGTCAGAAGCTTTCCGGAATGAAACAAATTATTCTCTCAAAAATCAGGGGCTTCGATCCGGAATTTAGAGAATCAGATTAGTCAGTTATCAAAGCAAATAGCAGAGAGAAACCAATGGTCATTCCCTAGTGATACTGTGGTCAATCCAAAGGAGCATTGTAAGGCCATAACTACAAGGAGTGGTATAGTGGTTCAGCCGGTTGAGAAATCTGTTCCAATGAAGGACAAGTCTGAGAAAGGGGAGGAAGAGGTAGCATTGACTCAGCAGTGTAGTGCCATCATTCAAACTAAGTTGCCATCAAAGCTTAAAGATCCGGGCAGCTTTAGCATTCCTTGTGAAATAGGGAATGTCAATATGGGCAGAGCACTTTGTGATTTGGGAGCTAGTATTAATTTAATGCCCTTATCTGTTTCAAAAGCTCTCGGAATTAAAGAGATGAAGCCTACTATGATGTCATTACAGTTGGCGGATAGGTCCATTAAGAAGCCAGAAGGTGTCATTGAGGATGTGCTTGTGAAAGTGGACAAATTCATCTTCCCGGTGGATTTTGTGGTTCTTAACATGGAGGAAGATGCTGAAATTCCTTTACTTTTGGGAAGACCCTTCTTGGCTCTTTGCTAGAGTGGTAATTGATGTAGCTGCAGAAAAATGGAGTTTCAAATGAACGATGAGAAAGTCACTTACAATGTATTTCAACCCATGAAATACCCAGCTGATAATAGTGATCGCTTCAAAATTGACGTGGTTGATGAGGCCATTCAAGAAGTTTTTCAAGAAGGTTCGATGAGCCTATGGAGGATGATCTTGCTCAATTATTACAAGTGGAAGAAGAGGTTTCGCAAAGGAGAATTCGATTTACGGGTTGAGGAGTGAAGAAGAAAGATTATGATGCGCCACCTGTTACTCCTAAGGTGGAGCTAAAGGAGCTCCTTCTAATCAAGTATGTTTTTCTAGGGAAGGATGACACTTATCCCGTTATTGTTAGCGCTGAGTTGTCCCCTACCGACGAAGAGAAGTTGCTGAAAGTTTTGACTACCCACAAGACTGCCATAGGGTGGTCTATATCTGATTTAAAGGGGATTAGTCCTTCATTTTTCACTCATAAAGTTCTTATGGAGGACCATGTGAAACGAGTAAGGCAGCCCCAGAGGATACTTAACCCGACTATGAAGGAAGTGGTGAGAAAGGAAGTGGTGAAACTGTTAGATGCAGGCTGGAGAATGTGTGTGGATGATGCCACTCGTAAGGACCAATTTCATTTGCCATTCAAGAAAAAAACCAAGAGATGGCATGACAGGAAGATTCTTCCTAAAGAGTTTCATCCGGGACAGCAGGTACTACTTTATAACTCTCGTTTGAAACTTTTTCCAGGGAAATTGAACTCTAGATGGTCAGGACCTTTTGTAGTCAAAGAAGTCACACCTTTTGGTGCAATTGCCATTGCACCAATAGGTTCAGATGAAGCTTTTAAGGTGAATGGGAAGATATTAAAGCCTTACCACGGTGGAGACATTGACAGAGGAAGAACCTCTGTGGCATTGGAAGTTGAGAATTAAGGTGACATCCGTCAGGCTCGCGACGGTAAACAAGCGCTGATTGGGAGGCAACCCAATAAGTTTTTCTTACAGTTATTATTATTATTATTTTGTTTTTTTCCCTTTCATTTTTCTAGGTTTAAAGATGATCACTCCTCTTGTTGTTGCCAAATCTTGCGTGTGCACTCGCTCCTCTCTAAAAATTCGAAACATCATGGATGGTACCGGATGAAGAACTCCACATCGGAGTTAGAGACCTAAACCAGGGGAGTACTAGTTCCTTTCCCTCTCTATTGATTTTTTTTGCAACATTGAGACAATGTTTGATTTAAGTGTGGGGGAGGGATATGATTTCCTTGGTTATGTTTGTCCTTATACAATGGAAAATAATTTTTTTATTGTTTTGAGATTGACCTTAACTTTGAGTTTTTCCCATCTTAGAAAATATTATCAAGTCAAAAATTAAAAAAAAAAAGAATGTTTCAATTAAGTCTCTAAGCCTTGAATTTTTGTAGCAGTCTTGAGATGGACTATGAGAATAGGGAATAGTTTGTAATAGGATCAACAGATTATTAGTTTTTGAATATTTTGCTACATGATTTCTTTAGAAAATTAGATGATGACCTTGCTAGCTAAGTAAACCTTTTGTTCAGGGAAATGTCTTTAAAAAAAAAGAAAAAAAAAGAAGCATAGCAACTCCGCTGACATCTCTAGACTTGACTTAGTAACCGGTGATGCATCACCCATGTGCAGGGTCGCATCAAACGGTAAAGTCCAAGAGAGTTATGAGTTGGGCTAAAAGCCTCTTGAGGTGCCTGTTGGAGTAACTGAGTAACCGGTGCTGTATCACCCATGTGCAGGGTCGCGTCAAAAGGGGACCTACAACGGCTCAAGACAAAAAAAAAAAAGAATGAGTCATTTCTTACCTGAGGATCCTTATTAAATTAAATGAAAAGCTTGGTTTAGTGGGGGCATTTGAATTTTTTTGGAAAAATTAAGTAGCATAATATTCGTCTACTAATCTTATTGTTGATCTTATTATTCACTGATCCTTTGATTATGGGATGTTAAGAGATTATTATAATTGTTTAAGGCTATTGACTTAGTGACCTATTCTTATAAGACATTAACTTAAATAAGATTTGATGATATGATCTAAACGTGGTGGTTTATTGCTCTGTTTAGGAATTTCATATGCACTGTTCCTTTCAGATAATTAATTCTCTTTCTTTTGCTTGAGGACAAGCAAAGATTTAAGTGTGGGAGAGTTTGATAAGTAGATATTTTATAATTAAATAAGGATAGATTCTGGGATATATTGGATTGAATTTATTGATATTTTATACTTATTTAATTATCTTTATGTACTTATCTATCTTTTAATTAAATATAGGATAAAAGAATATTATAACAAAAAAATCTATTGATATCCTACTTTATTGTGCAGGAGATATTATGTGATCTAAGAGGACAACAAATTAAATTAAAAAAAGGGTAAAGGGGCAAAAATACACATATGCTTTACCCTCGGGAGCGCCCAGCACCATATGCTTTTTTTGGGAGCAAAAATACACATGTGGTTAGAATTTAAGAGCAAAAGTCACATTTGGACGATGTTGACCATGAAATAGGATGATTTGACCGTGAAATAGGATGGTGGGCCCTGCGTCTCCATCTCCAGCTTCCCTTTCCTGACTCTCCATCCCCATCTTCAGCGTCATCATCTCCCTTTGGTGCCGGAGACAACACCCTCGTCGCCCATTTCGTGAAAAGTACAGTTCGCCAGAATAGTTTTCCGGCCATTCAGTTTTACATCATAAAACTAGAGAAGGAGGAGACTGAGTTTTACATCATAAAACTGGAGAAGGCAGTGAAAACTAGAAATTGGAGAGAGAAAAAATCGAAAGATCGGCCAAGTCTTCGAGTGAGTTCAAAAGGAAATGGCGGATTGGGCCCCAGTGTTCATCGACGTGGTGTTGTTCGTGCTTCTTCAACCAGGCCTGCTCTGCTCCTTCCCTGGACACAGCAAGCAGCTGGAGTTCGGAGGCATGAAGACCAACGGCAAGGCCATCTTCATCCACACCCTCCTCTTCTTCGCTCTCTACGCCATCCTTCTTTTGGCTCTTCACATTCATATGTACATCGGCTGACACCTCCGCCCCTGCATCTGGATCCTTCCTTCTCCATCGGTAACTCTGTATTCTCATCTTTGTATAGTTATGCGGCTCAAATCTGATCTCTCTTATCGCACATGCCATCCAACTTCCTCAGATCTATTTATCTGGTCATTTATTCTTATGTTGCTGGACTGCCAAATTTTAATCTATCTTTCCTTCTTCTTCTTCCAATATTGTTGACTGATATACTAAACACTGGTCAATAGAGATCTTAAATCCATGCAATAAACTTTATTATATTTAATATTTTGCGGAACACGACTCGACTTTTAGCATGGTTTTGGGTTCTAGAGAAGGAGGAGACTGAGTTTTATGATGTAAAATTGAATGGCCGGAAAACCATTCTGGCGAACTATACTTTTTAAGGAGTGGGCGACAAAGGTGTCGTCTCGGTGCTTCCGGCACCAGAGGGAGATGATGACGCTGAAGATGGGGATGGAGAGTCAAGAAGGGGAGGCTGGAGATGGAGACACGGGCCCCACCATCCTATTTCACGGTCAATGTCATCCAGATGTGACTTTTCCACTTAAATTCTAACCACATGTGAATTTTTGCTCCCAAAAAAAGCATATGGTGCTGGACGCTCCTGAGAATAAAACATATGTGTATTTTTGCCCCTTTACCCTTAAAAAAAGATATAATATATAATATATTAAATTATATAATGTAATATGCTATCAAGAATAAAAGACGTACCTGCTGCACAGAAGATCGGATGAATTGATTATAAAAGATAGAGACGTGGGACCCACAGGGAGCAACCTAAAGTAATATAAAATTGACGAAAGGAAGGAAAGGGGGGAACGCCGCGAGAAAGGAAGAAAACAAGACGCAAAGGACGACCAGTATTGATTTTTCATCTTCTTTTATTTTGTTAACCTAGCCATGCTTGGCTAGTTTCCTTTAGTAGTTAGGGCGAGGATGAACCCTATGTGAATTTAAAGTATTTATTTGGATTCTTATTTGATTATTGTTTTCTTGACTGAATGGATTACCTATGCTTAACGCTTTCTTAAAAGAGTGATCGCCTTTTAGATTGTTCATAGGTTGGTGTATGACAATAGAGATGTTGATACATTTAACTAGAACCGCTAATTCATCGTAGAATTGCATGACCTAGACATAGGCTTACGAATTTACGCGATCTCATAATTCTGGTAAACAAATTGATTTTTCCAAACAATACTAAGACATTAGGCTGTTTTCAAAAATAACGGATTAAGGTAGCATCAAGACATTGGGACTTAGTCTAATTTTAGAGAATTGGTCGTCAGTCGTGAGAATAATAATCAATTAGGGACTTAATTCATAATACTTAGAGGAACATAGGGGATTCTATGCCCTAACTGCGTTTTTCTTTATTGATCATCTTTTCTAAACAATCGTTCTTGAGATTCTTAATCTTGAATGCTTTTCTTGATTAAATTCCTTAAAAATTCTGTTTGGTTACAAATCAACCCTTATTACTCATTGATCCAACTAAAGTTTTAATAACGAATTAGTGGGTGGAGTACTATTCCTCGTGGGACGATCTCTTTCTCACATACTTTATTACTTGTAACGATCGGTGCATTTGCCGAAGTCACTATCACCAACCAACATCCATTGAAAGTACCCCTCATCCTTGGGTTCAACTGGCGAAGGGGTTGGACTTCCTCATCTCAAGGGAGGGCTTTCGATCCCTGCGATGGTCAAGGCGCTGAGGGAAGCATCCTAGGGGTCTAGGAAGCAGTTGAAACGCTGGTAGAGGTGGAGGCATGTGTACTCTCTGTCCAGTATGCCCTGTGGACTGGGCTCCAAGCGCCCTGCCCTTGGACTGTGGGTGAGCCCAACCCCTTTCCTAAAATTTTATTATAAAAAAAAAAACATCCATTGAAAGTAAACGGAAAGGGTCTTGTTCTCCTTTAATCACGTTTTTTATTTGAGGTATGAGAATAGAAAAAATGGTGTTGAGAGTTGTTCCCCCATAACCGTGGGCCTGACTCAAAACGAATCTTGGTATTGGGAGCTCTTCCCCCATGATCGTGGGCCCGACTCAAGGCGAATCTTGGTGTTGGGAGCTCTTTCCCCATGATCGTGGTCCCGACTCAGGGCGAATCTTGGTGTTGGGAGCTCTTCCCCATGACCGTGGGCTAGACTTGGGGGGAATCTGTATTTGTTGAAACCGAAGGTTTTCGATGAACTGGGTGGGCAACCAAAACAAAATAAAATCTCTACTACTCCCTCCGGTCCTAATTATAAGACCAAGTTGACTTTTTTAGGGAAATTAAGGAAGTTGATTAAATTACTTTAGAATTTTTATTTTTTCTTCAAACTAATTAGTTTAACTAATAAACTAATATATAATCCAAGAATACACAACATGTGATATGATTAAATAACTTATTCAGATTCCTTAATCTCTCCAAGAAAAGTCAATCCGATCTTATTATTAGGACTAGAGGTAGTACCTATTAATGTTGAAGGGGTTTTTTCTTTTCTTTTCCTTTTTTTTACAAAAGAAGTGTGCGAGTTTGGGTGCGGTTAGATTTTAATTTTTAAGATAATTAATAAATCTATATATTTATCGTTTATACTATCTACATTAAAGAGAGGTTCGTCTCCTAGTTTTCTCTGATGAAAGATAAGGCATTGGTGTCTCCGACATATATACCTAAATAAAGGAGACTGTCCTTCTCGTATTTTTAGATCATGTACAACAAATATATTATTACTTTTTCCCCTAAGTAAACACAGACACATTTGTGGTTATTTATTACATCTAATCCTTTTTTATGAAACAGGGTTTTATATAATCTCAAAGTCAGACTTTTGAATATGGCAGCTAATTACGTGTTGATCGAAAGTGACTCTATATGCACTCCAATAACCACTTTGTGCCATGTAATGGTCCCGAAAAATCTCACTAGTATATAATAGGGTGTATAAGTTCAAATGGCTCTCTCTCAATAGGCTAATTAATCTTTTATGATGGGATTTCCTTTTCAATAGGCTAATATTTTGATATGGCTCTCCTTTAGACTTATGATCATCACATTAGTCCTTTCATTTAGAGTTCGGTGCTCACAAAAATGACGGCAAAAGGCCGAGTGTGGTCTGACAATAACTAAATATTTGTATGGCATATATCCCCTGGAACATTTGTTAGCTGCGAACCAATTCTTAGAGAAAGCATGTCAAAGATCCTTACACGTAGCTCCGTAGCTCTGTTCATGGCCAAATATTATTATTACTATATTACTTATAAAACCAGCCATTTCTCTCTCTGCCGCCTAACTGCGTGTATGTATATATACTTGTGTCCGTCGAGGAGATGCTTGATACGATATTAATTTGGAAGTTGACACAGGTCAACTAGTTGGAGGCTGAAGTTGCTTGTTTCAGCATGAATTAATACTAAAGTATCCGCAAGTTGGACACAGCGACACCTCACTGATGTAACAGATCAGATAATGAAAACCCTAATACTGTAATAGGAGTAATAAGAAGCTGAAAATAATATTGGATATAACCGCGTGTTGAACATTTTTTAAAAGGATTTGTTCTGAATTCTGATCGCTATACTTCACCAGCATTCAGTACACAGTATGACACAAGCAGAATATATATCAGATTCTTCAATTGTTTCCATGAAGCGATAAAGGATTTAATAAGAATATATATAATATATTTTATTTTTCATTAAAGTTTTGAGCTTTATATATTTTAGGCCGTTTTCTCTCTCTTTCTCCATGTCGTTTTCAATATATATATAGAAGAGAACATCGAATGCAAGGGTGCACAGAGGTAATAGTACGTTTTACTATTGATTATGATAAAGATAAAATGAAATCAAATTATTCTCTGGATATTTTTCCTTCTGGAGTTTATAAGTGGTAATTTTTCAGTGGAGAATAAACAGACAGATTTGGAAGCTGAATAATTGTCTAAAAGAGAACATTCTGATTTGTTATAGATTTATTAGCCTACCTATTTCAATAGACCTGCCCCTAACTATTCATCCCCACACACACACACACGTATAAGTTAAATTCGATCACGTGGGAACCTGAGAGATTGAACTACAGAGTAGTGCTATAGCTATATATCCACACATAATAATAAATCTAGGAGAACATACATAATTTAAACAAGTTTAATTTGTCGTATCTTGATGAAGCTATACGTCACACATCCACTCAAGTTGAAGAAGATGCATGGGATTAGAATTCTTTTCCTCTCACTTCTCCTGATTGCATCAAAAGATTCCAACACCAAATCTCTGGAACAGTGATTAGATTACTACAGATCGACGCTAACTTTTCATTATAGCTGTAAATGAAATGAAACCAGAACAAGTGCTCTATCCACTCTCTATATGCTCAGTGTCCACAACAACTAGATAAACAATTGTAAACGTACGTCCTTATTATAAATTAATAAACGAGGCCATGATTAAGGACCAAGTTGTTGTATGTGGTTTAAATATGAAACTATTACTGATGCTAATTAATCACCATCTAATTGTAATGATTGAGGCCAGGAATAGAATTATAGAAACGAAGGTGCTGACGTCTCATCCATTAATTAATTGCAATAATAATAATATAACCCTCTTTCTTTCAATTTCAACTTCAAGCCAATAACCTTTTCAAAAAGTTGCAGCTGTCTTCACACTATTTCTGAAGTAGACGACCTGGCCTACCTGGCTTCAACTTCCATAGTTGTGTGTGTGTGTGAGACCCACACTATTCACTCATATTAGTGTCGAGAATACTTGATATGGTTTTCATAAATATCTCTTTATCTCTCTCAACCTCTTCCTGTCGTAGTAGATATGGCTTCAACTTTAATTTGATTAATTATGACCTACACTACCACTTAAACATAAATTATGAGATTATGGGCCTGTTTATTAGGAAGGCGATAGGCCATGAAAAAGCACGACAGGAAGGGAAATAGCACCGTGAGAGTAAATAAGGTATTTTGGTTGATATTTTTTCAAATGAGTTTTTAGGCCACAAGCTACTTTTAATTTTAAGAAGAAGTCACTAAGATCTGTTTTTCACAATACAGATGAGCTTCTACCACCATCAATTCAAACATAAATTACATTTATAATTTATAATATGACTTTTATCCTATCTTAAGTTTACAAAAGTTCGATTGGAAAAAAACTACTTCGATCTGTTGTCATCGCTAATCAAAATGAGCCTATAGCTTTAATTTCCAGGCTTCGCATCCACCAACCTAGCTAATTAAGGGCTGTAGATAGAAGATTTGAGTTGCTAATTGTATATGTGAGTTTTTTTACAATTAGATCTTGTTCTTTGTGTAGATAATGGAGCATTTTTAGAAGGTAATGCACCATATTAATTATATAGTTAGTGGTTAATGCATATAATCAAGAGCGCATCACTTAATTGAATACAATAAAGAATATCTATATATATATAAAGGAGATTGAGTACAAGACATATATAGAATCTGGTGGTTTATCAGTGATGTGAGTCACTATATAGCTAATGAGTATGGGGAACAAATTAAAGTGACAAGAAAATTCGAGGACATAATGTTAGAGAGCATTTCAACTCCGAGTGGCCTCAATGTAATGGGTAGAGAATATATTGTTGACGTAATATAAGCATCAAGGTGGACTTTGCAAGATGCCAAACGAAAAAGTGGGCCCCTATGGCTATATATATAGAGAGAGAGCTCGATCCCAAACCCTTAATTTTTCAGGTTATATTTGATATAAGGAAACAAATGAAAAGCAGATAGAATATGGAATCAACCACGTACATACGTCACATAAAGGAGATCAAAGTTTAGTTAATCACTTCCTTACGCTATTTAAACTCAGACCATTAAGTTTAATTAATAAGATGTCGTATCTACTTCACTTGATCGAGATGAGACACGCATCATATATAACCTTGTTTAAAGCTAAAACTAACAATAAGTACTTGTTTGAGCAAGGATTATTAGGAGCTTAAAATATGCTGAAAAGACTCAACTACGTACTGAACACCTTGATCAATCAAAAGAAAGAGGTTATGTTCTCTAAGGATAAGGATGGGGTAAAAAACAAGCACAGTTTAATATAATGGTGAGAGAAACGTATTACGGCTCTAACAATATCCAAGAGGAACCACCAAAAGTTTCAGTGCACGGTAATGTGTAGATATGGATAAGCATGCTTATGTATCTCTATTTTTTAAGTGTGTGTGGAATTAAAATATTCCACTAATCCTTGCAGAATTCACGTTAATTATGGGTGACATAATAAAGATCTTTTTTTTTTAAGAATTAAGTAAATGAAAAACCAAATTGTCCTAAAACCCCGCACCTAAATCGATGCCTGCAGAACTCGAAATTGCGAATCGATCTCGTACCTTGCCTCTCCTCGCCTTCGTCTTCACTATTCATGGTTCTTGTTCTTCATCCGAGCAATTCGAGATTAGTTCGCTCTTCGCCGTTCTTCATCATCTCGAGCAATTCGAGATTACTTCGCTCTTCGTTGTTCTTCGTCCGAGCAATTCGAAATTGTGTGATGATTACCGATTACTTCTAGACCTATTAGTTCAGAATCTGTTTTCTAAGCGCAATTCGAGATTGTTGCGTTCTGGCTCACATCGGTAGCAAAACTTCTTGTGAGTGTCGTTCTTTGGTCATTTTTGCTGTTTTTGGATTTCGTGTTGGGTTTTATTACTTGTGTTTTGTCGGTTCGATGTGGATTTCGGTTTATCGTTGGTGGTTGTATTTAAAGGATGCAAAGATCACTACTTATCAGGATGCTTTTGTTTTCGCATTTGTGCCAAGCCACTTACATCCGAAAAGCATCTTATCATACTTTGTGTGGAAACTTAATTCTTAACTAAGAGATGGGGCAAACAAGGATCATCAAAATTTCAACCACTTACTCATAGAGACTCCATTACCAAGTGAAGAACTACTTCAAGTCGAAAACTTCAGCAATTCAATAAAGTCACATATATAGTGCTATTATAATCTTTTTACATAACCAATAACTCATGATAATTTGAACACCCATTAGATGAATGGATTGAAGAAACATTCAAACTATGCTTCAGAAAGGCTCGACTTCTAATAGATTCCTCCAACCTTGAGTTACAATATAATGTTAAAAAAAAATGTGTGTGTGTGTCATTGGCATACTTCTAAAAACCATTAGTTAAGGAAACTAATAGAACTAGCTACTCAAACCCTTCTCTGATAATACTTCAATTGCTATTTGAGCTCAGTTAGTCAGACTTATATGCATATTAATAGATACTATCAGATATTTCAACCCAACAATCCACCTGTCCATATGAAGGCTGATGTAGATGAATATCTGAAGGTAATACCCCACCTTGTAATTTTATTTTATGATGAATTGAAGACAAAGCCAGCATTTTGGTTTGCTTCCCCACCTTCTAGTTATTATAATTCTTCATTATTTGATTTCTTGTGGTCGAGTTGCTTTAGAATTGGAAATCGTAGCTTCAGTTGCTTAGTGTCCCTGTATGAAAAAAGATACAATCTTATAGGTTTGGATGGAGGAAGCATTGAGATGAGCTAACTTATAGGTTGCAACATGTTCCCTAATCTTGTCAAACTTTTATCCTTCCAGAAAATGTCAACGATACAATCTTAATGCATTTAAAACTTTCCTTTAAAAAAAATTTCGGGGGCAACTAATTGTGCACCCACAAACTATAAAACCTAGCTCCGCCACTGGTGACGATTGAGTGAATATATGGTATAGTCATGGCAAAAGATATGGATAAAAAAAATTACTTCTCCAATTGTTTATATAACATAATTGGGGAATTGATCTTGGTTCTGAATATAAGTCAAAGTTCTTATATTTGTCAATTTTTTTAATTTACCCCTATTAATGCTCCCTAAACAATATAATTAAAAGGAGGGAATGAAGGAATTAAGAAAGATGATTAGGATGTTTAGAAAATATATATCTTATTAACTAATTTAATTAACTTCCTTAATTTAATCAAACTATGTAAATATTTCTTATTTTAAGGACTAGATGGAGTACTTTCCTATTCTTATTCTTATTTCTTGATGTAAGAACTAATTAACTAATTTGATCAGATTAATAAAATTCATTAATATAACATGTTTTTTCTAATTAAAATACCCTTGTCATCCTTTTTAATTCATTCCCTCCCTTCCTCTCCTACCTGCTTAATTATTGTTAAAGGGATGTTAATAGAGTTAACATAGAAAAGATTCATAAATATGTAAAATAAGTCTTATAATTAGGAACAATATCAATGAGGCTCATATATATAGCTAATAAAAGGAAAAAGCAGTACCAACACCCACTAGGATCGAGTGGTAAGCAGAGGCGGAACGTTCTTATGGCCAGCTGGGGCCTTGGCCCCAGCTGGCCTTCTAAAATTTTCTAAATTTTTTTAAAGTATATGTATTAATTATATAATATTTTATTTTGGCCACTAATTTGGCCCCAGCTAATCTCTTATCAAGGTCCCAACTTGTCTTCTAAAATATTTTAAAATATATGTATTTATTATATGATATTTTATTATGTCCCATAGCCTAATTAATCTCTTATTTTCTCAATATATTATTTCCCTATCTCCCTCTTTTCTTTTCTTTTTCATTTTTCCTTGGCTCAGTGGCTTGCTTCCATTCTTCTCTCCCACGTTGCCACGCCTACTCGCCTCTCGCCTTCGCTCTCGAATCTCGATGCACGACAGTGTGACTCCGTGCTCTCCACGCCAAGACTCAACACCGCGCCTCCCTCTTCCTCCGCAACGTCCGACGACCGGCGACGTCCACACGGCTCCCCTTCTCGCTTTGGCCTCGAGTTCTCTCGCCTCTGTTCTCCATACTTCAAGTTCCAGGTACTTTACCTTTTCATTCCCCCTTTCGGTATATTCTGTTTTACGCAATGTCTTACTCCCTAATTTTTATATAATAGGAGGTTTGTGGTGCTTACTTTATGGAGTTCAGTTGATTCTTCTTTGAAGAATTATAAATTTATAATCTTTTCTTTCCATTTGAGCTTGCGAATCATGAACATTTGATCATTACCAGGTTATTGATGTTTTGTAAAATTATTCTTTGTTATTCGCTATTGCACTTCGTGTTGTTCGGGTTTCTTCTTTCCCTTGTATCTGTTATGGACTTTCCAGGCTTTTTTAGTAATACAAGTTATTTTGTGTTTAAATGGTGTATAAGAATTTAAATGTTAGGTTTGTGGATTAAGTAGCAGTGTTACTATATAAAAATTTATGTTTAGTGACAAATTCATTGTAGGTTGAAAAAGATGAGTAAGGGTAAATAGAAAAGCATAGATGGGGTTTTTAAGAAAAAAGTAACTTCAGAAAGTGATAATTCTAAGAAAATAATTCCTGGAAGTGATACAATTTGTAATGAGTCTCCTTCCAAACGTCAAATAATTGAACATGCCGATGATATTATTATGGTCAAATAGTTCAATATGTTTATTTTTTGGCCCGGGCTAAAATAATTTTTTGGTTCCGCCACTGGTGGTAAGGTATATGTTCTCCCCTAAAGAAGTCCTCAGTTGATAGCTCTTCTCTCTCACCAGGGCGACCGAACCCCGACCCCAATAAATCTTCTGAGTTAAAAAGAGGTAGGTCAGGATACCGGATGCCTATAAAAAGAAGGAGAAAGCAGCAAAGGCACACATGTTGGCACCATTACAACGTCTGTTTGTCGGAGACGGACGATGAAAAGGACTCGCATTCATCCGTTGCTTTTTTGTTTAGTTCTTTTTCTTTCTTTTTTTTAAAAAAAAAATATACCAACTAATTAAACTCCTTGAACCGTGGCGTGGGAAAAAAATATTTATCAGTTTCTGTAAATTACACTACAAAACCAGATTGAGTCTTAACTAGGTGATTTTTTTTCTGGTGTTGAGTATGTAATTCTCAATTTTAACATGATCATTATATTGGACATGAGGCTCTGGTCTTGCTACGATCTATTCCATTATATTTGTCCCACTCTAGTTGAATTGTTTAAATCAATATATATATATATAGAGAGAGAGAGAGCATCATTATTAAAGCAGCGGAGTGATTAAATCAGATAAGCACGCCTAATTAAAAGTGATTAATTAACTTGGCCGCCAAATGAAGTTGACAGGTGGAGTGAGAGCACTATATACGTGAAGCCAAATTGGAGAGTGGGGATAGAGAGACATATCAAGAGACAGAGGATATGGCTTGATGCGCGCGCCTTAATTATGCCCAAATACAAATGGTGCTGTCCCCACACTCAATTGAGATTAATTAAGCTAATTAATAATTATTTTTTAATACTCAAATTAACAATGCAAGCTTACATGTTATATGTGCCTTCTGATGATCTCGTGCTTTTAAAGCTTCCACCACCATCTGGGTCCTTGCTTCCACCGATCAACAGTATCCCTCCTCTACACATATCATTACATTTACGACTCATTTCTCTCTTATTAATATACGAGTATATATCATTCTCCACTATTATTATTAGTACCACAACCAATAATTGAACTCAATTTTAATTTCTTCTGATCTTATTAATTAGGAAATACTGCATCGTGGATTCTGAAGGCAGGCCTCAATAGAATTATGGTGAGGATAAATAAGGGGCTTAGTAGTTAGTTAATATATTGTACCTTATTTTGACCACTAAGTACTTGGATCAACTGGTAGGGGTTGTTCTTTGTTAATTAAAGATCTCGAGTTCAAGCTCTGGGAATCTAACAATGTTTGGTGGTAGAGTTTTCCGCTCTTATGCTCATACCTAGCTCGATCTGGATTAGTTTGGATCCCGATAAATCCTCCGAGTTAAAAGGAGGTAGATCCAGGATACAAGATGCTCCTTCAGAAAAAAAAAAAAAAAAAATACTACTGTACCCTAATTTGTTTACTATGGGTTTCGTATATCATTATTACTTTGTGAAAAAGAGGAGGAAAAAAAGGAAAATTAAATAAATATAAAAAACAGAAGAAGAATATTTACTAGTGCCTCCACGCAAATGTCGACACTCGGACAGGGACTGTACGTACGTCTACGTCCGACCGTTTCATTACAGTGGAGACTGGAGAGAATCCCACATGAATTGCTCACCATTTAAAACTAAGCTTACCTATGAATTACTGTATTACTTATTCAGTTCAATCCACCATATGAACAAAATTACATACCACATATGAACAAGCCAGAGCAACCCAGAAACCACATATGAACAAGAAGGTGAGTAGAAACTAGTATCTGGAAAAAAAAAAAAAAAACCACCATCGAAACCATCGGTGAAATTTATCGATGGACTTGCAGAAACCATCGAAACGCACAAGATTTTCAGATCTAAAAAGAGAAACAGAGACACACGCACAAGACGCACAAGATTTGCAGAAACCCCCAAAAATTTATCAAAATGTATCAGAATCGCACAAGATTTGCAGAAACGCACAAGATTTGCAGAAACCCCCAAAATTTAGCCTCCATGAATCAAACCCCAAAAAATCTATCAAAATTACACACCTAGATTCCAAATCCGCCCGAATAAAATACTCAGCAAAAGAAAACTGAAATAACCAGGCAATAACTTCAACACACCGGCGAAGATACATTCTGCTTCCGGTCGAAGGTGACGAATTTGTGCCTTGGAAGTGGTCCGAGAGATTCGAGATACGAAGAGAAACACGTATTGAGACAGGGGAAGAGGAAGGCGATTCGAGAGATTCGGATCCGACAAACACGGGATTTCAAACGTTTTTCTTCGGATCCTTGTTTCCCAATTTGCTAGATGATTCGATTATATTTGGCCATGGTGAAATTCGACCCTGCTCAGCCTTCGTCTTCGCCGCTTCGAATCTGTGGAGTCATCGTCCACGAGCCGAGACTTCTATGGAGAAGAAGAAGGCTTTGAGATTTCAATTTGGGATTGATGGCATGTGAACCCTAGTTTTTCACTTTTTCCTCCAGATTCGATATGGGAAACCGAGAGACTTAGGATTGAAGCTTACTTATATCCCTTTTAGTAGTATTCTTAAGTTTTTCTCAAATAAATGAAAAAGTGTTCCTGTGTCTTTTTCGGATTTCTGGAAATTATTTCCGCCAAGTCATACTTGAATGTTCCTAAAAAAAAGTATTTTTTTTTTTGTATTTCCTTGCTTTTGACAGAATTTTTATTTATATAATATTATAAACATATATCTTCTTCCATGCGCAGCTTCTATATATATCAGAAGAATCTTAACAAGTGCTTTTGTTTCTGCTAAAACATTAGTAGTATATTTTATTGCACTGACAACAGGTAATATATTATAATTCAACAAATTCTAAAAGTCAAACATATAAAATTAAGGATGCAAGAACTCGGAGCACGGAATAAAAACTAAAACCAGACACAAGAACGTAACAAACCTAACACACCAGGCCAACAAACAAAAACAAAGAGATACAAATATGAATAGCGACAGAACAGAAAATCACTAGTAGTACCAATTCAATTATCTCTAGCATTGCAGTACAAAAAAAAAAAAAAATCCTTTCGCAAGCAACACTAAAGAGAATATTAATGCGTCGGTGTGTGTGTGTGTGTTTTTGCAACTTTATAGTTTTATTTCAAAGCACAAAATATCACAGGCAACGTCACATCGTGCCACCAGTGGTGAGCATATCATCATCAGCCCATTATAGTCCGTACTGGGATGAAACTAAAAAATATATGAGACTATCCGCCAATTTTAATGATGGGTTTTTCTAAAACAATAATTTCCCCACTCACATAATAATCCAGATTATTCACCACCATTCACATAATGAAAAAGATACAATCACAGAGCGAGTGGGGTTCTTTCATTTCTTTTTCCCACCTTTTGCTCCTTCAAAACAAATCTATGAGATAAGAATATATATGATAGATAGTAATAATTACATGATAGAAGGATATTAATCAGAGGGGCTTTAATTCAACTCTCAACAACCAATGACCAAGACCAACTGCATTTCACGAGTACTGAGTTTAATGCCAATTAGTATACAAAGTCGTCCACATCTTTTTTACGCTCTTAGCTTCCATTTGACTTGTATTGTAGTGTAAAGTTGTTGTGAGCACGCATTTAAATATGGCATCAAAGATCCATTGACTTGCACCGTTTGTGGATGTGAGTCACATGGAGCAATATATGTGTAACAATTGAAGTGGGTAATTTGGTAAAGGGAATATGTAAAAGGAGGAGCATTTGAAGGGTATATATGTTTTGGAGGATATTACTGAAACTAAATCAAGAATTTAATCTGGTTGCAGATCGATCGATGATGTGAAAGCACAGAGCAAGGAGTGAAAATGAACAGCAACTGGATGGATTATATTGGGATCGATGTGAAATATAATGAAATGAATTAATAAAGTAAAGGGAATTGGATTAAAGATGAGCAGATCGATCGAGGTCCCGCTCACATGAAATAGAGTTTGCATTATATATAAATCAAATTATGAAACAAAAGGAAAGCAAGAACAGCTTTGTTCCCACTTTGCCTACACTTATTATTCTCTTTTATCGCTCGATCCTACTCTACTTGTTCCTCTCATTATGCCATCACCTCCTTAGTGCGCTTTCACTGTGCTCTCCCTCTCCATTCCAAATGGATAACTCTCTCTCTCTCTCTCATTTCCCAATCATTTTAATACTGTTCATCAACTACTAAATGTTTTAATTATTACGTCATCTCCCCCTCAAAAGTCCCTTTCCTCAAGCATTATTGGGTGGTGTTAGTGGAGATTTAGAATATTAACACTGCCTCCTTTCTTGCTTTCCTTGTGTTTGTGTATCTCATAAAGCTACATTATCATTTTCTGTATCTCTCTTATTTTCTTCATACTAGCCCCACCCCTTCCCAAAATACCAATTTTTTTAAAAAAAATTGTTCCCAAATGACACCATCTTGTCTCCCTCCACCATTAAAGTCTCTGTACGTGTATGTCCATTTGTGCAAACAAAAGCCATTAATCACTCTAATAAATTCACGACTTCTTAGAATGGCGATTAGAGCATGCAAAAACAAAATTTTAGTTGTATTTTACAGTGCATGAGATGAATATGTGAAAAAGTTTTTGTCTCAACTTCCCTACCTGAACGTGATTATGATATACAATTCTAAACAAGCACGTATATAAGCTCATACCAATTCTCTCAAGTCTCAAGCCCTGAATTGCATCGCCAGCTCAGATAAGCTGATAAGATTTAAGTGGCAAAAATGGATATATATATATAATTAACTTTTTAATCTTATTACCAATGTTATAAATGATACTTATAAAATGTCATACGATTTGAAAGGAGTAAGAAGTAACTGAAATCGTGAGGGGAAGAAAGAATAAATCCGGCGAAGGGGGTCCCACACGACGCTTTAAGTCGAATAAAAAACACAAGATTAGCACGAGCCACGCAACAAGGGTTTGGTAACTGTTACCACTACGAATTCAAGTAACCCTCCTCTCTCAACTTTTGAGTCGCCCGTTTCAACAATCATTCAACCACACACAGAACTAAGTCCCGTGCTCAAAAAGCCAACACAAGTGTCCCGTGCATCGCACGGGGCGTTTCCTCTTAACTTTTTTTTCTCTAGCTCTTTATAAATACCCTGCCTCTCCTCCTCCTTCTTCAACCTCACATTCTCATTCTTCTCTCACATCTAATTATCTTCTGCTCTCTCTTATTACACCCACGTACAGTAAAAGCTACCCTAAAAGCTCAAAATGAGAACTATTCCCAACTCTTTCAGTCCATCAAGTTCTTTGGCCCCTGCTGTTTCTTCATTGAGCCCTGCTCAACGCTCTCCATGGCACTCTCCGATTCCTTACCTCTTCGGAGGGCTCGCCGCCATGTTGGGTCTCATAGCCTTTGCGCTTTTGATCTTAGCTTTCTCTTACTGGAAACTTTCTGGGTTCTTGCAAAGCGAAGAAGAATCCGGCCGAGACTTGGAGAACGGCGATGCCCAGAAACAGAGTGACTCTGCCAACAAGGAAACCGTCGAGGTCTTGGAGGAGAAGATTCTGGTCATTATGGCCGGAGATGAGAATCCCACATTCTTGGCCACCCCTGTCTGCTGCAAGACTTCATCTTTCGGAGAAGATGGAAATTGCAAGGTTGGGGTCGACGATCATGATAGCTCCGACAAGCCGGAGAAAGAAACGGAGTGCGAAAACCAACAGGGTGACCAAGACGACGAGCGACAACGAAACCAGCAGTGAACAAAAGCTTACTGCTTGCTCCTTTTGGGTGTGTTTTAGATGTTAGAATTTAGGACGAGGGAGTGTGAGGAATTGAGGATCACATTCGTTTCTATTTTTGTAACCATTACTATTGCTTCCTCTCCTTCTTTTATTTCGCCCGTTTTCTGGATTTTGGGCCATCGACCTTATTGGTGAAAGTGTAAATTTAGTTGAGAAGAAATATAAATGACATTTCATGTTTCACTCAAAGGACAGCCAGATACCAGTACCAGAATACAGAAGTACGTCGTCTGCTGATCACTTAGTTGTACAGCTTATTTCTGATTTTCATTGGGAAGCAGATGGAACAAGTTAGGAAGTTATGAGTTGAGGCAAACAGCGTTGAAATAAAAGAAGAAAATGAATGTGAGGACAAAGGCCGTAAGATACCGGCGATTGCAACAGGAGAGCATATTCCGATGGAGAGACAAAAGAGCAAAAATTTGGATGGGAAAAAAGAATTGAAGGGCGGAGAGAGAGTGAAAATGTGGATCCAGGGGCGTTGGCCGGGTGACACGTGTGAGTTAAGGATTGGATTGGGTTGCGTAAAGTAAAGCAGAGAGGGTAGCTTAGGGCTCATGAAGGGCCTGAATTGAGGAGAGGTGTGCGAAGGACGGCTGCGGAAGGCCGCGTCGCTTTTACTGTTGAGTTTGAATGCCCGCATGTTTTGAGGTTCAACTTTGCTGCTTCTTTTGGAAAACAAACAAAAGTTCTCACATTCTCCTAAATACGAGTATTTTTGAAAAATACCAAGTGAGGACATGTACATGGAATGGATTGTCATTTCCAGAGAGAGCAGAGTAATTTTTTTTTTTTTTTTTTTGCATTGGATATTTGGATTTTGCATATTACACGCAGTAATATTAGAAAGGAGAAAGCCGCCTATGACATTGGGGCGGCATGGAAGTTTTCTTACAAGTGAAATTTAAGTCGTTAGTAGTACCTATTTTACTTCCCTGGATAAAAACCAATAAAAAGGAGAAGGAAAAGGCAAATTTGTTTGTGTGCGCCATACGTATATTTTATTTTCTGCAACTAAATCAAATCTGGTAATGTGTACCCGTTTGGATAAGTGGGGTATAAGTTGTTTTTTCTCGAACTTTTACAAATTTATTATAAGATAAAAATCAAATTATAAATATGATTTATATTTGGATTAATAATAGGAGAATTCTATTTGTGAAAAGCAGATCTCAATAGCTTCTTTTTAAAAGTAACTTTTGACTTAAAAATCCATTTAAAAAAAAGTCAACTCAAACATTTCATATTACTATCATTGTGTTTTTCCTTTCTTACCGTATATTTTCAACCCCACAACTTTCCCAAACAAGCCAATATATGTATAATAAAATGGCAAGTGAAAGTAAACAAATCCGGAGGGCGTGGGATCTGATGGCTGCAATGGCTGAGATTTCTCTGGTATTGTGTTCAGAATGTGGTAAAAATCCAAGCCTGAGAAAATGATTAAAAATAGAAAAAAGGTACAAAAAAACAACATAAGAGGTGAAGAAGAAGCTGCGTAGACAGCAATATAAATATATAGGAAGGCCAAGAAATAGAGTGGCATGAATCATAAATGCAAATGTCAAGGTGTTAGAATATATAGATAAATATTAATAGTTGTATATTGTTTGATTGTATATATTCTGTGTTATGGATTCAAATATTAGGCTCATCCAAGGTGTGGCCTAACAAGAGGCAATCAATGTGGCACAGATGTGAAGGCACAACATATGAGCTTGGAGGCCCAACAGTCCAAACCCTAAACCTAAGGTAGCCTCTATATATATAGTTGGTTAACCTAAAAGGTACACAGATTCTAGACTTTCTCTATTTACTATTCAGCCGACACTGTGCACACACCCCACCCCCTTTGGCGAAAGCCTTCATCTGTGTGTACAGTGATCTTCTATTCTGATAGATATCACATCCATGGATATCTAAGAGAGAGCTTTATGATCCAATATCAACATACTAGTCCATCTAGGGCTAGATATTTGTGTTCTTATGACAGAACATTGGCATTGTTCGTGGGGAATCGGTAAATTTCTGATTCCCGCGACCAAAGAAGGTCAATAATTTCAATTCCCAACTGCCAACGAGAAATCGTATGGAAAACAAATATCTATTCAAAGAAGCCCAGCGAAGTCGAATATTGTTGTGACGGTGCTCCACTGCCAGAGACAACCCTGCCAAGGATCTCCGCGGTGGTTCAACGGGATTTTTCTAGGGCTTTTCCAGATTGTTGGGTTGCTCAAGTTTTACTCGCGGTGGAAGAAAATGGCATCAAAATGCGTGTCGCTGAGAAAGGCGAAGGCCCAGTGGTTCTGTTCTCCACAGGTTGCCACCACTCATGCCCAGAAACCCTCAAGTCAAGCCACTTGATTACTACATCTACAGATTCCAGGAGATGATAATGTCCTGGAAGCCGACAAGGGAGGCTGAGAAGCAGATTCGAGACCTAAGTTCTCGCCTATGCTCATATCTGTAACCAGCTCTGAACGATTTGTTGGTTCAAATCCTTGTTTACAAGCATCGTTTTTTATTTCTTTCAAGATCTAAGTTCTCACCTATGTTGACAGAGGCTGTTTGTTAAAAAAAAAAAAATCAAGTATGCATAGCATGCTTTTGATAAACTTCTGAGAAGAGTCGCATGTGTCGAGGAATCTCGTCGTCCGAGTCTTGCAGTTCTCTGCAAGACCACTTAAGCAAGCTTGAGGTGTCGAGTTGTCAATCTTGGAAAAGGGTTAATACCGAGATAGCAACCCACGACATGGGTGAGAAGCATACATATTTTGGTTGATGTCGAGGTGCATGGTGCCGGGATGCATAGTGTGTATTGGACCCTATCCAAGATGCACATGACGCCGAGGTACAAACAGTGGACCCTATCCAAGATGCACATGACGCTGAGGTACAAACAGTGGACCCTATCCGAGATGCGCATGACGCCAAGCCGTATTTAATAGACCAGGTTGGTTATTAATTCATGGTACCAAGGTTGGAAGGTGCCGAGTTTGGGGTGCATGCTGAGATATATCCGACTTGCAAATGGGGAGCTGGGATTACGATATGAAATCCGGGATTATGGGTGAGCTCTTAATGCCCAAAGTTGTAAGCAATTTTTTATACCCCAGAAATGAGGAAGATTGCAAAAGTGGCATCTCTGGAGCCAAGACACTGAGAGCTCCGACAGTACTGGCCAAAAGTCAACTGAGACTGTCACGTTTATTTTCGAAGATTACATGCCGACATTTATCTCCAAGACTGCATGCCAAGATATACATGGTGCCGAGATAGGTGCCTTCATGCAGCCAACATCAAACCTGACCCCCGGGATAAAGCCTTCATAAAATCCGTGATAGATGCCTACTGTGAAGCCGGCGTCAAATCTGTCCTGGGAACGGTTAGCTTCGCTGTGTTAATTCTTTAGAGCCAAGATTGGAGCATCAGGGAAGATTAGAGGAGTATAATCAGGATGGCATGATGGCAGAGCAGGCGATAGTCAGGGTGCATTCCGAGATTGGGTACATGCCGAGATATATCTAGCTCATCCCTATCCAAGATGCACATGACGTCGAGGTACAAACAGTGGACCCTATCCGAGATGCGCATGACGCCGAGCCGTATTTAATGGACCAGGTTGGTTATTAATTCATGGTACCAAGGTTGGGAGGTACCGAGTTTGGGGTGCATGCCGAGATATATTTGGCCGAGATAGACATATAGTGATGAGACGCTGAGGTCTTGAGATGCCGAGGAGGGTGTATGATATCAGCCTGGGATGCCGAGACGCCTATGAATTTTTGTGTGCTGGTCTCTCACATTCATGTGATCGCATGACCTGTTTTGGCGTTATTTGTTTTGATGCTTTGCAGTGTCAGCTGATAGTTACAAGCTGTCTTCACTTATGAAATGTTTCGAGTCCTTCTTGTCTCTTTTTGGCACCCGTAATGTTTCTCTTGAAGATGCAGTTGTTTTAGCTTGCGGTCATGTTTTGTGTAACCGATGGAACTCGTGAGAAGAGTCTGGCAATCCAAAAGAAGTGGCAATCCGAGATAAAATCTGGTATGCCGAGACTACTATTTGAGATGCCGAGATGCTTGAAGTTGGCACACAGAGCATCAGCGCTGAGCTGCGCGTTAGTCAATCCACAACGACTTATATTATCAGTGCCAAGATAGTGATCTGCTTCATTATTATCAGTGCCGAGATACTTGGCGATATTAGATCTGTTCATGGGAGCGCTTGATCCACCATTTTATTCATTAAAGCTGCACCCGCAAGGTTAGATCATAACATTTTTATGAATTGTAGACTTTTCTTTGTGCATGTCAGCTTCTTTTGTTTAGATTCTCTGAGAATGTTGTATGGGTGCGGCATCGCTTTCTACCTGGAAATATGATGATGATGCATGGTCATCGTATCAGAATCAGGGGCATTTGCCAGCAATGGTTCAAAGAATGTCCCAAGAAGGTCTAGGCGACTTTGATGTCAATTTCTTTAACCATTTGCAATTATAATAAATTTCGTCTGGACTGTTATTGGGAATTGCCATTTTTGATCTATTTTGGGGGTTTCAACTCTCTGTTATGTTTTGGTTCGTGGACCTCGATTCAAATGAACCATGGTCTATTTTTGCACATAAGAAGCCACAAAAAGGATGGATTGCATATGATCCTAGTGTTATGAGACTTTCATTCGAGATACAAAATTTATCAAGATTTTGTCTGTGGGTGTGTCTTGGGATTCTTGAATTTGAAAACACAGGGTTCAATGCCGAGGTGATCTTTAATTCCATCTTCTATCTTGATGCTATTGTTAATTGATGTAGGTAGAGAATAGTTGCGGACCACAAAATCCTGGTACGTGATACTTGTCTTTGTGGGCTTGTGACAAATAGCCATGAGGTGGATTTGAAGGAAAGAAAAGAAGTATATTTTTACATGATGCCATTAGTCCCACTTGTGGTATCTTTGGCGCTTCTTTTCATGTATTGACATCTCTCAACTAAGAAGTTGTTAAAGACTTAAACCTTATATGCTTACAATATATTAGAACCTGCTATGGTTGGTGATATTTCTGTAATTGCTCATATCTCTATCAAGAGCCCTAATTTGATGACTCTCAACTTTTACCCCGAGGAAGCATAAAGGGAAATTCCTACAATATTAAAATTGCTTCTACAATTGGGAATTTTGAGAGTTGGATGTTAAATATTTTATACAAGATACTACTTCTTCTTGTCCAGATTGAAGAGGATGAGGACTTTGTATGGGCATCTGCACTCAGATGTATGAAGATGACACATATTTGCGATCTATATTCAACTTCTGCTATAAAGGCGGACCCGGTTAACCAAATCTAGTTAAAATCTGAGATCCGTGAACATTTTTGAAGGCGGACTGGCTTAACTGAATCTAGTTAAAAGCCCGACTCCGTGTAAATTTGAAGGCGGACCCCGGTTACACCGAATCTAGTTAAAATCTCGGCTCCATGTAAAGTTTTGAAGGCTGACCCCGTCAAACTGAATCTAGTTAAAATCCGGGCTTCGTTTGCGATGACTATGGCTGCCAAATCTATAAACATGTATGAATTCAAGGTAAAGAAACTCGTTTTCGAAAACCATGTCCAGTTTAAACATGTATGAATTCAAGGTAAAGAAACTCGTTTTCAAAAATCATGTCCAGTTTAAACATGTATGAATTCAGGGTAAAGAAACCCGTTTTCGAAAATCATGTCCAGTTTAAACATGTATGAATTCAGGGTAAAGAAACCCGTTTTCGAAAATCATGTCCAGTTTAAACATGTATGAATTCAGGGTAAAGAAACCCGTTTTCGAAAATCATGTCCAGTTTAAACATGTATGAATTCAGGGTAAAGAAACTCATTTTTTAAAATCATGTCCAAGTTAAACATGCATGAATCTGAGGTACACAAACTCGTTTTCATGAATCATGTCAAGTTTATATACATGCGTGAATCCGTGGTACACAAACTCGTTTTCATGAATCATGTTGCGACGATAACACCGTCAAGTCTATTTTTACAGTTACATCTGTGCTCCTTAATTGGACCTCGGATAAATTGTGGAGTTCCGTCCCTACGAAAGGGATGAAGGCGGACCCCGATTAAACCGAATCTGGTTAAAATCCCGGTTCAGAGGAGATAATGGTTAAAACGTGCCCCCTTTGGGACGCGATAAAGCCAAGATAAGTTCCATGTAAAGTTTTGCAGGAAACAAAGGAAAAGAAGGCGATCCCTTTTTAAATTGAATCTGGTTAAAATCCGGGATCCATGTAAAGCTTTGAAGGCGGACCCCGGTTACACCAAATCAGGTTAAAATCCAAGCTCGTGTAAAGGTTTGAAGGCGGACCCCGCTAAACCGAATTTAGTTAAATCCGGGTCCCGCGTTGAGGCGGCAATGCTGCCAAGTCTATTTGAAAATCCTTTATTGGATTATTTGCGACAACTATGCCGCCAAGTCTATTTAAATGACTGAATTCTTGGTAAAGAAACCCATTTTCAGAAAAATCATAAAACCGGAATCTCGGTGTTAAAGTTTATAACCCGGAATCTCGGTGTTCAAGTAAATAACCCAGAATCTCGGTGTTAAAGTAAACAACCGGAATCTCGGTGATTAAGTAAATAACCTGGAATCTCGGTGTTAGAGTATATAGCCCGAAATCTCAGAGTTAAAGTATATAAACCGTAATCTCGGTGTTAGAATATATAACCCGGAATCTCGAGGTTAAAGTATAAAAACCTGGAATCTCGGGTCAACATGCAAGCAATCCCTACAATCACGAACACCTGGTCCGAGTTGGGAAATCAACACTTCCCGACAGCCCAGAGACCTGAACTACCGGGCCTGGGGGCAACAGGGTGGACAACGATTTGTTAGTGGAAAAGCATGTTAACAATAACCGGGGTTAATGCAAACTCGGACAAGCATTCGAAATGAGCAAACTTAACGATTTGCGCAAACAGTAAGTATTTTCCATTTATTGTGATTTGCTTACATATTATTAAATACAGGAATATAGGCCAAGTAATTGTCCCGGGAAGAATTGCTATGAAAGCAAGCAAGGGACCTTATTTCCTCTCAAACAACTCGGATGAGTTGGATATATCTCGGTCAAATCCGTGTTCACCATCAAACAGATAATGCATCCCGACAGCCCAGAGACCTGAACTACCAGGCTGGGGGGCAACTGTTATAGATTCAAATATTAGGCCCATCCAAGGTGTAGCCCAACAAGAGGCAACCAATGTGGCACAGATGTGAAGGCACAACATATGGGCTTGGAGGCACAAGAGGCCCAAGAGTCCAAACCCTAAACCTAAGGTAGCCTCTATATATATAGTTGGTTAACCTAAAAGGTACAAATATTCTAGACTCTCTCTATTTACTATTCAGCCGACACTGTGCACACACCCTACCCCCTTTGGCGAAAGCCTTCATCTGTGTGTACAGTGATCTTCTATTCTTATAGGTATCTCATCCATGGATATCTAAGAGAGAGCTTTATGATCAAATATCAACATACTAGCCCATCTAGGGCTAGACATTTGTGTTCTTATGACAGAACATTCTGATTGTACGTAATTACTTTTCATTGATTAGTAGTAAAGTCTTGGACAGTTAGAAATATTTGCCTATAAATAGTTTCCCTAGCATATCATTTGTTGTGTGTAAAACTTCTACATTCATAAATAAGAAGTATCCATATTCTCTGCCCGATGGAAAAGATAATAGGGTTGAGATATTCTAACATGGTATCATGAGCCATTCTTTTTCTCCTTGACTTCATCTGGTTTATTGTGATACACAGCCCACATATCAAGATTTGGGCCCAGTTTCGTGTATTTCACATCCAAAAGTCAAGAACCCAGTTCCCTGGACTTGCACCGATGAGGCTCGACCCGGTGCTCTTTCAAGATCCAGACCCGAGGCACGCCGTGGAGACTATTTCGCCTAACCAGCAACGTTGATCGTGATTCACGCACACCGTCGGGATTCCCTTGGACTTGCACCATTGAGGCTCGACCCGGTGCTCTTTCAAGATCCAGACCCAAGGCAAGCCGTGGAGACCATTTCTCCTGACCAGCGACATTGGCGTCGGGATTCAATTGGAATCCAAGATCCAAGTCACACGCATGAACCCAGGTTCCTCACTCCGTACTACGATTTGAGCATGCTTGAAGGATTCATCTAAAATTTCTTGAATCCCAGCTCTACCCGCGACATCCCCTGTACACTGTCACCACCGATTGATTCCCAGGTTTCTTCTTTCGTTGTGGTATTCCTCTCCCATTAGCGTTTGATTATGTTTGAGCATTGTGCGATTTGAGTGATTTGAGCATGCTTGAAGGATTTATCTGGTTTATTTTTTGAAACCACCGATTGATTTCCTGGTTCCTTATTCCGTTGTGGTATTCCTCTCCCATTAGCGTTTGATTCTGTTTGAGCATTGTGCGATTTGAGCATGCTTGAATTATTTATCTGGTTTATTTTTTGACTATGTCCTCTGCCATTCATCATTGCTCTCAAAAACACCAATTCGCTTCCATGGCTGACAAAGATGCATCAGCAAAGACCAACCCAGGTTCTATTCCTTTCACCCACCCCCTGTATCTCCATCCATCCGGCACTCAAGGTTCTTCCATCGTCTCACACACGCTCACTGGCTTTGAGAACTATACCGTGTGGAGTCGGGGCACGCGTATTGCCTTGCTTGGGAAGCACAAGCTTGGGTTCATTGATGTAACCTGTCGCAAAGATGATCAATATCAGACTCTTCATCTTCAGTGGGAACGTTGCAATGCTGTGGTTATTTCTTGGCTTCTGAATTCGATCAGCAAGGAACTAGCCAATGGTGTTATTTTCTTTCAGGATGCTCATGATGTCTGGGTTAAGCTTCAGGAACGGTTTGATAAAAGGAATGGGGCTCGGATTTTCGGTCGCAATTTCTCTGGATTCTCAAGGTACCTCTTGCGTTTCTACTTACTTCTCTAAATTGAAGGAATTGTGGGAGGAACAATCTGCCTTAACTACACTACCGTCTTGTACCTGTAATACCTCAAAGACTTATTCTGACTTGGTACAAGAACATAAACTTCTACAATTTTTAATGGGATTTAACGAATCCTACCCTCAAGCTCGCAGTCAGATTCTCCTTATGACTCCGCTTCCCTCTATGAATGCTGCCTACTCCATGGTCATTCAAGATGAGACACAACGATCCGTTGCTGACTGTGGCCAGCTACCAGAAGGCATTGCTATGATTACTAAAGGCAAGGGATGTGGGAGAGGCAGAGATCCAAGGGATTTATCCATTGAATGCACTTACTGCCACAAGAAGGGCCACTTGCGTGAACAATGTTTTCAGTTAGTTGGCTATCTACCTAGCTTCAAAGGGAACAAACCCAAGCAAAAGGAATCTAGTCAATTGGGGATTGACTCTGCTGATGACTCAGACCTACATGTCAACACCACAAGCATGGTTACCACTTCCCTATCTAAAGAACAATATGAGCGACTGCTTGTTATGTTACACAAGGAAGAGGAATCAACTGTGCATGCGTTGACTGGTACAGGTTTGAATACATCTCCATCTTTAAATTCTGTTAATTAATATTGGATTCTAGACTCAGGAGCAACTACACATTTAATCAGTGATATCTCTCTATTAGATAAGTGTACTGCATATAATAGGCCTATTAAATCAATTAAAATCCCAGATGGACAGAGAATCCCTGTTACGCATATAGGTTCAATTACTATAGCCCCTAACATTACATTAACTAGTGTACTATATTCTTCAAAATTGAAATTCAATCTTATATTAGTCTCCAAAGTCACTAGAGCGCTTGAATGTATGGCTTGCTTTTTCCCTGACCGTTTTGTTTTACAGGACCTTCTACATGGAAGGATGAAGATGACTGGTAGAATGATAGATGTACTATACATCATTAGAGTTCCTAATATTTCTCATGTAATGAATGTTGCACAAAATCACACTACACAGAAACACAGTAATAGTATGAAATTTGTTGATGTATGTTTGTGGCATAGGAGATTAGGCCATGCCCCTTTTTCCTTAATGAAGCGTTTGAATTTTGAAATTAATGACACTGAATTGATAAATCACCAATGTGATATATGTGTTCAATCTAAGCAAATAAAGTTTCCATTTTCCTCTTGTATTAAGACTACTCACTGTTTTGAGCTCATACACATAGATATATGGGGTCCATATAGGACACCCACTCATCAGGGATTTACATATTTCCTCACAGTAGTAGACGACTATTCTAGGGCTACATGGTTATTTCTGATGAAACATAAATCTGATTCGATTACTTATATAGTTATATTCGTCATTTTATTGTTTATGCGATGACTCAATTCAATGTGAAGGTCAAGAAGATTAGGAGTGATAATGGGAGTGAGTTTCTAAGTAATTCTTTCAAAATGCTTATTCAAGAAAAAGGTATTGTGCATGAGACTACTTGTCCTTATACACCACAACAAAATGGAGTTGTAGAACGTAAGCATAGGACGATTATGCAAGTTACTAGGAGTTTGATGTTGCAGTCAAACCTTCCAGTTCAGTACTGGGGGAAATGTGTAAAGGTTGCAACACATTTGATTAATAGGTTACCCTCTAAAGTTCTTGATTTTCAGTCCCCATTTGAAAGGGTTTATGGACATAAGGTTGACCTCGAACACATGAAAGTTTTTGGTTGTCTTGCCTATGCCACAGATCTTGATATTCATGATAAATTACAATCTTGTGCTCTTCCTTGTGTATTTCTAGGCTATCCAGAAAATCAGAAAGGTTATTTGTTATTAAATCTCAAATCTAACATGTTATTTGTAAGTCGACATGTCAGTTTTGTAGAACAAATGTTTCCTTTTCGGCATACACACTCACAGCAGCAGCAGCAGGCAATACATCCCACCATCAAGGAGATGTTTTGGTTTGAATCCGATACACCTTATATACAATCTGATTTGCCACAGGATAAGTATGATCTTCCACAAATACATGATACAGAACAATCTCATCAGGAAATTCTTGATCAGGTTGTTGACATTCCAAGTAATTTAGATCAATCACGTCTTGTAAGGGATAGGTGACCACCGATTTGGTCTAATGACTATGTGTGTTCACTTTTAATTTCTGACACAACTATGACACATGTAAGCAAATGTTCATATCCCATGAATCAGTTTGTTTCTTATGATGGTATTTCTGCTGATCATTTGGCTTTTCTATCTTGTATTGATGCAGTTCCTGAGCCCTCTACATACAAGCAGGCAATTGGCAACCTTGAATGGGTAAAAGCCATGAAGGCTGAAATGGAGGCTTTGGAATAGAATCAAACGTGGGAGCTGGTACAGTTACCCAAAGACAAGCAAGCCATTGGTTGTAAGTGGGTATATAAAGTCAAATATAATTCTGATGGCAACATAGATAAATATAAAGCTAGGTTGGTAGCAAAAGGATATAGTCAAAGAGAAGGGATTGATTACCATGAAACCTTTTCACCTGTTGTAAAAATGCTTACAATGAGGTTGGTATTGAAATTGGCAGCCATGTATTCATGGAATCTTTATCAAATGGATGTCTATAAAGCTTTTTTGCAGGGTGATCTCCAAGAAGAGGTGTATATGAGATTACCTCAAGGTTTCGAAGGTAAGGGGGATAATGTTGTGTGTAAGCTTAAAAAGTCCCTTTATGGACTTAAACAGGCTTCTCGCCAATGGAACCTAAAATTATCTCAAGCCCTTATTAAGGGTGGTTTTGTACAAAGTAAAATTGATGATGAGTAGATATTTTATAATTAAATAAGGATAGATTCTGTGATATATTGGATTGAATCTACTAATATTCTACCTATTTAATATATTTATCTATCTTTTAATTTAATATAGGATAAAATGATATTATAACAGAAAATCTATTGATATCCTACTTATTTGTGCAGGAGATATTATGTGATCTAAGGGATGCAACAAATTAAATTGAAAAGATATAATCTAATATATTATTATATTATATGTATTATATTATAATATTATATTATATTGGAATGAGACGTTGGAAAGAAGCAGATGGATACTAGATATATCATATCCTTATTGATCATATCAAAACAAAATAAGTGACGTGGAGATAACGAAGAGACTCAACAAGCAATATATATTACACATATTGACGCACAGAATTAGAACGGAACGCCGCGAACAATTATTAAACCTGGAAGACGCAAAAGAGAGGGCGGAACGAGAAAACCAGAGGAACGAATTGTTGGACACACGCGGAGGCAATCGACGGAACGAACGAGAAGACGCAGAAGACGAGAAAGAAGGAGAAAACTGAGACACGCAAATCTTGGTTTTAATCTTTTCTTTATTTTGTTAATCTAGCCATGCTTGGCTAGTTTCTTTTTAGTAGTTAGGGCGAGGATGAACCCTATGTTAATTTAAGTATTTATTTGAAATTCTCGATTGAATGTTATTTACCATATTGAATGAGTTATATTTACTTAAAGCCTTCTAAAAAGACTCGATCCCTTTTAGATTGCCCATAGGTTAGTGCATGACAATAGAGATGTTGGTGCACTTAACCGAGAACCTTTAACTCATCATAAAATTGCATGACCTAGACATAGGCTTACAAATTTGTGTGATCTTATAATTCTGTTTACATAATCTTTCTAAATAACCTTGAGACATTAGGTTATTTTTAAAGATAACGACTAAGGTAGCATCAAGACATTGGGACTTAGTTAAATATTAGAGAATTGATCGTCGAGTTATGGGAATAATGACCAATTAGGAATTTAATTAGAATACTTAGAGGAACATAGGGAATTCCATGCCCTAGCTGCGTTTTTCTCTATAAATCATCTTTTCTAAAACATTCTTGAAATTCTTGAGATTCTTGATTCTTAAGTTTTTATTTAATTATTAAAAACCTTTTTAGCTACAATTCACCCTATTACTCTATTTCATCCAACTAAAGCTTAAATAACTAATTAGTGGCTGTAATACTATTCCTCGTGGGACGATATCTTTTCTCACACACTTTATTACTTGTAACGATCGGTGCACTTGCCGAAGTTGCAACAAGTTTTTGGCGCCGTTGCCGGGGAATAGAAATATTTCAACACTAAGTAGTTGTTAAAACTCTAGATTGGATTTCTTTTTCTTTTGTTATCTAACTCTGTTTATGCGAGGTACCATAGACAGAAATTCGCTGCAGTTTGATCCTGAAAATGGTGAAGATCCTCTTCGCCTTCCTCCTCAAGAAAGACCATGGGCGATTATATGACGCTTAATCCGGCCGGGCGGCAACTAGCATTGTCAATCCAGTTTGTAAATGCAAATAATTTTGAAATCAAGCCATCCCTCATAGGCTTGGTTCAACAACGCTCTTTTAGTGGGAGTGATTTAGAGGATCCTAATCGGCATATTGAGACTTTTCTCGCAGATTTGTGATACCATCAAGATGAATGGGGTTTACGAAGGGGCTATTCGTGTGAGGCTGTTTCCTTTCTCTCGACGGGGAAAGCGGGAGCTTGGCTTCGTTCTTGTCCTAATGGAAGTCTCTCCACTTGGGACATTATTACCACAAAGTTCCTGGAGAAATTTTTCCCTTCTTCAAAGTATACAAAGCTGCTGTCAGACATCCGTTGCTTTACTCAAGGCAATGGGGAATTATATTGCCAAGCTTGGGAAAGATTCAAGGAGTTGCTTAGGAAGTGCCCACAACATGAGTGCAAGACTATGATCGGTGAGAATATTCCTCAATGGGATGCTTAGTCCTCTAGGATGATGATTAATCTTTGCGGGGTGGTACGTTAAAAAATAAAACTCCGGAGGAATCATTGGAGTTGTTTGAAGATATGGGGTCCTTAGAGAATGAAAGCTGTTACTCCACAACCAAAGAGGGGAGTTCTTCGGCTAGACTCTTACAATACAATGTTGGCCCACAATGAGAACATTGCCCAACAAAACAAGGTGATCCAACGGCGGTTAGCTTCCATCACTAAACAGCTTGCCTCTTCTCGGTGTCATCTAATTCTTCTCGGCCTCCTTTGCTTTGTGATTTTTGCAAAGGGAACACGCTAATGGAGATTGTGCGGCATTCATTAATGGAGAAACAGTGAGGTTAACTACATGGGTAATCCTCCCGAAATCAGTTTAATCCATATAGCAACACATACAATCACAGGTGGAAAGCTCACCCAAACTTTTCCTACAAACCCCAAGCGGCACCTCGGCGGTTCCACGAATCCACCACTGCGATCTGGAAAAGGCTTTAACACGGTTGACTCGTACCACTACGAATACATACGGGGATCGAAGCTTTCGAGAATGAAACAAAGTCTGCTCTCAAGAATCGGGGCTTCGATCCGGAATTTGGAGAATCAGTTGGTCAATTATCAAAACAAATAGCGAGAGAGAAGCCAAGGGTCCTTCCCTAGTGATACGAGAGGTCAATCCAAAGGAGCATTGTAAGGCCATAACTACAAGGAGTGGTATAGTGGTGCAGTAGGTTGAGAAATCTGTTAGATGAAGGACAAGTCAGAAAGGGGAGGAAGAGGTCGAGCAATGTAATGTGCAGCAAGTTCCAAAGGAGATAGTTACAAAGAAGTCTCCCACTCCTTCTTATGCAAAACCTCCTTATCCCCAAAGGTTGAAGCAACGATTCGAAGCAACAATATGCCAAGTTCTTGGATATTTTTAAGAAATTGCGATTAACATTCCTTCTGCTGGAAAAATGGAATTCCAAATGAATGACGAGAAAATCACTTACAATGTGTTTCAGTCCATGAAATACCCAGTTGATAATAGTATTGTTTGAGAATTGATGTAGTTGACGAAGCCATTCGGGAGGGTCTTTTTCAAGAAGATTCGAGATGAGTCCTTAGAGGATGATATTGCTTAGTTATGCGAGGTGGAAGAAGAGGTTTGTGCGGATGAAAATTCTAATTTACGGCCCGAGAAGCTGCAAAAGAAGGATTATGATGCACCACCTGTTGCTCTAAGGTAGAACTAAAGGAGCTCCTTCTAATCAAGTATGCTTTTCTAGGAAAGGATAACACTTATCCCGTTATTGTTAGCGCGAGTTGTCACCTACCGACGAAGAGAAGTTCTTGAAAGTTTTGACTACCCACAAGACTGCAATAGGGTGGTCTATATCGATTTGAAAGGGATTAGTCCCTCATTTCGCACTCATAAAATTCTAATGGAGAACGATGTGAAACCGGTAAGGCAGCCCCAGAGGAGACTTATCCCGACTATGAAGGAAGTGGTGAGAAAGGAGGTGATGAAACTGTTAGATGCGGGTATGATTTATCCTATCTACGATTCAAAGTGGGTTAGTCCAAGTACATGTAGTACCGAAGAAGGGTGGAATCAGCGTAGTATAGAATGAGAACAATGAATTGATACCCACTAGAAGCATCACGAGTGGAGAATGTGTGTGGATTATAGAAGATTGAGCGATGCCACTCGTAAGGACTTCTTCCCTTTACCATTCATGGACCAAATGCTTGAAAGGCTTGCGGGTCACTCTTATTCGCTTCTTAGGCGGCTATTGCAGTTACAATCAAATAGCGGTGGATCGAGGATCAAGAGAAAAGCGACTTTCACTTGCCCCTTTGGTATTTTTGCTTATAGACGGATGCCCTTCGGTCTTTGCAATGCCCTGCTACTTTTCGAGAGGTGCATGTTGTCTATCTTCTCGACATGGTAGAGATTTATTGAGGTATTTATGGATGATTTCTCTGTTTTGGCACTTCGTATGATACTTGCTTGACTAATTTGTCTCGTGTACTCCAAAGATGTCAAGAGAGTAATTTGGTGCTTAATTGGGAAAAATGCCACTTTATGGTGAAAGATGGGATAGTCTTGGGTCATAGAATATCTGATAAAGGGATAGAAGTGGATAGAGCCAAGATTATAATCATCAAAGACTTGCCCCCTCCCACCAATGTACGTAGTGTTCGCGGTTTTCTTGGTCATGCGGGTTTTTACCAGAAGGTTTATCAAAGATTTTTCCAAGATAGCCAAACCGCTTAGTCAGTTGTTGGTCAAAGATGAAGACTTTAACTTCAACAAAGAGTGTCTTATTGCATTCAAATTGTTGAAAGAAAGATTAACAAGCTGCACCTATTACGAGAGCACTGATTGGGATCTACCGTTTGGTGATGTGTGATGCCGGTGACTACGCCATAGGAGCTGTTTTGGGGCAAAGGAAGAATAAGTTGTTACATGTTATATATTATGCAAGTAAAGTTCGAATGAGGCACAATTGAACTATGCAACAAGCGAGAAGGAGATGCTTGCGATTATTTATGCATTAGATAAATTTAGACGAGTATTTGATTGGTTCCAAAGTTATTATTTTACGAGATCATGTTGCTCTAAAATATCTCTTGACTAAGCTAGACGCTAAGCCAAGGCTTCTCCGTTGGATCTTTGCTACTCAAGAGTTTAAGATTGAAATCAAAGACAAGAAAGGGGTAGAGAATGTGGTAGCGATCACTTGTCTAGGATTCGGGTTAAGGAGGCGCAAGATGATTCGAAATGGAGATTCATGATGAATTTCCGGATGAGTATGTCTTAGCAATTAGCGGTGTTCCTTGGTTTGCTGATTTTGCTAATTATAAGGCCATTGGGATGATACCGGAGGGACTAACATGGCAGCGAGAGGAAGAAGTTCATGCATGATGTTAGGCGGTATATGCAGGATGAGCCCTTCTTATTTTCAGGTGTGCGAGATGGAATGCTCGTTGTGTATCCCAGAGGAGGAAACTCATAAGATCCTCGGCATTGTCATGGTTCGAGATTATGGTGGACATTTATTTGGAGAGCATGCTTCTGCTAAGGTACTACAAAGCGGTTTTTATTGGCCTACATTGTATAAGGATGCTAGGAAGTATGTTGAGCAATGTGATCGTTGCCGAGAGAAGCAGGGAATATCTCTAGGAGACATGAGATGCCACTCAACAACATTCTTGTTATTGAGATTTTTGATGTGTGGGAATTGATTTTATGGGGCCATTCCCAAGCTCTTTTAACAACAAGTACATCCTTGTAGTTGTGGACTATGTTTCAAAGTGGGTAGAGGCAATTGCTCTTCCCACTAATGAAGCTAAGGTGGTGATATCCTTTCTCAAAAGAATATATTCGGCGGGTTCGGGTACCGAGGGCCATTATCGGTGACGGAGGCACTCATTTTTGTAACCGGCAATTTCAATCATTGCTTAGCAAATATGGTGTCACTCATCGTGTCACTACTCCATATCACCCACAAACTAGTGGGCAAGTGGAGATTTCTAACAGGAATTGAAGCAAATTGGAAAAGCTGTTGGGAAGTCAAGGAAGGATTGGTCCCAGAAGCTTGATGATGCTTTGTGGGCATACCGAACGGCATTCAAGACTCCTATCGGCATGTCACCGTTTCATTTGTTATATGGTAAATCTTGCCACCTCCCAGTGGAGCTTGAACATAAGGCGCTTTGGGCAACTAAGGCTGCTGAACTTTGATGTTAAATCTGGCGATGAAAAAGGCTACTTGATTGAATGAGCTTGATGAATTCAGAGTTTTTGCATATGAGAGTGCTAGCCTCTACAAGGAGAGAACCAAGAGATGGCATGACAAGAGGATTCTTCCAAAGAGTTTCATCAGGACGCGGGTATTACTTTATAACTCTCGTTTAAAACTTTTTCCGGGAAATTGAAGTCTAGGTGGTCAGGACCGTTTATAGTGAAAGAGGTTACACCTTTTGGTGCAATTGTCATTGCACCAATAGGTTCGAATGACGCTTTTAAGGTAAATGGGCAGAGATTGAAGCCTTACCATGGTGGAGACATTGACGAGAGGAAGAACCTCAGTGGCACTAGAAGGCGAGAATTAAGAAACTATCCGTCGAGGCTCGGGACGTTAAACAAGCGGTTGGGAGGCAACCCAATAAGTTTTCTTTTTCATTCTTAGTTAGTTTTAGCAGTTATTCTAGGATAGGAAGGTTGTGAAAAGTATGGAGCAAACTATAAGCTCCATACAAAAAAAAAAAAAAGGTTTCAAACAGAAAGTTGGCGCCCCCGCCAACTCTCGGTGCTCAGCACCAAAAAAAAAAAAAAAAAAACTTTTGGAAAACCCCCCCTTTTTTCGTCTTCTTCCTTTCCCCTTCCCCTGCTTCGACCCCCACCCTCCCCCTCCCTCCGTCGAAACCCTCCCCCACCATCTCTCTCTCTCTCTCTCTCTCTCTCTCTCTCTCCCCGTCCGTCCGGTCTCGAGTCGCTCACTCTCCCCCTCCCCCGTCACACCAACCTCCAGTCGCACCTCAGACCTCTTCCCCTCCTCACCGCCGACCCCACCCTCCCTCTCCCTTTTCCCCTTTTCCCCAAACCACCGCCGACCCCCGCCCCCCTTCGTCCTCCTCCATTCTTCCCCCTCTCCGCCTTGACCCCCGCCCTCCCCTCCCGATTCCCTCCCTCAGTGAAACCCCTCCATTTTTTTATTTTCTTTTTCTTTTTCTTTTAATTATTATTTCAGGTCCAAAGGCACAATGAGCAAGGGGAAGGACAAAGACAAGGCTATTCCACCATATGCCCCTCAGGTTCTTTGGTTCAAAAAGAGCTCGAGCTTCTTCCTCCTCTCACACCACTCCTAGAGGTTCCAAGTTTCTATCACAAGCAAGTAGGGAGCGGTGCAGGTCTGGTTTCTTCCCAAGAGCTTTGTCCCCGAGAGGGTGATTGATCTATTCCTACCTAGTATACCACCAATAGAAGAAATCATCCGGCGTCGCCAATGGAAGACATTGGTAACTTTCCCTCTTGATAGCTCTAGTACACTCTGAGAATTTTTGCAAATGCGTGTTGTACGAGATAGGGGATACTCGTATATCTTGGGTTAGGGGTATATCTGTTCCATTTGATCTTGCCACTATTGAGAGTTTTAAGGTACTAGTTATGATCCGAGCAGCCCTTGTGCTTTCCAAGATCATATGAAATTATTTGCCCCCATCCGTCCCAAACAATTTAGACGATATTGTTGATTCCATTGAATCTCTGCTGAGTGCGCATTGCCCATCCCTCTTCGATCGGTGTGATAGACACAAATTACAGCATCCTGAAAAATTGGTCGGGGCGATCTTCTATGCGGAGGCCCGTCCACCGGTTTTACTTCATCAATAGCAACATCCTTCCATCTACTAACCATGGTGATGTCAACTTGGAGCGGGGTGTGCTCATTTATGAAATCTTGGGCAATCGAAATATCGATATAGCGTCGATCCTTTCCGATAGAATTACCCAAACAATCACCTCGGGAAGGAAGGAGAGCAAATTGGGACATTGCTCACTTATCATGCAACTTTGTCTACGAGCGGAGTGTCACAATTCCAGCTAATGAAGCTATGGATGTTCGGTTGGCTTCCCAGATTCGGTGGTCCACCATCGATAGCTGGACCTCCGTGCCTCCCGGGCATGCCGAGGATGCGAACCCGTCGAGACCACGGCCCCACCCATCTGGCCCATCCACTACTCGGGAACCTGCGGGTGTCGGTGACGAGACCTCGGTGATCCCACTACTCTTAGGCAACTAAAACGCCAAGTGCGTTATCTGACCCGGATGGTCGAGGCCCTATGCATCAAGCAGAATATTGACCCCACTAGTTGTCAACCAGCTGAGGACGACAATGATTCCGACGATGCGGTCACACATGAGGACGCCGATGACCACTCCGATGACTTTTGACAGGAGCACTCCACATCAGAGTTAGAGACCTAAACCAGGGGAGTACTAGTTCCTTTCCTTTTATTGATTGTTCAAACATTGAGGACCTTTGTCGATTTATGTGTGGGGTAGGGATATGATTTCTTTGTTGTTGCTTGTTCTTATTCAATTGAAAAGAATTCCCTTAAAAATTTTTTGAGTTTGTTTAAATTGACCTTAACTTTGAGTTTTCCCCATCTTAGTGAATATTATCAAGTCAAAAATTAAAATAGAAAAGAATGTTTCAATTAAGTCTCTAAGCCTTGAATTTTTGTAGCAGTCTTGAGATGGACTATGAGAATAGGGAATAGTTTGTAATAGGATCAACAGATTATTAGTTTTTGAATATTTTGCTACATGATTTCTTTAGAAAATTAGATGATGACCTTGCTAGCTAAGTAAACATTTTGTTCAGGAAAAAAAAAAAAAAAAAACTCCGTGACATCTCTAGACTTGACTTAGTGCTTAGGTCTTTGCATCACCCATGTGCGGTGGTCGTCTCTGTTTAGGAATTTCATATGCAATGTTCCTTTCAGATAATTAATTCTCTTTATTTTGCTTGAGGACAAGCAAAGATTTAAGTGTGGGAGAGTTTGATGAGTAGATATTTTATAATTAAATAAGGATAGATTCTGTGATATATTGGATTGAATCTACTAATATTCTACCTATTTAATATATTTATCTATCTTTTAATTTAATATAGGATAAAATGATATTATAACAGAAAATCTATTGATATCCTACTTATTTGTGCGGGGAGATATTATGTGATCTAAGGGATGCAACAAATTAAATTGAAAAGATATAATCTAATATATTATTATATTATATGTATTATATTATAATATTATATTATATTGGAATGAGACGTTGGAAAGAAGCAGATGGATACTAGATATATCATATCCTTATTGATCATATCAAAACAAAATAAGTGACGTGGAGATAACGAAGAGACTCAACAAGCAATATATATTACACATATTGACGCACAGAATTAGAACGGAACGTTAGTGCATGACAATAGAGATGTTGGTGCACTTAACTTAACCTTTAACTCATCATAAAATTGCATGACCTAGACATAGGCTTACAAATTTGTGTGATCTTATAATTCCTGTTTACATAATCTTTCTAAATAACACTGAGACATTAGGTTATTTTTAAAGATAACGACTAAGGTAGCATCAAGACATTGGGACTTAGTTAAATATTAGAGAATTGATCGTCAGTTATGGGAATAACAGCCAATTAGGAATTTAATTAGAATACTTAGAGGAACATAGGGGAATTCTATGCCCTAGCTGCGTTTTTCTCTATAAATCATCTTTTCTAAAACATTCTTGAAATTCTTGAGATTCTTGATTCTTAAGTTTTTATTTAATTATTCAAAACCTTTTTTAGCTACAATTCACCCCTATTACTCTATTTCATCCAACTAAAGCTTAAATAACTAATTAGTGGCTGTAATACTATTCCTCGTGGGACGATATCTTTTCTCACACACTTTATTACTTGTAACGATCGGTGCACTTGCCGAAGTTGCAACAATTGACTATTCTCTGTTTACTATAGATTGGAATGACCGTGTGGTATTTGTCTTAGCTATGCCAAGGGACTGCTGCATGATAATTTTAGGATAAAAGACCTAGGACATATGAAATATTTTCTAGGCATAGAGATAGCCAAGTCTGAAAAAGGTGTGGTTTTATCTCAGTGAAAGTTTGTATTGGATTTGTTATCTGACACAGGTATGAGTGGGTGTAAATCATTGAGTATTCCAATGGCACAAGAGACAATATTCAGGATCTATGTAAGAATGCGGAACAGTACCGTAGGTTGATTGGAAAATTGATTTACTTAACCATGACAATGCCTGACATTTGCTTTTGTGTGCAGACATTAAGCCAATTTATGCAACAGCCAACTAAGTCACACATGGCAGCAGCTAAAAACGTTCTTAGATACCTAAAGGGTACCGTTGGACTTGGTGTAAAACTGAGTTCAGGTGGGAATTCTGACTTGAAATGTTTTTGTGATTCAGATTGGGCTTCTTGTGGGATTACACGACGCTTGGTGTCTGGATACTTGCTGAAATTTGGAGGTTCTCTTGTGATGTGGAAGACAAAGAAGCAGATCACAGTGTCAAAGTCATCTGCAGAGGCAGAATATAGGGCACTCAGTATGGCCACATCTGAGATAGTTTGGGCGCTTGGACTGCTTCGTGACTTGCGGATTCCACAAACAAAGCCCGTGCCGATCCATTGTGACAGTATTGCAGCTATACACATCGCTGCCAATGCAGTTTTCCATGAGCGCACGAAGCACATTGAAGTGGATTGCCACTTTATTCGTGATAAATGGCGAGAGAAATTGATAGACCTTCTGCATGTTCGTTCTCATGAGCAAGATGCTGATTTGTTAACGAAATCAGTATCCGGAGATGTGCAACGCAAGTTATTGAGCAAGTTAGGATCCATTGACATATTTGCGCTCCCAACTTGAGGGGGAGTGTTAGAATATATAGATAAATATTAATAGTTGTATATTGTTTGATTGTACATATTCTGATTGTAATTGTTTTTCATTGATTAGTTGTAAAGTCTTGGACAGTTAGGAATATTTGTCTATAAATAGTTTCCCTAGCATATCATTTGTTGTATGTAAAACTCCTACATTCATAAATAAGAAGTATTCATATTCTCTACCCGGTGGAAAAGATAATAAGGTTGAGATATTATAACACAAAGGATATGAGAATAGTGATATGAAATAATTAAGAGAGAGTAAATTAAGAGGGATGATTAAAATATTTAAAAATATATGAATTAGAGTGGGAGGAAAAGAGAAAGCGAGCACGTCTTTTTGGTCCTGTGAACAGAGAGAAAAGTTCCCACACACATCCCGACAACCTGCTCCATAAACAAAAGTCATGCATCACGTTGTAGACCCCGAGGCAGTTGATCTCACAAGTTAAGCGAGCGCCACCTTCGAGAATATGTTTGGACTTTGGAGACGCAGGCCTGACTTCTAAGACCATTGGGCCTCTCAGCCTATCCGTGTAGAGAGCACATGCCTTGCTCTCCAAACAAAGGAGGAGCCACCAGCCACCAAGGAATGGTATAGTTGTTGGGTTTTTATAAAAAAAAAAAGGTATAGTTGTTGGGTATGACCTCTGCCTTTTTAGCTATGAGAGTTTTATTGGTGAGCAATCTGTAAATATTTTTATAAGCATCATTTGAACTTAAAGGCATGTTCTGAATGGGATACCAATGTCTATCCCTACTTAAACTTTTTTGTATCAAAAAAAAAAAAGAGGGGGCCCCAAATGTGAAAAATGTGATCCCACCTGTTTTGTTTATAATTTTGGGAAAAGGATTTTAAGGTTCTAAAGTATTAAGAAAATGTCAAAAAAATCCCAATGAAAATTTTGACGTAAAAAATGTTCTAAATAATTGTTAAAACTCATAAATAGAGTTGTCAATACCCTATTGAATAAGTTTTCAATGAGACTTTTTTTTATATCAGAATTTTTTTGAGACTTTTTTGACATTTTATTGGGATCTAAAAGGGATTTTCGCTATAATTTTATAGTGATTTGGTGAGCACGGCACAAGACTAAGACAACGCCTTTGTTATTATTAAACTCAGTAAAATGATCAAGTAATGGTCTATTTAAAGCTTCCGTTTCCATTGCCAATTTGCTCATAATTCACTCTCCCTCTCCTCCTTCTTCTGCCTCCTTTCCATATCAATACCTGCTTCTTTCTTTCATTTTCCTTTTATTTCTTTCTTTCTATTTGGAGTGAATAAAAAACATTGTTTATATATAATTTGGGGAGGACGATGAAGATATTAATTTGGTTTGCTCTTCGTGCGTAAAGAGCAACCATTGTCTTGCCGACATCGTTGTAAAGAGCCTTTGCCTTGCCGACATTCCCACTGTTTCTGAGTCCTCCCAATTCATTTTTGTCCTATTATCCCCCCCCCTTTCTTTTTGGTTATATTTTCTTCTCTTTTTTCCATTTCTCATGCCTACTGTAAACATATGTAATTAGATAAACAAATATGAAAATAATACAGAGAGAAGATGAAGATTATTGTATTATCAACAAAAGAGGAATATCCCCCTTACAATGAGTAACTCTCTTCTTAGGTAAACTCTAAACAATGAGTAACCCTCTTCTTGGGTGAACTCTAAACCTAGAAGGTCTAGACCATGTTAACTCCCTCTCAAGAAGAGGGTTACTCATTGTTTAGAGTTTACCTAAGAGGAGGGTTACTCATTGTAAGGGGATATTCTTCTTTTGTTGATAATACAATAATCTCATTAGTTCTAGACCTTCTAGGTTTAGAGTTCACCCAATAAGAGGGTTATTCATTGTTTAGATTTTACCTAAGAGGAGGGTTACTCATTGTAAGGGGATATTCCTCTTTTGTTGATAATACAATAATCTTACAAATCTCATTAGTTAAAACCTCTTATATAGATTAGGACCCTAACCAATTTACTAACTAATTCACTAACTAATCAATTAACCTCCTTATACTTCTAACAACTACAACTTTAGCTCATGTGAGTTCAGACGAGTAGATTTTTGAAGACTGCTTAGGCTTCATTACCCATCTGTATGATGATTATTACTGGAAAAACATTTCAGCCTTTCATGGGGACATTTCAAATGATTTTTTTCCCAATGAAATTGTTATTATTTATTAATTGAATCCTCGACAAATGGAATGCCCTTCAATTAATTAGCTCGATCCACATAAAATTATCAAGCCTTCAGATTTTGCTGATCCAATAATTCACCCAGCTTCCTTGTCCTTGAAGAGTGTATTGTCTATTATATTCCCACGGTGTCGACTTAATTAACAACCTAGAAAGGCGATGATGCCAATTGGGACTTGAGATACGCTCGGATCCGGTGCTCCTGTTTGAGATTCTCTGCTAACAACATGGAATTTATTTCTTCTCTATACGAACAAATTCTATTTTTTCTTTCTTTTTTTGTTGGTTGTTCTGAGATAAATTAATTTTTCTAATTAAGTGTGCATGTTTTAACTGTATAAAATTCAAATGCAATGAACATATGGGTCACCAAGAACGCATTAATCAAAAGCTTTTGATATCCTCCGGAGCTATTTTTCACAGGACCAGAAAAGTTCAATTACGTGCTGTGAATAGCTAGGTACGTGCATGTAATTCTTTAGTTTTTTTAAAATAAAAAAAGCGGGGGATCTGTAAGAAAACCTAACCATGCATCTCCTGTCTCCACCTTATTTCATTCATCATGATGCATGGCTATATAATGTTTCTTGTTTCTTACTTTTGAACGATGCAGGTATGTTAATTCGCTTCATAAATCAGGCCAAAGAAAACAGATTCAATGAGCGACAGGTTGATATATCAGGCCAAAGAAAACAGATTCAATGAGCGACAGGTTGATATATTGAACATCGAGTCTGGTGAACCTCAAACTGCTCTTGAAGGAAATTCTTACTCGATAATTCATTTGAGAATATCATTTAGCTTTCAAGCAAAGTATATATGGACATTATATTGAGCATTCATGATCATCATTTGAAATGAAAGGAAGGCTGTCCATTCTCCAAATTTGTTGACTAATAATTGACTTTTCAGTGGCTATTGTCTATTGTATTCAATTCAATGAATCTCGTGCATGTTTGGTTGGTGAAGGTATTAAGGTTAGATAAGGGAGGAGATTTTTAATTCTCCCCTTTTTTTCCCTTTTCCTTTTGCTTCTTCTTCATGAGGCGTGCCTTGTGCCATGAGGTGCTCAATTTCAGAGTGCAACTTTCATCAATTTATTAATATATATCAGTTCATTGAATATATATATCAGTTCATTGAATATACAAGCGACCAAAAAGTATATGAATCTCGTACGCTTTAGCAGTAAAGTTATGTCTTATGAGGATTTTAGCTCTTTTGTATATAAGATATTGAAGCAGCTTTATGGCAACTTTCAAACACCAAGATAAACGTGTCCTAAATGTGATTCTCAATTCCTCAAACTCCCTCGTCCTAGATTCTAACATCTATAACACACCCAAAAGGAGCAAGCAGTGAGCTTTTCTTCACTGTTGGTTTCGTTGTTCCTCGTCGTCTTGGTTACCCTGTTGGTTTTCGCACTCCGTCTCTTTCTCCGGCTTGTCGGAGCTGTCATGATCGTTGATCCAGGGGCGTTGGGTGACACGTGTGAGTTATGGGCAGCTTAAGGCTCGTGAAGGGCCTGAATTGAGGAGAGGTGTGCGTAAGAGTAATGGGAAGGACGGCTGCGCAAGGCCGCGTCCCTTTCACTGTTGAGTTTGAATGCCCACACGATTAAGTATTGGCAGTAATATTGTGAATGTTTCGATGAGGTTCAACTTTGCTTCTTCTTTGGGAAAACAAACAAAAGAATCTCACATTCTCCTAAATACGAGTATTTTTGAAAAAGACCAAATGAGGACATGTATAAGGTATATGGATTGTCATTTCCAGAGAGAGCAGAGTATTTTGTTTTTTTGCATTGGATATTTGGATTGCATGTTACGGTACATGTGCAGTAATAATAAATAGGAGAAAGCCGCCTATGACCTTGTGGCGGCATGGAAGTTTTCTTACAAGTGAAATTTAAGTCGTTAGTAGTACCTATTTATGGCGGATCTTGAAGAAAATATTTGGGGGGTCAAATGTATACTTATTAATTAATTAAAAAATCTTATGATTATATAACATTTTTAAAATATTATATTAAATTTTACATCATAAAAAAAATTTAAAAAAAAAATATGAGGTTTGTCATGATTTCTTAGACTTTTGATATTAAGAGTAAAATGATGATAATTTGTTGATTATTCATACAAATTATTTCTTAGACTTTTGATACTACTTGTTCTTAATTTTGCATTGTAGGTGTTTAAGAATTGAGATTTTGGAGGGTCAGAATGAATGTTTTGAGGACGGGAAAAAGTTATAGAAAAGTCCCCGGAATTTCTGAAAATTGTAATCAATGAAGAAAAGAGACTAAGGAAAATTACAGAAAAATACCCATAGTTTTCAGAAATTATAACACTCCCTACAAAGTTTTCAAAGATTTATACTTTAGTCCCTTTTAAAAAAAACATTTAAAAAAAATAAACTTTTTTTTGGGGGGGGCCAGACCTAATGAAGATCCGCCATTGCCTACTTAAGTGGCGGATCTTGAAGAAAATGTTTGGGGGGCCAAATGTATACTTATTAATTAATTAAAAAATCTTATGATTATATAACATTTTTAAAATATTATATTAAATTTTACATCATATTAAATTTTAAAAAAAAATTATGAGGTTTGTCATGATTTCTTAGACTTTTAATATTAAGAGTAAAATGATGATAATTTGTTGATTATTCATACAAATTATTTTTTGGACTTTTGATACTACTTGTTCTTAATTTTGCATTGTAGGTGTTTAAGAATTGAGATTTTGGAGGGTCAGAATGAATGTTTTGAGGACTGGGAAAGTTATAGAAAAGTCCCCGGAATTTCTGAAAATTGTAATCAATGAAGAAAAGAGACTAAGGAAAATTATAGAAAAATACCCATAGTTTTCAGAAATTATAACACTCTCTACAAAGTTTTCAAAGATTTATACTTTAGTCCCTTTTTAAAAAAAACATTTTAAAAAAAATAAACTTTTTTTGAGGGGGCCATGGGCCCCCCTAGACCTAATGAAGATCCGCCATTGCTTACTTAAGTGGCGGATCTTGAAGAAAATGTTTGGAGGGCCAAATGTATACTTATTAATTAATTAAAAAATCTTATGATTATATAACATTTTTAAAATATTATATTAAATTTTACATCATATTAAATTTTTAAAAAAAAAAATTATGAGGTTTGTCATGATTTCTTAGACTTTTGATATTAAGAGTAAAATGATGATAATTTGTTGATTATTCATACAAATTATTTTTTGGACTTTTGATACTACTTGTTCTTAATTTTGCATTGTAAGTGTTTAAGAATTGAGATTTTGGAGGGTCAGAATGAATGTTTTGAGGACTGGGAAAAGTTATAGAAAAGTCCCCGAAATTTCTGAAAATTGTAATCAATGAAGAAAAGAGACTAAGGAAAATTATAGAAAAATACCCATAGTTTTCAAAAATTATAGCACTCTCTACAAAGTTTTCAAAGATTTATACTTTAGTCCCTTTTATAAAAAAACATTTTAAAAAAAATAAACTTTTTTTTGGGGGGCCATAATGAAGATCCGCCATTGGGCCCTACTTTACTTCCCTGGATAAAAAATAATAAAAAGGAGAAGAAAAAGGCAAATTTAATTTGTTTATGTATGCCATACGTATATTTTATTTTCTGCAACTAAGGGTATGTTTGGTTTGAGGGGAGGGAGTGGGAGGGAGGGAGGGAGAGAAAAAAAAGGAGAGGAGAGAAAAAAAATTTCAAAATTGAGTGTAGTGGGACCCACAAGTTTTCCTCTCTCCTCCTTTTTTTCTCCCCTCCCCTCCCACTCCCTCCCCTTCCCTCAAACCAAACATACCCTAAATCAAATATGATAATGTGTTTACAGATTAAGTATGATAAAATGGCAAGGAAAAGTGGCGGGTGTGGAATCCGATGGCTGCAATGGCAGAGATTTCTCTGGTGTTGTGTTCAGAGTGTGTGGTCAAGACGAACCCACCCTCATCCTCAAGGGAGTTTTTCTTTTTAAGGAAAAAAGAAATCATTGTTTTTTTTGTTTTTGTTTGAATTAAGTTATATTTTAACTGCCTGAAGTATTTTTTGGGTTAAGGTGCAGATTTGCCAACGAACTATTACTCGAGAAGCATCTGACACAAAAAACAATTGAGGATACTAAAATTATCAATCAACAATTAAAAAGTGAAAAAAAATACCAAATAACTATTAAAAAAAAATAACTATCACAATTACATTAAAATATGAGGCACTGGCGTAGGACGGTGGCGGAGACGCTGGAGAAAAGAGCGGTTAAGCCTTCTTGTTGGATAAGACAAACACCAACAGAGATGGGACCCATGCAAGCAGGCGCTGTAACAGCGGCGGCTGTTGCTTGTGGCATCGGAGGGATGGAACCAGGGTGCAAAGCTCGTGCCAGTCGAAAGCTGTGGACTGCTGGATTTGGTTTCGGTGCGTGATTCTTGCCCTGAAGCTGCATACGGACCTTGATGAGTTCAAAAGGGTGAGTGGAAGACGGAGACACCAAGACAATGATGGGGTAATAGTTTGTTGGCCAATTTGCACCTAATTTGTATTTTTTTTTCACTTTTTAATTGTTGATTGGTAATTTTGGTACCCTCAATTGTTTTTTTGTGTCAGATGCTCATCGAGTAATAGTTCGTTGGCAAATCTGCATCTTAACCCTATTTTTTTTAGTAACATCCAGCATTTCAAATTAGATAATTTTTAATGCATCTAGCACCATGGTTTTTTTTTCTTTTTTCAATTAGTGAGTACTATTGAAAAAAATTCTCATTGGTGGTAGATACACTAAAAATTAATTAATTTAAATAATTTGAGATATCGAACACTACTGAAAAAATATTTTAAGATATTAGGTGCTAGTGAAAAAATATTTCAGGAATTAGGTGGTACTAAAAAATATTTTTGGATGCTGGTATACTTGAAATTAATTTGAGATAATGGATGTAAAAAATACTTCAAGGCAAAACATACAATTTAATCTAAATAAATAAGAATATATAAAAAATTTAGAAAAATAGGTTCCCTCATATTTTGAGGGATGAGAATCCCATACTCATAGATTCACTGAGCACGACATGCAGACCAATAAAGACCCACAGAATCCTGAGAAAATGATTAAAAATATAAAAAGGGTACATAAAAATAATATAGGACTCGTTTGAGATAGTGGTGACAGAAATGACTTATTTGTATTCTGACTTTTACAGAAGTAAGATAAGATAAAAGTCATATTGTAGATATGATTTGTGTTTTGGAATGATGGTGAAAGAAGTGGTTTTTGTTTTTGTTTTTCTAAATGAACTCTTGTTTTGATGATTATTAGAAAAATCAGTTAAGATGAAAAATAACTGAAAACGATATCAATCTTATTGAATACTATATATATATAAAAGTTGTATATATTTTAATAATTCAAGATAAAAATTTAAATTTGATAAAAAGTAAATTATTATTAAAAAATTACAAAAACTCTAAATTACTTGATGAAATATATTCTAATTAATAAATTAGAATGCATATAAACGTATATTTAATAGTATATTATTTATTGGATTACTTATCCCTAACATTTTTTTGTAGAAGCTAAAAGAAGTCATGTCAGAAGCTGAAAAAAAGCAACTTCTATCATAAGTCAATTTTTTTAATAAGCCCATCTGATACCACTATTATCTCAAACGATTCATTTTCTCCATTTTGCGTAAATCACTATGAGGAGGGCTTTTTCCTCCCTCACCACTATGCCAAACAAGCTGATAAGAGGTGAAGAAGAAGCTGTGTAGACAATAATGTAAATATACAGGAAGGTCAAGAGATAGAGTGACATGAATTATAAATCACTACTACAAAATATGGATATTACTACCCTAAAAGACGTCCTTATTTTAAAAAAGGAAGTAAAAAGTGAAGGCGGTGGCATTGTCGTAATTATTTTCTTGATTTTGAGACTTTAGACAACCTAAATATTAATTTAGGACGCCTAAAATATTTTTAGACAACCTAAATTTTTTTAGGTAGTCTAAAATGTAATATTTGGCGCAATTTAGGATATTTTTGGCGCGTGGAAAATTTTAGGCGACCTTAAAGTATATCGGACGCCAAAATCGTATTTTTGGCAACCTAAAAGTATTTCAGACGCCAAAATCAACATTTTTGGCGCAATTTTGAAAATTTGAGAAATTTTTGGCGCGATTTTTTTAGCGACCTAAAAGTATATCAGTCGCCAAAAGCAGATTTTGGCGACCTAAATGTATTTCAAGACGCCAAAATCAACATTTTTGGCGCAATTTTAAAAATTTGGGAAATTTTTTGGCGACCTAAAAGTTAATCAGGTCGCCAAAAGCAGTATTTTTGGCGACCTAAAAGTATTCAGGTCGCCAAAAGCAGTATTTTTGGCGCAATTTAGAAAATTTGAGAAATTTTTTGGCGCTAGAATTTTTTTTTTTGCGACCTAAAAGTATATCAGGTCGCCAAAAGCAGTATTTTTGGCGACCTAAAGTATTTCAGTCGCCAAAATAAGTATTTTTTGTTTCCCTGCTCCTTTATTAATATCCTCTCACCTTTTTCATTAGTTAATCGTCCCTCTCTCTCTCTCTCTCTCTCTCGCACGCATCATCACCATCGCTCTCCCTCGCGCTTGACTTCTTCTCATCCCTTGTTTAATTTCATTTATCCCTTCTTTCCTCTACACTCTATCCCTCATTTAATTTCATTTATCCCTTTCTCTTCTCATTTGATCTGCACATACGTCTTCCCCTTCTCTCCTCTGCACCCCACATATTCTCTTTCGATCTATTCCTACTCCTTCAACACTCTTCGATCTTGCTGGCCGAGGAGACAACGGCGAGGAGATGACGGCACCGGAGTTTGAAAGGATGATAATCTCATGCTTCACTATTGGTGCCATTTTTAATTTCAGGTCCGATCTTTTCTTCCCTTTCCCTTAATTTTTTTTCTTCTGATTCCTCACTTCCATAATATTTTATTCTCCATCGCTCTCTAAATATTAACAAAAGCTTACTCAAACTAATCAAGAATTCATTTTGTCAGTTTCAAACTCCACCAAAACAGAAATCCTTCTTTTGATTCATAACCTTCTGTTTTGAGACATGTGTTCTATCACATGTGTTCTATCTTTAAACGTTAGGCATGTGAAATATTCATTTGGATTGTTAGTAATAATGTAGTGTTGGTGTTGATGTATGTATGTATGTATTTGCGTGTCATTGGAGTGAAGAAACCAGTGATTTTTGGCTAAAATCATACATAAGACAACCTAAATTAATTTTAGAATGTCTTAAATCATACATAAGACAACCTTAATTAATTTTAGGACGTCTAAAATCATACATAAGACAACCTAAATTAATTTTAGGAGGTCTGAAATCATACATAAGACAACCTAAACTAATTTTAGGACGTCTTATATCATACATAAAACAACCTAAATTAATTTTAGGATGTCTTAAATCATACATAAGACAACCTAAATTAATTTTAGGATGTCTTAAATCATACATAAGACAACCTAAATTAATTTTAGGGCGTCTTAAATCATACATAAGACAACCTTAATTAATTTTAGGACGTCTAAAATCATACATAAGACAACCTAAATTAATTTTAGGAGGTCTGAAATCATACATAAGACAACCTAAACTAATTTTAGGACGTCTTATATCATACATAAAACAACCTAAATTAATTTTAGGATGTCTTAAATCATACATAAGACAACCTAAATTAATTTTAGGATGTCTTAAATCATACATAAGACAACCTAAATTAATTTTAGGGTGTCTTAAATCATACATAAGACAACCTAAATTAATTTTAGGGCGTCTTAAATCATACATAAGACAACCTAATACAATTCAGGACGCCAAAAGTGAAAAAAACGACTTCCCCCTTCGAGACATCCCTCTAAAAAGGGACGTTAATTGGGTCTTATTTAGATCGTTTTTTGTGTTTTTTGTAGTAGTGAATAAGAGAAGAGTGATATGAAAAAATTATAAAAGAGAGAAAATTAAAAAATGTGACTAAAATATTAAAAATATAAATAAGAGCCTGAGGAAAAGAGAAAGGGAGGATGTCTCTTTGGTTCTATGAATAGTTGGTTGCCCATTCGGTTTACCGGAACCTTCAGTTCTGACTAATTCGAATTCGCCTTGAGTCGGGTCCACAGTTATAGGAGAAGAGTTCCCAACACCATTTTTTTTCATTCTCACGCCTCGAACTAAAGACATGATTAAGGGAGAGTAAGTCTCTCACCACTTACTCCTAATATATGTTGGTCTGACGACCTGCTCAACAAACAAAAGTCATGCATCACATTATGAGAGCCCGAGGCGGTTTTTTTTTAATAAAAATTTTAAGAAATGGGTTGAGCTTACCCACAATTCAAGTATAAGGCGAAATCTCTTTTCCTCCTAAGTGATTCCAATGTTGAATAGGACGAACTGTCTATGACTCTCATGCATTTACCTAAATACCTAGAAGTGAGAATGTCTCTCCTAACGCCTTGATCATATCTCACAAGGTAAGCGAGCGCCACCCTCAGGATATGGATTTTGAAGACGCAGGCGGCCTGATTTTTAAGCCCATACAGGGCCTCTCAGCCTATCCGTGTGGAGAGAACATGCCTTGCTCTCCAAACAAAGGAGGGGACCCACCTGTTTAGTTTATAATTTTATAGTGACTTGGGGAGCAATGCACAAGACTAAAGACAGCGCCTTTCTCATTGTTAAACTCGGTAAAATGATCAAGTAATGGTCTATTTAAAGCTTCCGTTTCCATTGCCAACTTGCTCATAATTCACTCTCCCTCCCCTTCTTCTGCCTCCTTTCCATATCAATGCCTGCTACTTTCTTTCTTTTTCATTTTATTTATTTCTTTCTTTCTATTTGGAGTGAATAAAAAACATTGTTTATATATAATTTGGGGAGGACGATGAAGATATTAGTTTGGTTCGCTCGTCGTGCGTAAAGAGCAACCTTTGCCTTGCCGACATTCCCACTGTTTCTGAGTCCTCCCTATCCATTTCTGTCCTATTATTTCCCCCCTTCTTTTCTTTTTTTATATTTTCTTCTCTTTTTTCCATTTCTCATGCATAGCTTATGTGAGTTCAGACGAGTAGATTTATTAAGACTGCATAGGCTGATGATTATTACTGGAAAAAACATTTCAGCCTTTCATGGGGACTTTTCAAATGATTTTTTCCCAATGGAATTGTTTTATTTATTAATTGAATCCTCTACAAATGGAATGCTCTTCAATTAATTAATGAGCTCGATCCACATAAAATGATCAAGCCTTCAGATTTTGCTGATCCAATAATTCACCCAGCTTCCTTGTCCTTAATAGTCTATTGTCTATTATCTTCCCACGTACGGTCTCGACTTGACAACCTGGAAAGGCGATGATGCCAATTGGGACTTGAGATACGTACGCTGGGATCTGGTGCTCCTATTTGAGATTCCCTGCTAACATGGAATTAATATCTTTTCAATACGTACTAATTCAATCTTCTTTCTTTCTTTTCTGTTGTTGTTCTGAGATAAATTCATTTTTCTAATTAAGTGTGCATGTTTTGACTGTGTAAAGTTCAAATGCAACGAACATATATAAGGGTCACCAAGAACGTATTAATCAAAAGCTTCTGATGTTCTCCGGAGCTATATTTTTCAAAGGACCAAAAAAGTTCAATTACTTTGAACAGGTACGTGCATGTAATTCTTTTTTAAAAAATATATTAAAAAAAAGCGGGGAATAACGCATCTCCTGTCTCCACCTTATTTCATTCATCATGATGCATGGCTATAATGTTTCTTGTTTCTTACTTTTGAACAATGCAGGTATGTTAATTAATTTGCTTCATAGATCAGGCCAAAGAAAACAGATTCAATGAGCGACAGGTTGATATATATATTGAACATCGAGTCTGGTGAACCTCAAACTGCCCTTGAAGGAAATTCTTACTCGATAATTCATTTGAGAATGAACATCGTTTAGTTTTCAAGCAAAGTATATATGGACATTATATTGAGCAGTGATGATCATCATTTGAAATGAAAGGAAGGCTGCCCATTCTCCAAATCTGTTGACTAATAATTGACTTTTCTGTGGGCTGTGGCTATTGTCTATTATATTCAATTCCATGAATCTCGTGTTTGGTTGGTGAAGGTATTAGGTTAGATAAGGAAGGAGATTTTTAATTCTCTCCTCTTTCCCTTTCCCTTTTGCTTCTTCAGGCGTGCTTTGTGCCATTAGGTGCTCGATTTCAGAGTCCAACTTTAATCAAATTATTAATATATTTTTAGGTTGACATATAGTATTAATTCCGATTCTAAACATAAGACATAATTTGTACTACAAATTATATATAGAAACGCAAAAGTATATTTCAGTTCATTGAATATACAAGTAGTGGCAAAGTACATGAATCTTGTACGCTTTAGCCGTAATGTTATGAGGATTTTAGCGTATAAGATACTGAAGCAGCTTTATGGCAATTTTCAATAACCAAGATAAACGTGTCCACGTGAAACCGATGAGGAACATGTGTCAGGTAGCTAGATTTTAGAACATGGACTTCAAAAAATAGCGATTGTGGTTTGTAAGACGTTGGTGACCACCATAACTTATAATTAAATTAAAAACGCCAAACGCAGTGTGCAGTCTCAGCTTCAAAATCCAATTTAAGTATTCTTTACGCTTTCATTTTTTGTAATTAAATCAAAACAAACAGAAGCAGATTCTTTGTTTCCAGAGAGCAGCTGTGAGGATTATTAGTTCCTTAGAAACAAATAGGCAACGAAAGTAACAAAGAAAAATTATTGCATATTGTTGCATTAATGGTTGAGGAATGTGTGTGTTATATGCAGCACACATGGGGCAAAAAAATTACAAAGAAAAGAAAAACCATTTCTTTAATTGATTTTTTTTATATGCCTTGCTCTCCAAGCCAAAAACTTGTAAAGAAAAATTTTGGGTGGGCCCAAATGTGACAAATATGGCCAACTTGTTCATTTTACAATGCATATAATATAGTTGACTCTCCCTCGAGGCTCGAGCCTATGACTTGGAGCTGAGGCCATCCAGTAATTGGTTCCCTCCTGTCTCCCATTCTTTTCCAATGTGATGGCCTTCATTTTTGTTTGTTTGTTATTTTGCCTCTTTCTTTCGCTTACGCATTACATGTTTAGTATAATGCCCCATTTGGTACAGTTGAATTGAAGAGGGCGGAAGTGGAACTGGCGATGGAGGCCATTTTAAGCGTGTTTGGTGTGATGGATTCCAGTTTCCGGAAGCCATTTCCATAAAAAATGATGGAAGTCGGTTTTGACCCATGGAAGTGTCGGGACTCGGGAGCTCCACGCAACACTTGAAAGACCAAATAGCCTTCCGTACACGAGACATTCGATGATGGCCGTAAACGCCAATGGTGGAACGTCTTGATGGCTCCCCAACTTATCTTATCAAATTTGTTAGTATATAGGGTTAAGGTGCAATTTGGTCAATAAACTATTGACTCAGGAACGTCCAACACAATTAACTATTATGTGGACTAAATATACCAACAAATTTTTAAAAAGGTACCGTCAGCACAAAAAAAGTTTTACTCATGAGCGCCCAGCACAACGCCATTAGACAAAAAGTTAATGTTCGTTATCTAAGGTGCAGATTCGTCAATGAACTTTTACTCCAGGAGCATCTTGCACAAAATTCTAAATTTTACTAAATTAAATAATTTTTTTCTCAATTGTCATTATTCAAAACTACTTGTATAGATATATCTATGGACAAAAATTACTCATTCTTTTTCAATTTTTTCAAAATTATAATTTTCTAAAATAAACAAAATTTTTAATTAAAAATATAATTATATGATTTAAATAAAACTCAAGGTGTTTTATAGTTTATTATATATGTTAAACAAAAAAATTATATGGTTTATTTTTATTATAGAAGAAATTTATGTAAGTTAAAAAAATTTCATTTAATAATAAAATTTTCGTAAGTCAAATTACTCTTTAACCCATTATAATTTCTCCTAAACCTATTATTAAATTGTCCTTCATCAAGCCTCTTAAATTATCTTTTTTTTTTTCAACAAGTCTCATATTCATATAATCAATCGATCATTTAATTAACAAATATATCATCAAGTTGTTGGAATTATATTATTAAGTATCAATGTTGATATCCATTAAGCTCTTTTTATAAAAATAAAAATTAAACTCATTTCATTTCTTTTAAGATATAATAGATTTTTTACATTTTTAAATTTCATCAACATTAAATGAATTTTTTTAACTCACATAAGTTTCTTCTAAAATAAAAATAAATCATATAATTTTTTGTTTGTTTAACATATATAATAAACTATAAAGCACATTGAGTTTTATTTAAATCAAATAATTATATTTTTAATTAAAAATTTTGTTTATTTTAGAAAATTATAATTTTGACAAAATTGAAGAATGGGTAATTTTTGTCCATAAATATCTATACAAGTAGTTTTGAATAATGACAATTGAGAAAAAAATTATTTAATTTAGTAAAATTTAGAATTTTGTGCTGGGCGCTCCTGAGTAAAACTTTTTTGTGATGGGCGCTCATGGAGTAAAAGTCTGTTGGCCAATTTGCACATTAGATAACGGACGTTATCTTTTTCTAACGGTATTGTGCTTACTGCACATTTTTAAAAGTTTGTTGGTATTTTTGGTCCACTTAATAGTTAATTGTGTTGGACGCTCCTGAGCTGATAGTTTATTGGCCAAATTGCACTTTAACCCTAGTATATATATGTATTTATTATATGATATTTTATTTGGCCACAAATTTGGCCCCAGCTAATATTTTATCTTCTCTTTAAGGATAATGTTTGTTTCATTACTCATTAAGCTGTGAGAGGAAAGTAAAATTCTTATTTGAGATACTGAAAAGGTTAGTATCATCTTATATATTGTTTTGATTTATAATTATCGGTTATTATTTATTTGTATTTTCAAGGTTATTTGATACTATTTAGTAAATACTCTCTTTGGTCCTTATTTAAAGAACCAACTAACAATTCTCACAAGTCAATAAAGACAATTAAAGTCATTAAATTTGTCCTAAAATTTAAGTATTTTTCATTATTATCCTTATTAATTACACTAAACTCTAATATTATATTAATTAGGGATAAAGACCAATTTTGCCACGGAAGTTTTGTGTTTGGAGCACCCAGCACCCAGAAGTTTTTTTGGTATCATTTTTATCCCGGAAGTTTACAAATGTAGCAATCTTACCCATCAGTTGATCTTAATCGTTGGATTGATCATTTGTGATATCATTTTTGCCCGGGAAGTTTACGCAAATTTGCTCCTAAAAAAAACTTCCGGGGCAAATTTGCTCCTAAAAAAAACTTTTACGGCATATTTGCTCCTTTTTGTAAACTTCCGGGGCAAAAATGATACCAAGAAAACTTTCAGGTGCTAGATGACCCCTAGCCAAAACTTCTGTGGCAAAAAGGATGTTTAACCCTATTAATTATTACTTTCACTCACTACCTTTTTAATTATGGGTATACATGGAAAAAAAAATTAATGCAATTTGGAAACAAGCAAATGCCTTATAAAAGGGATAAAATATACTTGTTAGTTGGTGTTTTATAATAAGAACTAAAATGAGTAGTTCAATATGTTTATTTTTTGGCCCGGACCAATTTTTTTTTTCTGGTTCCGCCACTGGTAAACGGTGACGTGGGATGATGACTGCAGAGATGTGGATAACTGGAATGGCGACGGTAACTGTGGACCACGGTGGAGATGTGATTTTAGACAACTGTCAACACCCTTCTAGCTACGATACCAAGTTAAAAAGCCGAAGCTTGTCGCCTTTCTACCCCTTCTGAGCTTGTCATTGCCATCAAGAGGGACACCGTCTTCGATCTCCTTCGATTGGCTTGCTTCTTCTTTATCCTTCTTCTCCCTCATTAGATTTGTAAGTTTCTTCAAGATTTTGGTTTTCTGGTTTTGATTATAGACATTGATTTCGTTTTTGATTTCGATTTCTATTCAGGGAATATCTTTTCACTATTCTAGCTTCTTGTTAATTTTTTTTTGTGCGATTTTGATTGCTTCAATTTTGATTATAGAAAAGATCGCTCCTTCTACTTGTTGTTTCTGTTTAAGCTACGATCTCGTTCAAGTAGTGTTCCTCGTGAGATGTGTTCAGCGAATTACGTTTCAGGCAATAGCGGTGGTCTTTATGAACGCGATGCATGGCGGTTAACTTGGGCTAAAAGTAGAAGAGGCTTTTTTTTCCTTTTTGGGTATTTTGGTATTTTCATATTATGAGTACATATGTTAATTAAAAATTGAGCAATTTTGTCGTGACTGCTATTCTAATTAAGTTTGATCATTAATTTACCAAGCATGCTAAGCTGATAATTTATGTGTCATCCACATCATTTTTATTAAGATGAAAATTTGTCTCAAAAGTTTTCACTTATTAGGAGCAATCATATCCCAAAAATTTCCAAATCGTAGTAATTTCGCCTTGACAATTATATGAGTTAAGTTTGAAAATTAATTGACTGAATATGTTGAGTTAATAGTATGAACTGTAAGAAAAAGAAGTTACATATGGAGGAGGAGCTCACATTTGTCCAAGAGTAATAAAGAAAAGATTCAATCATTAGATGCATAACAAATTGCTGAGAATAAGGCCATTAAAGACTCTTTGCCGCCGTACCCCAACGATAAAGATATAAGCAAGTACCTCTTTGATTTTCTCTTCACTACACAAGATATTTTCACCTATTTGATTGTTTCTAATTAGAGCAAGAAAAACGGGTCAAGCTCGTCAGACCAGCCCTTTTAAGCATGTTTAAGTCAAGGGCAAGGCTCATAATTTAGGAGCTCAAAACGGAGTAGAGCCTAAAAGAGCCAACCCTATAGGGCTGCAGGCTTAAACAGGTTGACCAGTTTAAGCACATTAACACTTTTTGAAAAGATTTGAACTATATTACTTAAATTTGATTTTTTATTTTTTTTTGTAATGGGGTGAAAAAAGAAAGCCTTAGCTAATAGTGAAGCACAATCACATGTCATCAATGATAGTGATGATGGAGAAGAAAATGATAATTTTAATTATATTGTTTGGTCTTTAGTTTATGATTTATGACTTTATTTAGTTATTTATTTAATCGTGGGTAGTAGTTTTTGGACTTAGTGTTTGTGTGTTGTTAAATATTGATCATGTTTGATGTTTTAAATTAATTTTTATAATATTTACATTTTAAATTAGGTATTTTATTATTCAAACTTTTTTTTAATGTAAAAAGTGAACATATTTTTTTTTGCTACAAAAAGTGAACATATGTTTTTTTGATAATAGAAATTTTAGGAAAGGGGTTGGGCTCACTCACAATCCAAGGGCAGGGCGCTTGGAGCCCAATCCGCAGGGCATACTGGACAGAGAGTACACATGCCTCCACCTCTACCAGCGTTTCCACTGCTTCCCAGACCCCTAGGATGCCTCCTCCAGCGTCTTGACCAACGCAGGGATCGAACCCCCTCCCTTGAGGTGAGGAAGTCCGACCCCCTTACCAGTTGAACCCAAGGACGAGGGGTAAAAGTGAACATATGTTAAACAGTCATGAACCTCGCGAGTCGGCCCTTACCTAAACGGGAGGCCCGTTTTCCAGCCCTATATTTAATCCCTAATATGCGAGGCTTTTTTTTTTTTTTTAAAGAAATACATATTTCTAAATCTAACTTTAAAAAAAATGAAGTGTATAATATATAGACTTGTAAAATAAGCATATTTAGTTAACTAACAGGTAAACTTAACCTGAATAACAGCTAGGGTAAAAATGTTGCACCTTAGAAACTTTTGAGGCAATATATACTTCTGACGCAAAATGCATCTAAATCTAAAAAAAAATGTTGCGGACAACACGTGGACAGCTAGCCCAACATATTTGGTGAACTATGGTCAAACTTAACTGTGAAAACGACAAGAGCCAAATTGCTTCATATTTAAAATTTCCGGGACAAAATTGTCTTCGAAAAACTTTTAGAATAAAATTGTCCCCATGTAACAACTTTCAAAGCAAAATACTCTTTTCACCCTATTTTGAAGCAGGGCTTATGCTCTAAAGTCTAAACATACCCACGAGTAATATGCCAATAGCATACTCAGGCATGTGTACTCTCAGTCCTGTATATCCTGGGGAGCAGAGTCATAACGTCTGTCTTTGGACTGTGGGTGAACCCAACCCCTCTCCTAAAATTTTAATAAAAAAAAAACATAATCAGGCATCTTACCTCTACCTGGCAAAATAAATATTTTATATTCTCTTGGGATTTTTTCGGAGAGAAAAAATCTAACCATTTTGAGCGAGTCACTGCATGTAATTTGTTTTTTTAAGAGCTTAAAATTATCTTTTTGAAGAAATGAAAACAAAGCAATAGATCTGAAAGAAAACTTAACCAGGCGTCTCTTCGTTTGTGGCAGTAACGAATTTCTGTGCAGAATGGTGAAAGAGCATAGTTCATCGTCGCAACCATGGTTCTCCGACACAGTCACCTTCGTAGTGCTTCTTCTCATAGTAGTTCATGTCATCGCATTGGTAGCCCTCATTTTTCTTCGATCCCTAACCCTCCTCACTTTATTTCGCTCATCATGTATAATTTTCTCCCTCAATCTGATTGCAGGTATATTTCCTTTATAAATTGGCGAACGCGAAACAAACCCAAAGAAAAAAGATTCAATGACCAACATATTAATTCAATGAACATCAAGTCCGGTGAACATCCAATTGCTCTCGCAGGAAATTTCTTACTCGAAACAGTTCATTTGAGAGGATCGTTTCCATAATCTGCAGGAATTTTTTGTTCGCTCATTCATTTAAGAGTATCGCTTCGTAAGTTCTCGGACTTGAACAACTTGCGGTTTTATTATAGGATTTTTTTACTGCATCGCTTACCATTTCAAGCAATATTTGTATCAACATTGATCAGTTTGTAACCCTGGTGATCATGTGAAGGAATTTTGTCAATTCTCCAAATCTATTGATTACTAATTGAGTTTTCTCTAGCTCTATTGTGTTAAATTCCATGTATCTACTGTTTGATTGGTGAAGGCAATGATTGAGAAGAATTCTCTCTCTCTCTGAGGTGTGCTTCTGGAATTCAAATCACTAATGTTTGTTACGCTGGTGCATGAATTCATTCAACTAGAAAGTCTCCGAAAAGAGTATGAATTTATGACACTATCAGTAGAATTTCGATTTTAACTCTTGGAGATTGAACTTGTTTTATGCCAGCTTTCAAACACCAAGATGAATGTGTCCATGTGAAACTGACGACAATAATGATTATCATGTCGGGCATGCACATCGGGACTTTCTTAAATGTGAAAATGAGAAACCTGTCACCCAAGAGAGAGAGATCAAATGAGTATATTTTTGGATAGCCATCCCCTGCTTTTGGCCCACAAAATTAAAAAATAAAAGTTTCCGTTGTTCCTGCATTTGGGTTGGGGGTTTGTATTGAAGGTTGTTGTTGGAACCAGGAGTCCTGAGATGTTCTTGAGCTGGTAATCATCAATCTCCTAAGGTCGCCCTACTTTGTTCCTTAACAAATACGAATGTTCACTCGAACGCCTATGTAAATTCAAAGATATCCCAGTGACAATGAAATCAGATTCCATATTCTTCCAATCTCACTCGGTTCTCTTTAATATTCTTTCAAATGAAAATAGGGAATATAAGGATTGTTATAGAGGTGACAAAACATTATTCTAGGTCCCGTTATTTCATAAACTGCGAGCGTCTAACATGCTAGACTTTCCGCAATGAAAAACATCCCACACTAACAAACAAAGAATGGAAAAAGCTATTCATCAACTTATGCATTAGTTGCTTCACAGGAACGTCGAATCTCACCCTCTTCCTCTGTTTTCACTCCAACAGTGGTCAGCTTCAGGAATGACTGGCTCCATTTCTCAAAGAAAAGTTCTTGGTCATTTGCCAAATCATCCACTAATTTCCCTGTTTGATTATCACTCAGCAGAACAGAATCCGACTGGAACAGACCCTTATGAGCCAGCAGATTTCTGTAATACTGGTTATCAAACACCGTAGATGTTTCAGGATCATTGTTAACTGTTACAGATGGGTCTGAACTTGATCCACACTCTTTCATCAGTTCATTTGCATAATTAGTGTCAAGGTCATTGCCAGCCAGCCTGAGTCTCCCTTTTGAGTCTTGTTGGAATCTGCCCCTAAATGAGCTGCAATGTGCTGATCCTATGGTGTGAGCCCCTGCAAAACGTACCCTTGATAAAACTTCCACTAATCAGAGCCAAAAACAATAATTGCAGAGACACGTACGCACACTTGTATAAACCCATCTTGTAAATAATCAAAGGAGAGAAGAGCCACTAATTGGTAAGGAGTTTACTCATGACCCATAAGGTCGTGAGTTCAAATTCGCTGCTGATGTAAGGACCTTGGTGGTGGACAATTTGTAAGTATCTTTATCAGTGCTCTTTAAGCCTAAATGCATGCTTTAGTCCTAGTAAACTCCCATGATCCAACTAAATTATTTTTTTTCTTGTATAAAGGGGAAAAGATTGAGTGTGAAAGAAATGAAGAATAATGATAGTAATAACCTGAAAGGATAACAAGGTCGTCAAGGGACAATCCTTTGGAGGAGAAGAGGTTGACCATCTCATCCATTGTAAAACTGGTGTCAACAATGTTGGGTCTGACATTGGAGGCTAGTGAAACCATCCCATCTTTCCTGCCTGTGGGAATCTCAACTACTGGTCCACCAACCTGTTCTCAAGTTCCATGCAAGGAATCACTTGTACCAGAACTTTACTGTACTCGCTGAAGATTAAAATATTTAACAGCATTGCGGCGAGGGAATAAGAAAACTTACAGCTTCAACGGCATCTCTAGCTGCTAGAGCAATTATGTCAGCACAAGAAACGGTTCCTGGACAGAAAATTTCAAGCACTCTTTTTGCTGAATCTATCACTGAAAATCCTCCCACTGACCTGTTCGCTGGATCACTTCGCTCAGTATTATTCCCTTGCAGCATCAAAGATGCATCACATCCCTGCATATATGAACCAATAATTTCCACTGAATAGAAAAGCCAACACATGGTGCACAATCTCAATTCCCTTACAACTGCATGTAGCCCTGAGGTTATCTCAGCTTCAAATCCATTTCAGTATTCTTTACATTTTCATTCTTTGCAATCAAATCAAAACAAACAGAGGCTAATTCTCTGTTTCCAAAGAGGTGTTGAGGATTTATTTCAGAGAAACTGAGGATTTGTTTCGTTGTAAGGGAATGGCGTAGGATAGGAACCCTAACCTCCACGAAGCAATCATGGAAGACCAAGCGAAGGAGCTTTCCAGGAATGGAAGGATCATCAGAAGAAAAAGAACGGACAGTGTTTCTTACAATGAACTCTGCAGAAGGACATGAAGCTGCATAGAAGTTGAAAGAGAGGTTGCCTGAAACGGAGGCTGCAATAAACAGGCTAAAAAGAAGGAAAACTGCCGTGGGAAAAACTATTGCTCTCCTCTCCATTTAGTTTTGGTCGTTCTTAGAGTTGAAGCATAGCATTTTCATAAAGCGTTAGAATCTCTTGTTACTTGATTATAATGAGAAAGACAAAACAAGAGAGAAGGTGGCCGTGAAACTCTGTATTAAAAGCTACATTTATGTGGTTCGGTGATGTCAGGAGGTAGATGGGGGTTTTGGTCGTGCAATTTCCCTCTAGCCTATAAATGTTTAACACTTTCAATAAGCATTAAGTTCCTTGTTCCCAACTCTATTAGTATTTATTACTGGTACCATTTTCTTTCATTTACTTGGCTTTAATATTTAACGTGTTATTTAAATGAGCTTTCAGGACCCACCTCAACTCAAACCTCCCCCATCTGGTAACCCAAATCACCAGGAAAGATAAATATTAAAACGCAGTTAAAAGTAGTTAGGGAAAAAAAAGAGAAGCGCCTGATCTTCATTATTTTATAGTATACTATGCAGCAGAGCCATGTGATATTTATGACTAGAAGTAATTGTTGTTCTTAGTTTGTACAGAAAAATGGGGCAAGTGGAATGTATATCTAGGTGTGGAAGACAGAATCTGCGAGCCAAATGAAATCAAACCCGAAGAAAATAAACTGTCATGGGAGATCATACTAATACTAATACACCCGAACTCGATGCTATAAGAAGAAAATAATAAACTACAGAACAGAAGGGTAAAAGCTAAATGAAAGAACAAAATTGAACTAGTCTAACGGTTGACAATATCAATAAATAGAACACAGGAGATAATCCGTACAGTACAAAATAAGTGAAGTGCAGTGAAGGGAAGAACAGTAAATTTGATACCAGAAACAAGTTCGCTGGCAAAGTTGTACAAAAATGATGGCAGTCGCCATCCTTTTATAGTTCCACTGTATTCACTCGATAATTCAGCTTGCAAAGGAAGGTTAGGATGGGTTCTTAAATGACCTTCCCAAACATATTCAAATTTTTCAAGAAAAAAAAAAGTACTGCCAGCTTCTGAATCTATAATCCAATCCATGGATTTTAATGGAGGTCCAGTTAGCCTCAAATATAATAATCGAAGATGAGGAGACAGCCTAGAATGTTGCTGGAAAAAAAAGGAGGAAATGGATTCTCACAGTTTACTGTATGAAAATTGAAGGTGGGGCAATAAAAGTTGGTCCGGTAAAAAGGGTTGATTCATAAATTATAAATCGTGGGTTCAAATCACACCATATGGCTTTTTTGGTGGACAATATATAAATATTTTTATAAACGTTATTTAAATCTGAAGGCACACTCTAATCTTGATGAGCCCCAAAATCCAACTCATCTAAACTTTCTAATATATAAAATAAATAAATGGTGACCTTCGAGAAAATAAGAGACATGTAAAGCCTACAAAAAAAGCAGGATTGCATGCACTTGCTGACTTGCTCAGACCAATGTATGTTCAAGTAAATACTAATTAAGGTGATAGAAGACATAGGATAACATTTATGTTTTTTTTAATTGTCAACTCCAGGACATTTTACAACATATTTATATTATCTTTTGATTTTTTTTTTAGATGAATTTATTTAGAAAATTGAATGTAGGAAAAATTCCACTTAAATACCATTTCAACTTTCAAAACCCCAAAAAATCTATTAAGACATGGAAATTACATAAAGGTGATAAGGGACTAATTTGGGATTTTCGAGTGTTGGTAATTTTACCTTAATGCCCCTCAAATTTTTAAATTAAAAATAAAATAAAAGGGTACCACTAGTCGGAGCATCGCCGCCCACCAGATGGAGCTCCGGCATTGGTGGCTGTTTTTTGGGGGTTTTTTTTTTTTAAAAAAAAAAATGAGGAGCCAAGTGGTGAGGGTGAGATTTGAAGTCACCCCCTTGTCTTCCAAAAGGCATGGTGACCGTTGATATATAGACATGCATAAGAATATATGTGTATGGTATAAATAAATGTTAATGATATTTGACTAAATGAGTAATGGAAATGACTAAAGGCATAATGACATTCACTATATGAGCAATGTTATTAATTAAATGTGTAATGATATTAACTAAATGGGTAACGTATTGACTAAAGGCATAATCATATTCACTAAATGAATAATATTATTAATTAGAGGCGTAATGATATTGACTAAATAAGTAATGTTATTAATTTATTGAGTAATGATTTACGCCTCTAGTCAATACCTTTATGTCTCTAGTGAATATCATTACACCTATAGTCAATATCATTACTCATGTAGTCAATATTATTACTCATTCAGTGAATATCTTACGCCTCTAGTCAATACCGTTTCCTCTCGTCATTTTCGTTACTCATTCAGTGAATATCATTACGCCTTTAGTAAATATTATTATTCTTTTAGTCAATATCATTACGGATTTAATCATTTTCATTATTCATTTAATGAATATCATTACGCCTTTAGTCAATACCATTACTTATTTAATGAATATCATTACTCATTTAATCAAATATCGTTAGGCTTTTAGTTGATAGCATTGCTCATATAATGAATACCACTACACCTTTAATCAATTTCATTACTTATTTAGTCAAATATTATTACGTCTTTATTTTATTTTTTTTGTTATAAACGTCTTTATTTAATTATACACATAAATTCTTATACATATATATACTATAAAAGGGCTTGGTGGCCCAATTGTCACCATACCTAGAACCAAAGGGGGTGGGGTTCAAATCCCACTCTCACCAATTGGCTCATTATTTCTTAAGAAAATAAATAAACACCCTGAAAAAACAGGCAGCCCGAGGGTGCTGGCTGACCTGTGGACTGTGGTGATGCTTCGACTAGGGATGTCAACTATTTTATTTAAAAAATTGAGAAGCATTATGGTAAAATTCTCAACACTTTAAAATGTCAAATTAGTCTCCTATCACCTTTATGTCATTTCCATATCTTAACAAATTTTCTGAGATTAAAAGAAAGTTAATATGGTGTTTAAATAGAATTTTCCCTTAAATATATGTTAAACATCTACTTAAAATGATTGTCACTTTTAAAACACCATGTACCACTCTGGCCTTATTTTATAAGTTAAGTTTGGAAAAAATTTGTCTGTATTATAAATTTACTTTTAGAGTAATAGATGAGAATGTTAAAACAAGGTCAAGAAAAGAAATAGGTGAAAAATGTCTATTTATAAATAAGGATAAAATTCAAAAAATATATCAAATTTGCTTCATATTATTTATTGAATTAACTAATTTTTTTTATCAATAATGCTCGAAGAAATTGCGCAGTGCACGTCACCAACTCTAAAATCAAAGCACTTGGCGAAAAAAGAAAAGGGAAAATCATTTTCAGGACCCTTTTAAGGCTGATAATTTCAAAAAAGCCCTAAGATTTTGGTAATCCCAAAAAAGGCCCCAATGCCTTTTCTGGGATTTTCAGAATCTTGGGTGAGTTGTCAACGGGGCTGATATAGTTGTTAACGGGGTACTGATATAGTTGTCAACGGAGCTGATATAGTTGTTAGCAAAGTGTTGTTAACGGGGCTGGTTTAGTTGTTAAAACCTACCCGTTAAGAACTATATCAGCCCCATTGACAACTCACCAAAAATTCTAAAAATCTTAAAAAAGATCTTGAGACCTTCTGAAATTGTCAGAATTTTAGGACCTTTTTTGAGTTTGTCACTCCTTAAAGGTCCTGGATTTTCCCAAAAGAAAACTCTGAAATCATTCATACCTAGGGAGTGATTTTGACCCAAAAAAAAAAAAAAACCTAGCGAGTGATTGTTACGGCTACAGAACGGGCCTCAGATTGTGTGGCCAGTAATTGCACAAGTATCCCCGGAACAAACACCCACTGAACCACCAAATGTTGACAAGTCACGATACCTTCCCAATTTCTTCACTCTCACCATCCTCCGGCCATTTCTATTCTTCTTCAGCTTCCAAACCCAACCATTAATGGCTTTGGCGAACCCGTTTCAAACTTCTCCGGTTTTTCTTCTTTCCCACCCGCCGTCAAAGCGAAACTCACTGCCGGTACTTCTTTACTCTCTCTCATCACACCCCTTCAAACAATTATCAGCAAGAGGGAAGCATGCAAGGTGTGGCGCCATGGCGGATGTGAAAGCTTCACCGTCGCTTGATCACAAAGATGAGGAAGATCACAAGGTTCTTTTAGGTCCTTCCAGTGAGGAAGAGCTTAGAGGTGAACAGGTCGTTGCCGATTACGACTGGACTGAGGAATGGTACCCTCTGTACCTCACTCAGCATGTGCCCGACGACGCGCCGTTGGGTCTCAAAGTGTTTGATAAGCAGCTCGTGCTATTCAAGGACGGGAATGGTGAACTTCACTGTTACGAAGATCGCTGCCCACACAGGTAACTGCGTAATCAATGTAATAAAACCAGGTTCTGTTCCTGAATGATTCATGCATAAACTGTTTAGCCATGGAAGCTTCCCAATTTTTGTTTAATTCACTATATGGATTTAAGAATTGTTTGAGGACCTTATTTTTTGTTTGATTCAGGTTAGCCAAACTATCTGAGGGCCAATTGGTTGATGGTAGGCTTGAGTGCCTATACCATGGTTGGCAATTTGAAGGCGAAGGGAAATGTGTGAAGATACCTCAGGTCTGTTACACCAATCTCCAATGCCTATATTGTTATGTCCCAAATTGGCTGGAGAGGGGAACTTATAAGAGTCTCATACCTCTCAACGCATTTTCGTTTTGAAACTGTCAGGGCATCCAAAACAGACACCTCCAAAGCAGACAATACTGAGAGCGAAGCTTGGGATGTTACGCATATTTTGTTATAGTCTCGTTTGAAATTTTTATGGTATACGATCTTACTAACTATAATATTTATTTCTACAGCTTCCAGCTGATGCCAAAATCCCTCGTTCAGCTTGTGTTAAAACATACGAGGTGAGGGAGTCTCAAGGAGTAGCGTGGGTTTGGATGTCTCGAAGGACTCCTCCTAATGTTAATAAACTACCATGGTTTGAGAATTTTGATAGGCCAGGGTTTCAAGATATTTCCACAACTCATGAACTTCCTTATGATCACTCCATACTTCTGGAAAACCTGATGGATCCTGCTCACATCCCTATCTCACATGATAGAACAGATTGGACTGCTAAAAGAGAAGATGCACAAGCACTGTGTTTTAAGGTGACTGAGCGCACTGAAAGAGGATTTGCAGGTTGGTGGGGAAGAGAGAAAGATGGATCTATGCCAAATTTTTTACGGTTTGAAGCTCCTTGTGTTCTCCAAAATAACAGGGAAATCGTCAAAAATGGCGAGAAGCACTACTTCACAGGTCTCTTCCTCTGTACACCAACAGGGCAAGGGAAGTCCTTGCTGATAGTAAGGTTTGGAGGAACTCAAAGATCCCCACTTGCAAAAGTGTTCCCTAAATGGTACTTCCATCAGAATGCAAGCAAGGTGTTTGAGCAAGACATGGGATTCTTATCATCTCAGAATGAAGTTCTATTGAAAGAAAAGGTTCCAACAAAGGAACTGTACCTTAATCTGAAATCTTCAGACACATGGGTTGCCGAATACAGGAAGTGGATGGACAAAGCAGGACATGGGATGCCTTATCATTTTGGTCACAGCACCATTTCATTGCCTAAAGAGCCTGCAGTGGTTGAACATGCCCCTGCCGGACTTGTTGCCGGACTCTCGGCTTCTTCGCCAGCAAAGGGAGGCATTGGAAGCATGCATGCACCAAACTTGGCTAATAGATATTTCCGGCATGTCATACATTGCAAAGAGTGCAGAAGTGTTGTTAAAGCTTTCCAGACTTGGAAGAATGCACTCTCTGCTGTGGCTGTTGCAATGGTTGCATTGGCAATCCTGGCGACTGGGAGACAGTGGAAGACCCTTGTGTTGGTATCTGCATCCATATGCGCGGCTGGAGCCTATGCATGTTCAACCGCCATCGCAATGAATACGACAAACTTCATTAGGACACACCGGAGACTTTGAGCGATTGGTTACAAACTCTCTTTATGACATTTTTATACTGCTCACACTAGGTTTGGTTTGTACTAGTAGAAGTGACTTTTGTTTCAATAGTTTTTTTTTTTTTTGGTTAAGTGGCTACTAAGCCTTCTCTCTCTAGCATATACCTTTTGCAGCCTTAAGTTGCTTCACTTTCAACGTAAATTGGGGTAACTTGCTGACCAACGGCATGCTTCTATCACGATGCCATACATACTCTGTTGAAATGACATGGTTATTTGCCGCCCTGTCTCTAACTCTCTTGTATTACAGCTAACTAAAAGAAAGGATTACAAGTAATCCCTTCCTAAAAGAAAAGAATCAGATACGGGTATGTGGAATTTAGAGAATTTATGACCCGTAGAGCATGTAGGAAAGATTATTCAGGGGGGAAAAATACATCTTTGCAAATTTTAACTCACATTTCTATAAGCATTAACGTATTGAAAGAATATCTCTCACTCTCTTGTACAACTAACTCCAACACCGCTCGTTCATGTCGAATTTTGCTAAACAATGCAATTCCACGCTAACAAAGGGAAAGAAAACTGACTCACTGACTGCTTCAAGAAGAATGTCAGCTAAACAAAGTTCTTTTACGGTAGAGTAGTGCACTGTTGAAGCCGCTGCGTCGTCGTCAGTTCCATAAAATCCAGAAGACGAGAGGTTACCACGAGTATATGAGGTGTTACTTTACAACTTCACAGCCGTATTCCATTATTTCTGAGTATTAGTTCTGCTCTTTGGGAGCAGGAGGTTCCTCCAACCATTTTGCACGAAAGCCTGTGCCTTGACAATCAGAGCAGCACGTTGATCCCTGAATGATAGACAGTAAACATGACTAATCTTTTGAATATGGGTATATAAATCATGTAAAAACTGAAAACAATATTAAGTAGCACAGTTGTGTTGGGGAATTAGCACCAATCCTTTATTATAGAAGTACCTTTCCAGAGCAAATAACACAGGTTGTGTTTTTGGATGGAACTTCACAAAGCATGTTATCACCAAGAATAAAAAACCCAGTACCACCACACCATTTGCATTCGCTGTGCCCTTTTGAGTCGCAAGATGAACACACAATTGGCTTCGGTTGCTGCATGCCAAATAAATATTGGAAAAATCAAGGACCACCTCAGAGATAAGAAAAGTGTTTAGACTACTCCGGACTGTAGATCTCCACAGAGCAACAAAAGAAATCAGTCAGACATCAGGTACAATCAAGATACGATTCAATTTATTTCGGCTTCTAATTAATTAAGTTGCATGATGAAGAGCCATCCTAGAATTAAAAATAATAATAATTTCCCTCGCACAGCAGTTACGTGGGACTCAAATTTGCAATCGCAGTGACTGACGCCGCCTTGGGACTCCAAAATAAATAAATGAATAAAAAGTGGTGTCATTTTATGCTAATTTCTTTCAGTTGGATTTTAATTTCTGGCAGAACCTTCATTTATCAAATAGAAATTACAGGTGATTTTAGATTCGATTCATTTTATTACTCGGTGCAACGTGTAAAGTATGCCCTGTTTCAATACCATTGTTGTTTTAAGTTTTTCAACCTGTACAGTTTTTTAATCCATGTGGAGTAATATTTTACATGAATAAATGATTTTTTAGTGAATGTTTAGAACCTTAAACAACAGAAGAATTGAAGAGCAAAACTTGTTCAAGATTGACTAGGGTAGAACATAATAGAAGCAGAGAAAGCTAAGATCGTGATCACCCAAAAGTCCAGAACCACGCATTCAGTACCCCGATCTTGACTGTCCAGGCAAATCTAGCACAGTAAACAATAAAATTTACAGATTATCTTTGGATAACGCGAGACTCCAATTCGCAAAGAGGGGGCATATTTCCATATGCACATAATAGACACGGACAAACTTTCTTAATGCTTTATAATTACAATTTTAGATAAAATTAAGTCAACATCCAGAAGGCATGAAATGTACTAGAGAAAAGAAATCATGCAACTGGGTTTTGCAAAAATCCAGAAGAACCGAGAAACCATTTTGCGTTACATTACGGTCCATCTGTGTCATATTCTGAGGCACGGAATTCTCCTCACGATGACATGTGCTCATATACTCAATTTCTTCGCAGGATTCCCATATTATTCAATTGCCCAAAAGAGTACAACAGAAGCGTGAAAATTTGATTCGGAAAAAAGCAAGAAGGCCTGCTTGCCCGGGTAGTGAGGAGAAAAATTGAACCATATTGATGAGGTTTATTGTTCATTCAATGATACACGTATACCTGACGCTATGCGTGAACGCTAACATGCCCAAAACTGGGAGCCTCAGAATGCTCTAATTTTTCGGGAGTGCTAATTTCAGTCAATATTACCAGCAGGAAAAGTTCAAAAACTTAGAAACTCAATCACACAGGCTGATATAAGTGAAAGAGAAGCAGAAAGAAACCTGAGAGATCAACCAGGCTCTTTCCATACGCTTAATGAAATCGGAGGAGGAGTCCACCATAGATGCACGGATGCCGCAATTCCTAATGGTGCGGGACCTTGAATTGGCGGGTACGGTAGGCACCGGCAAATTTCCCGCGAATAGGAGGCTTTTACCGCGCAAAGTGACCGGAATGTGCGAAGACCCACAAGAAGATGCACAGGGCGTCATTTCTTCGTCAGCGGCGGAGAGCAAGGGATGAATGATGATTGTTACGCAGAGCTAATCGAAGTATTGTTGTTGTCAAAGGAGCAGCAGAAATGTTTCTAAAATGTGGGCTTTGCTTGGAAGAGGCGGAAATATCAGGCGATATTTTTTATCGAAGGAAATATTATGAAACGAAAATAAAATAAAAACAAAAATGAAAGGAGAATTTTCCAGCGGGGCACAAGTGGAGGTAAGGTGCGCTTGGGAGAGGCCAAATCTGACCCTCAACTTCGGTCCTCGCTGCCGCTTCAAGACGACGACCACGACAGGAAACCGACGGATCTGGTTTAGGTGCGCTGCGAATCGCTGCGTGAAACTTTCACACACAGGATTTTTTTTTTTTTTTGTTAAAAAAAAAAAATCAGGATACTACTGAAATAATTCTTCGTAATTTTGAAAAATTATTTTTATTTTTAAGATGTTGAAAAAATATTTAAAAGTATTAACTGATATTAAAAAGTTATTTCAGGATATTGAAAAATAATTCATAATCTTAAAAAAATATTTTTAAATCTTGAAAAATAATTCAAGTACGAATTACTAATAAAAATATGCTTTAGGATATTTTTTCAATATACTAAAATAATTTTTTAAGATAATGAATTATTTTTCCGTATCCTTCTAGTATCAATCAGTACCCTAAAATATTTTTTCACAATCCTAAAATATTTTTTCAAGATCATAAATTATTTTTTCAGTATCAGTCACTATCATGAAGTATTCTTTTAGTATCAATCAGCACCCTCAAATATTTTTTCACGATCTTAAAATAATTTTTCAAGATCATAAAGATTTTTTTCAGTATCATTCGGTATTTTGAATTATCCTTTTACTATCCAAAAGTACCTAAATATTTTTTTTAAAAAAAAAAAGGATTAGGGTGTGTGAAATTGCGCCAAAATAGCCCATTTTCACGCAAAGTAGTGGACCTAACCCAGATCCAACCCTTGTTCTCACCCTCACACTTTTTATTCTAAAATAAAAAATGGCTCCCATGCCAACGACATACCTAGGCTGAATAATTGGTTGGTTATATGAGTTGGTAGATGGTAAAGGATCAGGATTAACTCTTGGGTCGTGGGTTCGACTGGGACTCCTTTGGTAGGCGATCTCGTAAGTAACCGGTGGGAGATGCGATGTCGAACCCTCCAAAACTTTTTATATCAAAATAAAAATAAAAATATTGGTTGGTTGGACAATCTGTACTCTAACCCTTAACCCGTCCATTTATTCTTACACGGGTAGCTGGTACCTCAACCCATTATACTCATGTTAAATAGGCTATGACATAAACGAATTTGTTAAAACAAGTTACAAGGAACCATTTAAATTTTGGAATTTAAAAAAAAAAAAAAACACACACACACAAACATAATCATCAATGCATGATTTTAAATTTTGTAATCCTCAAAATTCAATTAGTTCTCAAAAGAACTTAAATTTAAACAATTACTATCATAACATCATTTTAATGTTTAAACTTCAAATTGAAATATTACAACTAAATTTCTTGAATGTTATATTATTTGTCCTCTTACTAAAATATAATCAATAAAAGATCACATTTTAAAACATTTTCGAGAGAACTTAACTTTAAAAATAAAAGGAAACACTTTGTATTCAAAATGCTAATAATCTTACCAAAGGCCTTGTAGCCTAGTGGTATGGGTACTCCTCAACTAGTGGGAGGTCGTGGGTTCGATCCCGCGCCTGTAATTCGGGCCATTAGTGCCGCCGCCTTGTAATTCAAAAAAAAAAAAATGCTAATAATCTTTTATGACAAAAATGCTGAGGGTATATGTTTGTGTATTATCAAGGTTTAGGGTATGTTAAGTGAAAATCAATGTTTTGAGCTAATATTAACCCAAAATATTAGTCTTCACTCCCTCCCCTCGTACTAAACACCGACTCACTTTTGTTTAAGGATACATGATTATAATTAAAGGATCTGTATGACTGTATGTATGTAATACTGTGACATGAACCTGAATCCAGTACAGACCCTTTATTCTGGATTGTCACGTTACTGCAAACTAAATTGATCATTTTCTTCATACATCGTTCTTGAAATTAAGTAAGTTATACCTATTATTCGCACAAAGTTATAAATTAAACATGCATGTAGATATAACAGTTTCAAGATATCTATCAGTGCAAACTAAATTAATCAGTTCAAGATTAATGTTACAGGTATATAAAGAATCCTTAAACGGGAATCAACGGGAGGGAGTTCAAATTGACAAACGTTTTATTTTTCAAACCAATAACACAAGTCAAAGATATAGAAAAAAAGAATAGTTAATAAAACAAAAAATATATTAATATATAATAAATCTATGCCTACCCAAAATTTTGCCAATAGTCCACCCCATTTTAATGCTTAAATGGGCACGTTCAAACTCGTCCCGTTACATACCTATTTTAGGCCTGCTCAAAACAGGCAAAGTTATAGCAGGTTACTTGCTTAGGCCTAGACATACCCATGCCAACATGCAAAGCTCCGATGATCCAGCAGCTGCTTGTTGGTGAGAATAATTATTAGCGGAGTAACAATATTTGTTAAAAAAATCATAACATTTCATTAAGTTTTAACGCTTTCATTTATTAAAAGTAATAAATCTATATTATCAAGGTTTTCACAAGTTTTATTGAGGAACTCACAACATTTCATTAGCTCTTAACAACTTTCGTTTACCAAGTAATAAATCTACACTATTAGATTTTTCACAATTTTACTAACAAATTCATAACATTTCAATAGTTTTTAACAACTTTTGTTTACCAGTAGAATCCCAACTCACAACTTTTGAATTGTAAGTAAACTCTTTACCAACTAAATAAACTTTTGTTTGCCGCAATTGATTGTTAATCATGCTTTGCTTTGTGTAACATTCCAATTTAAGTAAGGGTTTGTAGGGATTACTTCAGGGTAATTTACTTGTTATTACTTGAGTAAGGAGATTTATTCAAACTGAAATTTAATGTTTCAAAGTTAAAATTATTAGTTATGTGGAATCAAATAAAAGTATTTTTATGAAATTTTTTTATTTAAACATGATACATAAACTTATTAATTTTTGTAATTCTAGGAGTGTTTAATATATATTAATAAAAATAAAATACTTATGTCAAATTCCTTATATTCATTTCATCAAGTTTTCTCATCCTATGACTATATGTCTTATTTTTTAATTATTATAATTTAACTATAAATCCTTATATATATATATATGTATATATATATATATATATATATATATATATATATATATATATAAAAGAACACATGATCATGTGTGATTGAAGAAATTGATGTAAGTATGGTCCTTAATAAAAACATCCACAAAAACACAAAAAGGATAAATATGCTCAAAAATGATCAAGGATTGTGGGTTAAGGAGGAAGAGGGTATAGTGCTCATGTTTCAAGACTACTATGTTGATCTGTTTAAAGAAGTTAAAGGCGATAGGGGCTAGTTCATTACTAATCGCGATGGGGAAAATTGAGGAGGTTCGGTTGAAAAATCTGGGTATGGATGTTAGTGGGACGAAATCAAAAGGGCTTTCTTTCAAATGGGGGCATTTAAGGCCTCGGGAAGTGATGGCTTTCAGCGGTGTTTTATCATCATAAGCGGGAGTGGTGGGCCATTCGGTAGTCAAACTTATAAAGGAGCTATGGAAGAACCCGGACGGGATCGGCGAGATCAATGATACATTCTTGGTTCTAATTAGAAAGTGGAGACCCGGAGGTGGTAAGTCAATTTCGCCCTATTGCCTTGTGTAATGTAGTCTATAAAGGGCTATCCAAAGTTATAGTGAATAGGTGAAACCTTATATGGACAAACTCATATCGCCTTTTCAATCTAGCTTTGTACCTAGGAGGAGCATTCATGATAACATTATTATAGCTAAGGAGATTGTTCATTCTATGGATAGAATCGGGGGAAAAAGGGTTATATGATTATTAAGATAGACTTAGAAAAAGCCTACGATAGGATGAATTGGAACTTTGTTGGGAAGGTGTTGAGTGAAATTGGCATAGATGAGAGGATGAAGAGGGTTATTATGAGTTGTGTCAATTCGACTAAAATGGCGTTAATGTGGAACGGATGTCGTAGGTCCGAGTTTGTTCCTTCTAAGGGTCCGAGACAGGGGGACCCGCTCTCTCCGTACCTCTTTGTGTTAGGTATGGAGAAATTAACACACTATATTGTTGATTATGTGAATGAGGGAAGTGGAAACCTTTCGGTTTGGGTAGACATGGTGCGGCCATCTCTCACTTACTATTTCTTCGATGATCTACTTCTAGTGTGTGAAGTGAAATGGACCAAATGGGCTTAGTAATGGAGGTCTTTGGAGAAGTTTGGAGAATGTTCGGCCAAAAGTGAATGTACATAAGACCAGCATTTTTTTTCAAAAATGTTGGAAGAGAGGTACATAATGAAATATGCTTGTTATCCGGATTTAAAAGAATGAGGAGCTAGGGAGATACTTGGGTGCTTACATGACTAAAGGAAGGGGAGGGAAACGGAAATTCCAGCATCTCCTTGATAAGATGCAGGAAAAGTTAAATAATTGGAAGAAGCAAACTCTATCTCTGGCTGGCCGTATTACATTGGCGCAGGCTGTCACCAATCAGCTTCCTATCTTCTATATGCAGCATTCGTTAGTGCTGCGAGTGTGAGGAGACAAATGGAGAAACTACGGCATGAGTTTATTTGGGGGAGTGAGGTAGGTAAAAGGAAAGTGCATGCAGTAAGTTGGGAAGTGTTGTGCAAGGAAAAAAAGAATGGGGGACTAGGATTGAGGAACCTTGAGGCTACGAATGATGCCTTGTTGGGTAAATTGGCGTGGAATGTAGTCTCAAAACCGGATTGCTTGTGTTCAATGGTATTGAGAGGGAAATATGGAAGGGACATGGAGTTGAGGAAGGAGTGTAAAACCTCCAAATCGATTTAGAGTTATGGAGGAATTTGGGAAGGATTTGACCATGTATTATGGGAAATTTGGTGTGGGAAGTAGGAGATGGAGAACAAATACGGTTTGGGAGGACCATTGGGTCGATGTGCGGTGTAAATTAGTTTATAAGCGTGCACCTTTGGGGCCTTTGATAGATAAAACCATTAAAGTGAAGGATGTGGTTATTGAATCGGGAGTGGGACTGGAATGGCTCGGGCGTAGGATTAATGAGGATGGCATTAACCTCATTTTGGTGTATCACCCCTAATATTTTGAAAGGTACTGATTTTATCAAGTGGGGGAATCAATTGCGAGAACAAGTATAGTGTATCGAGGTGTATCATGCTATGAAAATTGAACAGGACTTGGGAGAAGGTATATGGAATAAGTTGTGGAGATGGGAAGGACCAAAAAGAGTCCAAGTTTTCCTATGGTTGGCCAGTCCACGATAGGCTCTTAACAGTGAGCGGCATAGGGGAATAATGGGCGGTCAATCGATTGTCACGGATGCATGGATCGACGAAACTTTGATGCATGTAATGCGAGACCGCCATATTGCTTGGAATGTGTGGATGGAGCTTAAAAGGGGTAGAGTTGAACTGAATTCTTCACGGTTAGAGGAAGAAAGTGGTTTGAGTGGAACTTGGAAGTGACAGATAGCACATGGCGTCGACTTTTGGCTTGACTCGGCGGCTTCGTGGGGTTGGAGAAATAGGAGCCGTTTTGAGGATGGCTTTACACCTCCAGGTAAATATGTGCAAATTGGTGGAGCGGTATGTACGGGACACAAAGAGTGTTAGAGTAGAATTTGGGAGGATAAAGGGCACTAAACAAGAAGTGCGATTGGCCGGCAAGCTCCTATAATCGGTTGGGTTAAGCTCAATGTTGATGGAGCTTCCAAGGGGAAAAGAGAATGGCGGTTTGTTGGGGGCCGCCGAGAGGTTGTGATGGAGAGTGGCTTGGTGGATTTGCAAGGAAGTTGGGGACTTGCTCGCCATTAAAGCGGAGCTTTGGGCGTGCTAACGGGATTAGAGTTAGCTTTATCAAATAACTTTGTAAATATTGTCCTGGAATGTGATTCTGCTGCTGTAGTTTCTATGCTATCTGATATGCAGGTCGATGGGATGAAGGAGTCAAGGCTCCTATGGTGCATTCGGCAACTCATGATAAGGTTTGAGAAACTGGAGGTAGTTCATGCCTATAGAGAATGTAATAAATGTGCAGATTTCCTTGCTAGTTTTAGCTTTGTGCAAAAGGAAGTCAAATGTATCTTTGTTCGAGCCCCGAGGAGGTTGTCAATTTCTTGTATAGTGATTGTGTGGGGAATGTGTTCCCACGGTTCATACTGATTCATAAATGAGGATGGGCGTTTTGCCTCGTGTTTCACCAAAAACAAAGTAAAAATGAATAAATAAATAAATCAAATAGTGGGTGGCCCGCCCGATAAAAACTTGTTAGTTAAGTGGACTCTTGTTCATCTTGCTATTGTAATATCAATGATGTATCACATTAACGTTAAATGTAACATCTCAACGTCTCATTTTTTACGTTGAATTAGACATATCTCAGCGTTAAAGATATGGGTTGATTTTTTCTTTTATAAACATAAAAGGCGTGTTTATACTCTAACCACAAATTTTACTGAATTTAAAAGATGGACATTTTTATTAACTCGTTATTTTTTGTTGTTGCTCTGTACGTATAAAAACATATAATTATACACATAACTTTATTTATTTTTACTTTAGGTTAACGATAACTATGATTTTTACCTCTATTTGGGAAGCTTGTGGTTACGCTAGCATCTCAAAAAAATATTTATTGTTAGGTACATTTTAGGAATAATCACCTATATATTTTTGCACCTTAATTCATTATACTACTCTCTCGTTCTAATTATAAGACAAAGTTTATAGTGCAATTTACACTATAAAATTTATCTTATAATTAATACAGGATTTAATAGGATATATAGAAGGCCATTGATTGACATGTAATGTTTGGTTTGAACGGAGGGGAGAGAAAAAAATCTTTTGGGAGGATATTGACTATTTTGTCATTAATGAAGGGAATATTCTTTTTTGTCGAGAGTATATTTTAGGAATATTAAAAATTATCTATAGGCAATTTTGTAAAGATAACAAAAAAATTCTTTCTCAATTTTCCTCCCCTTCACTCCTCTCAAACCAAAGATATCCGCAAGTAGAGTCGGGAAATCGGGTCAAGCCCGTCGAGCCGGCCCGTTTAAGCCCTGGCCCTGCAAGGCTTGGACTTGAAAAATAGGTCAGAAATTTGAAATTGGCCCTGTAGGGCCTCGGGCTTAATAGGGCCGGCCCGTTTAAATGTAGCTTCTTTTTTTTTAAAAAAAATTAATTACCTAGACTTCCACTTAATGAATGTGTTTATTTCTATTTACTTAGATTTTTTTAGTTTAAACTATAACCTTTTTTTATGTTTATTATTATTCTGTATTAAAACACATAATTAGTTATTATAAATTTTAAAGAAGTGATGTTTTCATATTAAATAAGCACATACTTTGGTATTACAATATTATATAAATAATAAATATATTTTGTGTAAAATAAGTATAATTATTTTTACCTGTCAGTAAAATCATGCATGAACGGAAGGAATTTGCAGACACACACAAAATTACGAGAGGGAAAGACATTTTGTCGTGGGCATACATAAAGCAATTATTTTGTTTAATATTTTTGAAAAAAAAGGAAAAATCATATTCTTTGTGTTTATTTGTTTTTTATTACGAATTAATGAATGTGTTTATTTTTTGAATGTTTTATATTGTTTAGATATTAATGTTGATAACATTTATTTGATAGATTAGAACTTTAATGGTTGCAATTTACTAATTACATTTCTTTGAAGAAAATCGAAGGAAAAATAGTTAAAATTTGGAATAGTAATTTTCAGGCCCTGTAAGGCCGGCCCTACCCCTGATACTATCAGGGCGGGCTTTGAAAAACAGATGTTTTCCCTATTCCAGGTCTTGTTAGGCCCTGACCCTATCGGACCAGACTGACCCTGATTCCCAGCTCTACCCGCAAGGAGGCAGCAGAATTTGGCGGAAATCACGTGACTGCCGCCGGCCAAGCTTTTCTTATTGTCCATAATGGGCACGTGATTCATTTGGTCGGAAAATGGATCACACATGGCTCACCTATTCTTCTTTTTTTTTTTCTGTCCCCAGAATTCCAATTCTCCATAATTCTCTGTTCAACAAGTCTTTCCACTCCCGTACCACTTTTCTTCCTTAATCTTGTTTTTCCTCGCCCACGTTTTCTTTGCTTAATGGTTTTGGAGCTCATACATGTTGTAAGATCTATCTATAGAATTATAGTTTTAAATAAGGAAAATATTTTTTTATTGAAAAAACGAACCGTTGATAAATTATTATTATTATTTTAAATTATGTACACATTAAAATAAATTTTTTTAAAAATAAACAGAAGTTAAAAAGCCTGGGACCATGAGTACCCAAACTTAATTTGATAAATTGTTGGATTTTGATATATATTTATTAGGAGAAACAAAAACTTTGCACTTTAAGTCTAAAAGATAATTATATTTTTGATTAAATCAAAAATAATAATATACTTTTTCCATGCAGCCTAATACTTCTTCTGAATTCCGAACATTTCTAATTAGGGAGTAGATATTTGTTTTAAATTATATTTGTCTCAGCAAAACATGAGACCTATGTCGAAAATTGAAAACAATTCTCACACATAATTTTAATTTCAAAGTAGCAATAAAAATAAATACGAGTTATTTAAATAGTTATAATAACTCGTATTTATGAAATAACTCGTATTTATTTTCCATATTCAAAGTAGCAATAATAATAACTCGTATTTAAAACCATGCTTATTGAGTTATTCTCACACATAAGCTATTTAAGTTTTTGGATATCTGTGGATTGGAAATCAAATATTTTGTTTTTGACAGTATTGAAAATAAAATTGACTTTAATATTTATAATAAAAAATAAAACGTCTAAATTAATAAGGGTTGTGTATAATTTAGCCACAAGATAACAATATATTCATGTTGTCTATTGTTCCTATTAATTTATGTGTTAAAATATTAATTATGTATCGGTCATAAAATGAAAAACCACTTAATTTTTAATTGTGTTGATAACATTTGGATATTCCTTTTTAAGTTAATTGTATATTTATGTTGTATATTGTTCCTCTCTATTCATGTGTTAGAGCTCTACTAGAACTTATTATAAGAACTTTAAAATCAATATTTCAAAGAAAAAAAGTCTCATAGATGAGATCAAGGAAATTCTAGTACTCCCTCCTGTCCTAATTATAGGACAACATTTGTGAGTTTGTTTTGGCCCTAATTATATAACAACATTATATTTTTTGTCAATTTCTTTCTAAAATACCACTATTAATATAAATGAGGGATTACGTGAAATCAATAAGATAATTGAAGTGAAAAATTTATATAAAAGCATTTTAGAAAAATGAGTAAAATTAACTAATTTAACTTCTATCCTTAATTCCTCCAAAATTGGTTAAATATGTCCTATAATTAGGATCGGATGGAGTATATATTAAGATGTAAAATTGAGCTAATAAAAGGGTGGAAAATAGAAGTTTTTAGATCTAACCATTGGAGTATTTATGCATTTTGATTACTTGGCCATATTCTCTTCACCCACCACATTCATTATAATTGTCAACAATTGGAAATTGTCACACACACACACATATCTCTGGAATTATGTATATATATATATATACATGTATACACACACATATATGTATATGTATACAGCGACGGAGCCAGAAATTATAATTAAGGGGGGCGAATATTACAGAAGAGAACCTAAATATTTATAAAATTACATTTCAATCTAAAAATGTTTCAATATCTTCATTTTAATCCCTTTTTAAACAAATAGTAAGAACTAAAATAAAAATATTGAAACTTATATAAGGCTAAAATAGCATTTCCTAAAAATTTAGGCCACATTCTATAATTTTAGGGGGGCGGGGGCCACCCTTAGCACCCCCTCTCTCCGCCCTGGTATGTATGTGTGTATATATATATATGTGTGTGTGTGTGTTATGTATATTATCTTGATACTTCAAACTCGATACATTAACTACCCATCTGATTATTCGAAAAACATAAACTTCTTTTGGTTAATGAAAAAACAACTACTTAGTTTCTGCTTGATAACTTACCCCACTTAAAAAATAATCTAACGGAAAAAACTATTTAAAAAATAATAGAGATAGTTTTTCCTGATCATATTCTAAAATTACATCATGCTAATCTGTGCGTCAGACGGGGGAGAAGCCTCTAGTTATTTTTTAAGATTTGAGACATCCTTAATTTTTGTAAAAAATTCCTGAACCAAGAGGGGAGGATGTTTCGTGGAGACTAACCTCCGAGGAGGCATCTGATGTGTCAGTAAGCTATTGGTCCACTTGATATTTGGGGGAAATGTAGCGGCCCCCACAAACCAATACGGCAATACGTGAGGTGAGGCAGACCCCCCTGGTCGGTGTCTAAGCAAAACCCAATCCAACTAACGAAGGCAAATAGCAAACCCCTCTAGGCTCTACCTCCGGCCTTGGCCGTTTCACAGTATATTATGTTGAAGGCCCCGAATCTTCTCTTAATCTCCGTCTAAACTCTTCTCCAAGTTTTCGACCTTCTTCATTTGTTTCAGCCAAACACTCTCCATTTCTTGCTCGCTCGCTCTTTCCGTTTTGGGGAAACCTTCCAGTCATTGGATGACAGTACTCACAATGAGTTAAGATATATTATTAGCTTCACCTCCTTATTACTAAACAGTCATGCATCAACCTTCAACTGTGACGCAAGAACCCAGCTTAGTTCTTGATTTTGTTTCCCAATTTGGAAGATTTCCGTTTGATTCGAGGTTTCAAAATTTGGGGTCAGAAATCCGTGCTTCATCTTTATCAAATTTCTTGTCATTCAATAGCGCAAGGGGCAAAGTTAACGGAAGAAAACATAGACCGGCTGCTTCACTTAGGTTAGAACTTAGGTTAGAAGGTAGTGGAAGTTTTAGTTTTCGTAACATATTCAATGATTTCAACAGAGCTGTTAGGTTTCATTGCGAGAAAATCCCAATTGGGTTCGCTTCGCTTCGAATTGATTCGGGGGATAATGGTTCTGGGGATAGTAATGGCCTGAGAGAAGATGGGTGCAGTGTTCTGGTGGATGATAGATTGCCATTGAATGGGGCTGAGGCTGAGAACCCCAAAAAGGTTTTAATTTTAATGAGTGACACTGGTGGGGGCCATCGAGCTTCTGCAGAAGCCATCAAGGCGGCTTTTCATGAAGAGTTTGGGAATGACTACCAGGTTGCTTGTCTGACTGCTTTTTTGTGTTTCTTTACTGTATCTCTAGGTGTATTTAATGTATATGTGCTTCTTTTATATTATCTTCTCAATCAGAAGTTCATTTACAGGTGTTTGTTACTGATTTATGGTCTGATCACACGCCCTGGCCATTCAATCAACTTCCCAGGAGTTACAGTTTTCTGGTAAAACATGGATCATTATGGAAAATGATGTACTATGGAACTGCCCCACGGGTAGTTCATCAGTCTAACTTTGCGGCAACTTCAACATTTATAGCTCGGTGAGACTGTGCTTCCCTTTGAATAACAGTTTTTAGTTTATTCTCTGTCTTGCTACTTCAAATGTAAACGACATGGAGGACCTTTATGCTGAATTCACATATCAATGATAATTATTCTATCATCTTTTACAGTGAGGTCGCCAAAGGGCTAATGAAATATCAGCCTGATATTATAATCAGTGTGCATCCGTTGATGCAACATGTTCCACTTCGTATATTGAGGGCAAAAGGTCTTTTAAAGAAGATTGTTTTTACTACGGTCGTCACAGATTTAAGCACATGCCATCCTACATGGTCAGTTCTGCCATTTTCATATTTTTATTCAACCTCTGCATGAATAGTTTGGTTTTGACATCTTATTCATTGTCTCTTCAGGTTTCATAAGCTTGTAACAAGATGCTATTGCCCATCAACAGAAGTTGCGAAAAGAGCACAGAGGGCTGGGCTCCAACCATCTCAAATAAAGATTTATGGTTTACCTGTACGGCCTTCCTTTGTTAAGGCTGTTCGTCCGAAGGTTTGTTATGTTCTTATGGTTGATTGGTTTACCAGACTTTAGTTGGGATCAATCATTTGTTATATAGTGTCATGTGTATTTCCCTGAAGTAACCTTCATTTGATACTAGAATCATGCGGTCACTGTAATGAGTCGAATAATTTAAGTTGCATTAGGCTTTAGAATTTTCTGGTAAGCTCAATTTCACCTAAACTAATTGTTCAAAAGGGATAAAGTTCTATCTCTACAGCCTCTACAGAAGTACAGTAATTCCTGGTGCCGTACTGTATGCAATTCCTGATAATTGAAGCTAAATTGATGCTTAAGCAGGCTTGTACTTTGCCTAATTAAAAAAGTCTAGTCCAGACAGTATAGTCATTGGCTTTCCTTTCAGCTCAACCAACCTGAATGATCTGTGTCCTACATATGTTTTGTTGTTGTGCAAATTCAATTCAAATAAATTTCTATAAAAGTGTGAGCTTTTTTCAATATGCAGTCGCGAGAATATCAAATAGTGGAAATATGGTTGTTAAATCAGGTTTCCCTAATCATCTTTGTCTCCTTTAATTTATGCTGTAGGATGAACTAAGGAGAGAATTAGGCATGGATGAGGATCTGCCTGCTGTACTATTAATGGGAGGTGGAGAAGGTATGGGCCCTATTGAGGCTACTGCTCGGGCTCTTGGAGATTTGTTGTATGATGAGAATCTCGGTGGCCCAATGGGTCAAATTCTTGTGATTTGTGGTCGCAACAAGAAGCTTGTTAACAAACTGCTCTCAATTGATTGGAAGATTCCCGTGCAGGTATTGATTCCTTTAAAATCTTTCCTAAGCTTGTTTCTACTTGATTAATCCCCTGAATATTTGGGTCTAGATGCTCATGCTTGCTCTCTCCCCCTGCATCTGCCCTGCTGGGTTTATTTCTTCATGACATATGCTTAACCATTTTTGTGCCAACCAGTTATATTTTATCAAAAACTTGTGCAATTGAATATGTCTAATGTTTCAAAGTCACTCAATTGAATCTCTGTTATTAATGAGCTTCAAGTATAAGTTTGTCTCTCCACATCTAGGTTTTAGAACTTCCAAGTCAATTTTCTGTCTGTAAATTGATGCACAAAGTTGGAAACATTTGATGAACAAAACAAATAATCTATATGTATGTTGGTGTCCATAGAAGCTGCTGATTTTTTATTATTAAAATCTTTACCCTTATTAAGGTCAAAGGATTCGTCACTAAAATGGAGGATTGCATGGGAGCTTGTGATTGCATCATTACAAAGGTAAATGACCAATGTTTCCACTTCAATTTGACAACAGCACATGATTTTCATATTTTCCCCCCGGCTTTTGCAGGCTGGCCCCGGGACAATTGCAGAGGCCATGATTCGAGGCCTTCCCATAATTTTGAATGACTACATCGCTGGGCAGGTATTTTGATTCTCAATATGTTTCATTAACCCTGGGAGTGACCAAGTAATCCAGCCTGCCTCCACTGTGTCAATTAGCCGAACTGTAAATTTGAGGCTGAGTTTTGAAACTTCAGTAGCTACTAGACTCGGAAACAGGAATTTACCATGAGTTTTGTTTGATTACAGGAAGCTGGGAATGTGCCGTATGTTGTTGAAAATGGATGTGGGAAGTTCTCTAAATCACCAAAGGAAATAGCAAGAATAGTTGCTGACTGGTTTGGTCCAAAATCTGAGGAGCTGAAGATAATGTCACAAAATGCACTGAAACTAGCGAGACCAGATGCCGTGTTCAAAATAGTTCACGACCTTCACGAGCTTGTCAGACAAAGAAGTTTACTACCTCAGTTCTCTTGTACATCTTAACATTTCAGTTAGGCTTGTGTGTGTGTGTTTTTTTTGAAAACCAGTTTTCTGGGAAGGGGAGATGTATAAGGCGGAGAAGATTCAGGACTTGCCTGGCAAAAAAACGTGTTTTCCTCCCGCCATCTGCATTCATTGTTTGGGATGCGCATTGCAAAATAACACAGTTTTGGCTGTTTTGTTCTCTCATAAATTCAGTTCATGGATACATTTATACCCTAGTTTCACTTCCCAGCTGCTCAAATTTGAACTAACGAACCCGTCAAGTGGCTAGAGGTTTCCATTCCTGGTTGTCCCTAAAGTTAGGGTATTTTTTGTTTGTGCCCCCCCCCCCCCCCCTCTCTTTCTGAACTGAAACGTTTATCCCCTTTTTCTCAAATAAGGAAACCATTTTTCGGGGGCACATATATCTTCCTGTTTGAGGCCTAAGTCTAAAAATACTGCCAGCAGGAGCCCAATGTTTGCGTTGCCCAAACAAAGAATTTTTTTGACATGCACAACTACTTTACTGGACGTAATCTTATTTAAGTCAGTGTCTTTCACTAATTGTGGACACCTTTTCTAATGATAATTTGAATCTTGATGCAGCATATTATATTATGAGAGATTAACATCTTCTACTACTACGTTCAACCCTCACAAGTTCAAGCAAATTTTTTTTTTTTTTTTTTTGGATATAATCAAGCAAAAAGTTTTAAATACATGATATAAAAGGATAAGTGATATGGATCTTAAATGTGAGATTTTAAGTCTAAAACTCATTTAAATTCATTTATCCAAATGCCACGTAAAAATTCTAAATAATTTCTAATCATAACAATCCAAGAAAATTTAAATAGGTGATGAGAATGTTGTAAAATTATAGAAGATATTCTTTGTGCAATATGCACGGGACTAAATTAATCTTTAATTATTATTTTTTTATATACGCAATATTTAAGTGTATTTTCGTACCTGATGTAAAATCTGAAAAATTTCATCAAGAAAAAAATCTGATAATGGAGTTATACAATTACAGTTTATGTTTAAGATTGATATTGATATTCCATATGAATTTGTATTGAAGATATTCACCTTATTTGCGGGATAAAAAAGAAAGAAAGAAAGATATTCACCCTATTTCTTTTTGCTACAAACGCGGTGCCGTTTATGCTTAGGAAAATAGAGTGAACAGCATATTCTGCGACGGCGAGGCCTAGTCCCATAGCTCGCGCAAATCTACCGATGGAGAAGGGGAAAGGAGTGATGGGAGGTGGGGGACGACGATGGGCCGTTGACTTCACCGATAATTCTACTTCTCATTCTTCTCGTGACGTTCCGGATCCTCCCGGTTTCTCTCGCGCTTCTATAGACCAGGTTTTGTTCCTATCTCCCTGTATTGTGACGCTTGATTCAATTCGATTTTAGGCTCACCTCTGATTTCTTCTTCTCAATAGGATGATTCCTCTCTGAGTCGTCAAAAGAAGGACGCAGAATCCAGCTGGAAATCCCAGGTAACATGATTTTCTTAAACTTGTAATTATCTTTGGAGTCATCATAATCTCTCGATTCGTTGTGTTTTATGGATCGAGTTTCCTTCTTAATTTTGTACATCGAGTTGGAGTTTGTAATTCATCAATCCTAAACCACATACACGGAGAGTGTGTTAGCTTCATCCATAAAGTGTCATCGTGTTTATATTTGCAGTGAAAAACAATCAGATTAGATTATGAAACTCACCAAGGCAAAAACAAAAGAGATGGAAAATTTATGCCCCCTCCCCCAAAGACTACCTGCCCTCACTAAATTTTCATTTATATTTTTCGGGTATGCATGTATTGTTAGACCTATATACTGGATTGGCATCTGTCTTAAGTTCAGATCTTTAATGTTTTGCTAACAGAAAGCTTGGGAAGTGGCACAAGCCCCATTTAAGAACTTACTGATGATGGGCTTCATGATGTGGATGGCTGGTAACACGGTTCACTTGTTTAGCATTGGTATCACCTTTTCAGCTCTTTGGCAACCAATAAGCGCACTACAAGGGGTTGGAAAGAGTAAGTTATAGAATTCTTAAGCCGGCATGACTCTGTCTTAACATTGCTTTTTTGTTTATGGTTTTAAGTTTCAAATGTGTAATGCAATCGTTATAAATACCACCAGTTTAATATAAAATTGATATTTAAGAGATACAACTACAAGTGTAGTTGTTATGTGATTCACATTCGTTGTGAATGTCTGATTCTGAATTTCTGACGTTCATGCCTCTCGATATCACCATTTTGTTTTCCCAGTGTTGTGCATGTTGCTCATTATGTGCAGAAAATGTACACATCAAGTTGCCATTGTCAACATCATCTCCATAGAGGCTGAAAGTATATTCTTGCTAAGAATCAGTGTTACTGAATTTCAGTGTTATTCTATACTGCTTGTGGGTCAAATTATCACTGGAAATAAATCTGCTGATGATTGAAACCATGTTGATTTTTATATAATTAACCTGAAAGACCCCACTTCCCATACATTGATGATTAACGATAAGAAATTGAGCAGATATTTTATTGATGCCCTAATGGCATGTCAACTTATTTTCTGCTCCATCCCTCTTAAGTTTTATATTTCTGGTATTGCTTCTTGGAGACTTTTGGGGCTTGCCATGTTAGACTTTGAAGTGGTGAGCCCAAACCCATTGTTTTTTTATTTTCATTAAAATAAGTTAGTATAGTTGCATATTTTGCTGTATTAACTAGCTTTTCTGCAGAACTTTAGCTTGTTTTGAGCTCATTAATGATATCTGTATTTGATGCAGTTTTTGAGCCGTACAAAGATAATAAAGTGGATCTTCTTGGACCTAAGTTGCTCTTCATGGCCCTTAATTTGGGGGGCATGGCCCTAGGTGTTTGGAAGGTAATATATGCAGACCTGTCCCTTAAAATTTTCATCCCTGTCCTAGTAATTTTTAGGAGCAGCAGCTTATAATCTCCTCAAACTATAGCATAATTACCACTTTTGGTTCACATCCCTCTAGATTATCGCAAAAATAGAGAACTTTTACCTGCAAGATAAAGCTAACTTCTAAAATCAATATGACTATCTTATAATACTTGATATTCCCATCTTCTTTTCGATTTTTCTCCCTTGCTTAAGATATCATGGGACAGTCACTTGGCTTTTAGGAATTTCTTTTAACCAATAAGCAATATCTTACCTTTTTGTTATAGCTTAACTTCGCAAGGTGATAAAATTTAGAGAGTTTGTGCACCAAAATAGTACTTAGGCTACATTTCAAGGATATTATTTGTAGTTTTATCTAATTTTTTTTATGTTGTGTCTCCATGTCTTTTCATGCAAATTATGTCAATATTTTGTTGTGCAGCTTAACTCCCTGGGCCTTCTTCCTACACATGCATCAGACTGGGTCTCATCCTTACCACCAGCTCAGGTGAGATTTTCATTGTTGTAAAGAAAGTTAACTGCCTATTACTTCTATTGAAGTGGTTTTAAAATATTTGTTGACCAAAACTTAAACCCATAAAATCAGAAGTGCTATATTGCCGTCTCAAAAGCATTCAGGGAATGGGTAATTTAAATTTAAATTCTTCCCTTCTTTAGATCTGGCTCAATTCTCTATCCTTCTAAATTTCAGTTGATAAAGAGATGTCATTTATTCTACCCCTTGATAAGTTACAGTGAAGATATTATCAGATTGTCAGCAAAATAATGAATTTTAATGGGATACTATTACTAGGATGATGATGATGTTAATGGTATGACACCTATTTGAAGCTTCCTGTTGAGTTTCAGGTAGTAATCATACTGTTTTACATCCATTTATCTTGGGAAGCTATAATCATGTTTCTCAATCTGCCTTCTCATTTATCACGTAGCAAAACCAATTTGAAGTACTCTAATGTCTAAACAATCACAAAGGCATCATATGTGTTCTTGATTATGTTGCTCTTACCCGTCTAAAATCTCCACAATTGGTATTTGTTTCGAAATTTGGGCACTACTTGTGAGTAACCTATGTTGAGATGAAATCAGTATCCATAGAGCTGACAAGACGTGTTTTGGTCTTAACATAAGGTTAAAATATATGTATTTTTTGGACAGTTGTTAATTTTTTTATATGACTAGGTGCAGTGTAGCTAGATCTAGTTAGGTGGAGAGTAGAGACATACATGCTTTTGCGTTTACTATGTCAACTTTATAGATCATAGATATGATTTGCTTTCCGATTTGAGGCAGATGGGCGAAGTTGGAAATATAACATAAGTTGGTTACCAGCCCACCAACTCTCTCTCTTATTTTATTTTCATTTAAGGACTGCATTTTTGGTCCTATCATTTTCGTGATTGTGATGCTGTGAATTTACCTTTAAGTACAGTTGCTTGTTTTTGCCTTCTAACCCTGCTTTTGCTTTCATGAGCAGGAGGTGGAGTATTCAGGAGGGGGTGTTAGTTTGAGTTGATTTAAGCACGGCCTTGTCTTCAAAGGGAATTTGATGAAAGCAGGATGAGAAGTCAGTGCTTATTGGTCCATATGGCTTATTATAATGAGCGCTATGGACACCATGAGACATGGATTGCTCCTGATTTAGAATAATATTCCCCATTCTTGTCCCCAATATCTGACTGATTTTGTAGCGAACCAGAAGAGTTCTGGGTAAACTAGTAGTACTGTTTTATTTTTAAAAGTTTATTTAAAAACGTTACCGATGGTTAATGCCTTAATGAGTTAGTATCTTGTTTTGTTATACATCGAGAAACGTGAGCTTATCTGAAGCTAATTTACCGTTCACTTCACTGTATGCCGACAATTGACCTGGAAAAAAATTGCATGCGACATAGGACTTGATGAGGCAGTGTATGGCCTATTACTAAGAACAATACTTCGATTATTTTCTTCTTTCAAGTCTTATCACATCGAAATGTTCAACTTTATTCCGTATTTTGGATTTGAACGCTCAGAAAGTAGAAAGAATTTCTCCTGCGGTTTGCGGTGAGCAAGGGAGAATAAGATTCCCAATTGAATAAAGAAGAATAAGGATAAAGTGGGGGTAAACAAATCACACACACAAGTTTTTTTGTGAGGAGTTCGAATTCTTGTTTAGTATTGCATCAAAATAAATTATAGTGTCAACCTCTTGACGACTTCAATTTTATTCTTCTTTTGAATAAACAATTCGAACTTAAATATATGAAAACTCTATTATTGTTTGAGATGTTTAAGGCCTCAGTTCAAGGAAAGTCCTCTTGAAGATAGAGATTGTAGTATTTTCTCCATACGTTGAATAGAATTCTCTCTCCTATTTTTAGTAGTAGCAACCAGCAAGTATTTGACATAAATAAAACATGCCTATCGTAAATTATCTTTTCCTTGTTGCGGTCCCTCACGAGTCATTCTCGAGAGTTGAGACTTTGATGCCCCATCAAAAACTAAAGAGAAAATTAAAAAATCAAAAGAGGAAGGGTGACAATCAAGAAAAATTTATTTAACGAATGTAAAAAGTTTTTAAATTTATTATCAGCATTTTTAAATTTAAAATATTATTATAACATATAAAATATTAAATTACAATTTTATTGAGGATAATTAATAATTTCCAATCTTAACGAAAATAAGTTTGAAAGTTTCCAATGTCATTTATACTAAATTGAGGTTTTAAAGTTTTTTTTTTTTTTAAAAAAAAACAATAATTAACAAAGCGAAAAAGGTTAAAGGTGGGGTTTGAGTTGGGTGAGTGAGTGGCTTTGATTATTTGGGGCGAAAAACATAAATAGGGAAGAAGAATAGGTGAGAAGCATATCATAAAATTAGCTGAGCCTGAAAGTGGAAGGTGGTCGTCTTCTCCGATCTCTGACTTCGGACCCTCGTTTTTCCGCTTCTCTTCCTTCATCAACGCTGCTACAACCCAATGGAGCTGAACCCTCAGCAACTTAGCCAATACAACGGCTCCGACCCATCCAAACCCATATACGTCGCTGTCAAGGGCCGTGTCTTCGACGTCAGCGCCGGCAAATCCTTCTACGGCCCCGGTGGCCCCTACGCCATGTTCGCCGGCAAGGACGCCAGCCGAGCTTTGGCCAAGATGAGCAAAAACGACGAGGATGTTTCCCCCACCCTCGATGGCCTCTCCGAGAAGGAGATCGGCGTCCTCAACGACTGGGAAAAGAAATTCGAAGCTAAGTACCCTGTTGTTGGCCGTGTTTCCTTTTAATTCCCCGCCTCCTCCTGTACTATCATATGTGATCGTATCTTTCATGTTTATTGTGCTTCTGATTTTATCTGACTAGTGCTCAAATCAGACTCTCTCTCTGTTCTTGATTGTACGTACGATCGGTGATCAGCGCTATAATAAAATTCCTCCTGGTTTATTCCGCCGTGAGAAAAAGGAGGGTTTTCTTTGCTATTTTGATGCTTATTGCTAGATGCTGATAGAAGAATGAAATTTTTGCTTCGTTCCTAAACATGCGATTAGGGCATCGTGCGCTTGTGAGATATGATTAACATGTTAGGAATGGAATTGAGTTAAGCTCGAACAATTCGATAATTGGGGATTCTTATATCTATGCACCATTTATCGTGATAAAAAATACTAGTATGGCGCCTCGCCCCATTGGAGAGATGAATAAACTGAGGTGATGACGAAGAGCTACCCGTTCGTTCTTCAAGTCGTTGCAGTTCATTGGTCAAATGGCTGATCAGTCAACGAATTCTGTGCTGAGACTTGATGAGAAGATAAGGTAAAGCGCAATATCTCCTCACTCGATTCTCAAACTCCCATCACCATTGTCGGCAATAGCTTTGTTATGCATTTCCTTCTTTTTGTTTATCCAAGTTGGTGCAGTTCAAATTCCTTTTCACTTTCTATGTGCTACATGCCATAGACTCTAAATGCAAATCGAAATCAAACGAGCACTCTTTTTGTTTCAGATTTTATATGGCAGTTTACTCCTGATTATGGCTTGATGCCGGAGAAGTGAGAACATGAGACTTTAAAGTACCAAAAATTAAAATATAAATATTTGATTACAAAATTAACCTTGACCAAACTCCCTACATCTTCTCTAACCCCATCTCAATTATTGGTTATCAATTGATATTCTCTACTAAAGCGCGTTTTTAAATTGGATTAACTTTTATTTTTGTATTGATATTCCCATGATATGACAATTTGTTTATGAATCTATTGTTTAAGAATTTTAAATTTTAGTATTTTTCATTTTTATAACATCCTTTTTAGGGTGCATGCCGTTAAGGTTCCCCCCCCCCCCAAAATCATTTTTTAAAATATATATTATAAAATATACTCACATTTTGTGTCAAAAATGTCCTAAATAGAATTATGGGAGATGATTTTCTCATAATTCATTTTCTCCTTTTCTTCTCCTCAGCCCATCTGAACCATTGATTGGGAAAACTTGTTAGCATGATCTCGCTGGGACAATTAGTCAAGCTAGCCCCCACGGTTTTACCCCGTTTGATCAGCAACTTGGATTTAGCTTTTAAATCTATAATTGACCAAACCTTGGGTTAAAACATTGAGCTTGTTTAGATAGCATAACTTTTCAATTATAATTTACAGTATACGAAGTAAGAATGTGAGAAGAGTTTTGTCTCGATTTAGTGAATAAACATTTTTAAAGATCCTAAACGTGATTCTAAATAAGCACTAATCTATCTACAACTTGTATTTAGCTTCCAACAACCATCTGCCATCGTGCGACTCGCGTTTAGGACCAAAAAGTTTAGAAAACCCGTGGAAGGAGTAGAACGAGCTTCTTACAATATCCATTTAATTGCTGGATAGTTTGGAGGGTATATCAAGTAGATCAATGGTGGACCTACACTAGTGTCAATATGGGCAAGTGTAAACACAAAATATATATAATTTGAAAGAAACTAGTGACAATATATATAAGTGGTGCAGATGGTTAATATTCTAATCCCTCCTCTTAGTAATAGGTCACGGGTTCGAGCCTCCGAAGTTCCTTTTACTCTTTTTTCAATTCCATCGTTCCCTCTCTTGTCTCCGATTCTCCGACCATTTCCATCGTTCTCTTCCCTCTCTCGTCTCCAATTCTCCAAATCGTGTAGCCACGCTCTCTGCCTCGTCCGTCTTTGCTCAACCGTCGTTCTCCGCCCTCTCTCGTCACCAACTTCCCCCCCCCCCATTTCGCAGACTAGGGTTTGTTCCGTCAGCTTTTCGAGAAATAATCTTCGACCTACACTTATCTCCTTGCTGATGTTTTACACCCCAGTAAACCAGCCGTGGTAAGTTCTCGATCTTATCGGATTGTTTGATCTTGGTTCTAGTATGGTTTTGCATCAATTTGTGTTGTAAATTGGGTTTCTGGAGATTCTCAAAAACTGTTTCTGGAGTTTATGTTGTTAAGGAGTGGGTATTTGGAGCTACATTATTGGGGATTTCTTGGCATATTTGTTGTGTGATTAATGGAGTTTTTTTATTTTTTATTTGAATGTTCAGTTGATTGACCCAGTAGATAAGACAATGGGTAGAGATTTATCACTTATTCAAGAATTGGGACTAAAGCTTGTATATGCCATGAACACCCATGTACATGCTGATCATGTCACAGGGACAGGCCTCATAAAGGTGTATTGTTGCTAATTTTTGATTTTCCACATTACATTTTTCTATAAGATCTGCTGCTAGATTTTCCCCCCTAGAGTTTATCAAATTTGAAAAGTTCTTGTGATTAGCTTTTTGTAATTACTTGGTGGTTAAATTTTCAACCACTCATTTTGTACAGAGCAAAGTTCCAGATGTAAAATCTATCATTTCAAGGGCAAGTGGTGCAACAACTGATCTGTATGTAGAGCATGGCGATAAAGTCAGTTTTGGTGATCTCTTTGTCGAGGTAGTATTTACAGCTTATTGCTTGGTTTTGTGTTTGAATGTTTGCCATAGGTTCTTTCAATAAAAACGTAGTTGGTAGATCCTTTTTGGAACTAGCCGTGATGATATTGACTGTTTTTAAAAAAAGATGGTATGTGTTTCATAAATCTATTAAAGAACTTCACAAAAGCATCTAGAAACTGAATTGAAGTTTTCCCCTTTCATATATTGTGTTGAATGATCAATCTTCAGTAAACAACAAACTGTGCACACTAATGCAAAAAAAAGCTTTAAGATCGCCTCATTTAGACCAGATTATAGAGAATTAGGTCTTAAAAGTATGACCGGTGGCAGTTTCGTAAATGTAAAGAACTTTTTGGATCGGATTATAAAGGATCCGGTCTTAAAAATATGACCGGTGGCACTTTCGTAAATATATAGAACACTTTTAAGATCGGTGACAATTTCGTAAATATATAGAACACTTTTAAGACCGGATTTAAAGGATCCGGTCTTAAAAATATACTTTTAAGACCGGTTTTTACAAACAACCGGTCTTAAAAGTGTTAAAAAAAAGTTAAATTCGCTAAACTCAAAGAACCATGATCTGCTAACTTAATTCCTAAAATCTCTCTAAGAACTTAATTAAGAAGATTACTACGAAACTCAAAAAACCATGATCTGCTAACTTAATTCCTAAAATCTCTCTAACAACTTAATTAAGATGATTACAATCAGGAATTTAATTACGAAATTCAAAAACCATGATCTGCTAACTTAATTCCTAAAATCTCTCTAACAGCTTAATTAAGATAATTGCACAATATAATCGTATATGCTAACTAATTAAATCTTAACTTCCAACAAATATATAGAACACTTTTAAAATAGGATTATAAAAGATTCGGTCTTAAAAGTATATTTGATATGGCAATTTCGTAAATATATAGAACACTTTTAAGACCAGATTATAAAAGATCCGATCTTAAAAGTATGGCCGGTGGCAATTTCGTAAATATATAGAACACTTTTAAGACCGGATTTAAAGGATCCGGTCTTAAAAATATACTTTTAAGACCGGTTTTTACAAACAACCGGTCTTAAAAGTGTAAAAAAAAAAAAAAGTTAAATTCGCTAAACTCGTTAAGTCTGTGAGCGTGCTTGACTTCTTGGTGATATAACATTTGCTTAGTTATAAATTCAACGAGTGTCCCAAAAGCCTCATGGGTCAAATCCTCAGCAAGAATGACATCATCTTCCTCTAACGTACTCGCAATCTTCGTAAGTCATCCTAAGAGCCACACAATCAAATCCTTGGCAACGTTGACAGTGAGATGCTTCGAGGGTTTTGCGATGGCATCAACTCCAATCCTCAACAACGGCGCAAGCGTACTGCTACGAGGATTCTGGACGACGGCGGCTCCTTCCTCTTCGATCTATGGCTCCTCCCACACCGCCTTCGCACAGATCCGGCTTAAAATCAAACTCAGATCTCTTCTTACTTAAGTCTGTTTGCTCCTACCTTGACCGTACCTTGACCACTCCTGCTCAGATCTGGACTTTGATTTTGTTTGCTTGAAGCTTTGCCAGCATCGACAAGAGGATCCTGCTCAAATTTGATTGCTTTAAGCTTGTGATTTTTTTTGTAGATCTGGGCTTCAATTTCACCTCTGATTTTATATTGATTCAAATTTGATTTCCATGGTAAATGATTTCTATTTCTTGTTATGTTTTCTTATTTCTGAACTTTGTATTCATCTTTTTTGTTTTTCTTGTTGGTGTTGCTTCCAATCTTCTCTTCTTTTTTGTTTTTCTTGTTGGTGTAGCTTCCAATCTTCTCTTGGCTCTCCGTCGTTGATGACGGAGGGACATTTAAAATGTTGTCAGATCTGGTGATTTGGGACCGGTTGTTTCATTTGAGTTTTTTCTTTTTTTTTTTAATTATTTTGAAACGCTTTTAAGACCGGATGTTTAAAATGTCCGATCTAAAAGAAACTCTTTAAGACCGGTTCGAGTCCGGTCTTAAAAGTGAGACTTTTAATACCGCCTGGAACAAGACCTGACGCGGGTCCGGTCTTATGATGCCTCTTTTGTCCGGTCTTAAAAGCCTTTTTTCCACCTGTGGCAGCTCAATTTTTGGTGGTGTAAATGTATGTATTTGTAAAGAGAAGTATTCTATAGACTTGAAATTATTACAAGTCTTTTTCCCTTGATGTTGATTATGTTGAACTAGACATGTTTTCCCATACAGAGCATGAATAATGAGTTACATTGTTCATGGCTGTTGAATATTGTGACCTGCTATAGATATGTATCATTAATTCTTTTTTCTTTTTCATTATCTGAATTATTGAATATCATTCTGCTTGTATCTTGAAAAAAAAAATACTCTAGAGTGCGAATTATCCATAGTTTGTTGATTACAAATACTGTCTTTTCATCCTTTGGATGTTAATTTATCTTGTTTTGGATTACTTGCTGATTACTTACTAAATTGATATAGAGTGCGAATTGTTTAGTTGCTTTGGAATTGAAAATCATAGCTTCAGTTGCTTAGAGGAAGCATTGAGATGAGCTAGCTTACTGTAGTTTTTTGCTTTTGTTTTTTAATGCGTTTAAAACTTTCCTTAAAAAAAATTCGGGGGCACTGCCCCCGAACCCCCAAATCCCACCACTAGTTGTGCACCCACAAACCTAAAATTTTGGGTTTGCCACTGAAGTAGATCCATTATGATTGGGAAAAATAATAACAATAATCATTTCTACATATAAAAAAAAAAATCCATGATTTGGATTTTGTTTCCTTTTATAAATCCCTAATTCTTTTTTTTTTTTTTTTGGCCGGGAAGATAAATTTCATTAAAATTTTGAACATACCCTCAGGTCCACTTTCACTTAAGGATGCAAAAAAAATAAGACACTAACACCTTAGCCCAAACACAACACATAAAGATCCAATTTAAAATAGGACGCCAAAAAGGCTTAAGCCCAAAGTAATACCACCAACACAACCGTAACCCTAGATCAGATATAGAGAGCCACATGTGGCCCCACCGCCATGGGTTGAGTTTCTCTCCTAATCCTTTTCTCATTATCCCTTATCATCTTTAAATCATATACATCCAATCAATCACAAATACTACTTTAATATCTCTCTCCTCTTCCCAATCAATGGCTCAGATGGGTTAAGGAGAAGAAAATGAGAAAAGAGATTATGAGAAAATCCTCTCCCCACCGCCATTGTTGTCGCTGAAAAAGTGAGGAGGTATCGACTACAACGCCTGAAAATATGGGATGTCGGTTCAAATAACCACTCTTTCAGTCTCATACCTGTTGATTTCCTATCTGCTACTATTAAGAGAGTAGAAACCCAATCTCCACACAGTCACCACCGTGTAGAAAGGAGAAACAACATCACCAGCATTGACATAGTAGCCTTGACTAATTTCGACCAGCACCACCACCCAGCCCCAAGCCACCAAATCTATGATGACAACCTCAAAACCAAGCCCATCCAACTATTACAATGGTATTTTCATTGAGAGATGACCAACCAAAAAGGGGCTACCTATGGAGAGTTGTAACTAGAGGGGCTAACCAATAGAAAGAAAGTTGAGTGAAGCGCCAAGTAAAGTTATGTAATGTGGAGTTGTTAGGACGTTGTCTCGGTCGACCGACCAGAGAGCTACCTACGGAGGGTTCTGACCAAAGGGGTTGGCCAACGAGTGGCTGAGTGAAATACCATAGAGTGGAGCCGCTGGAACGTCGGCTCTCAAGGCAAGTGCATTGTAACGAGTCTCATATCGGGTGATTTTCCTTGAAAAAGGGGTCTTATAAGGCTTTGGATTCCTCAACTTTAATAGCTAGCTTTTGGGGTGTAGTTCACCCAAAAACTTGTGCATGTCACAATGACAACTAGGGGTGAGCAAATCAAAACCGAAACCGAACCGAATAATTCGGTGTTCAGTTTTTTTGGTTCGGTTCGTTTTTTTAAACTAGTTTAGTTCGGTTTGGTAAAACCGAAAAAATGATTTTTTTTTAAAAAAAAATTTGTTAAAAAATCATAATTAATTCTATAAAAATCATTTTCGAGTGCTTCAAAATTCCTCATGACCCTTGACATGTCTATTTTCAAGGAAAAATATTCCTAGAAGCAAGAAAGTCACGGATCATTCTCAGTTTAATATTTTCTCAACGCTGTCAGTTTATAACTCCATAAATAAGGCTTAACTTCAAGAATATGTTACTACTTGTGTAGAACTCAAAATGCTACATAATTTATATATTTAGAAAGCCCTATATGTCTACTTTATTCATGTAAACTTTCATAACTTTATGACTTCATTTCATACATAAAATAATAGCATCAATTTTCGCTGCCAATACAACCTTTAAAACTGGAATTTTCTTATCTTTCAGTTTTCGGTTCGGTTTTTGCAACAACAAAAAATCGGTTAAAATTCGGTTCGGTTTTTTTAATGGAGAAATGTTGCTGCCATAAGTTCTTTTTCGGTTTAACTTAATTAACCGAACCGAAATATTTCGGTTTTTTTGGTTCGGTTCTTCGGTTTCGGTTTTTTCAGTTTTAACCGAAAAACAAAAAACCGAATGCTCACCCCTAATGACAACGTAGATCGAAGAAGAGACAAGATAACATACCAGATCAACAAGCCTTCGACTTCTCAGTCGCACCGTCGCTTAAGCCAATAAAACGGGCTCAACAAGTCCAACTTTGGTTCCATGTAATTTTTTTTAAAAAAAAAAAGTGTGGGCTGGCCTGCCATCCAGCAGCTACAAGTTAGTTAGGGTTGGCGTTTTGACAGCCTGCAAAAGTGCGGGTTGCACAGCTCGCCTGCGAGCCAACCAGCAACCTGTGGGCTGACCTGTTTTCTAAGTTCTAACCATCATTTTCTCTCTGATCTTCTCCAACAATCTAACTCCTCTTCCCTTTGACCGCTCCCCATAGATCACGGAGTCTACAAATAGACGCAAAGAACCGAAAAATTAAAACTCCTAACAAACCCATCCCCTAGCCAGACGACCTCCCCACCGGCAAGTGCCGAAGAGAGAGGCGCCGGCACCCTCAGCCCGAAGTGAGGAAGCTCTCACGGATGGGGAAGAAGAACCTCAGAGTGGAGAGAAAATGCGACCGCCGCTAAATCCCTGATTCATTAATATAATTCCTTTCCACTCGGAAAAAAAAAGTACCATGATTTGACTAGGATAGATAGTCAAGTTTGCCTCATGGTTTTACGTTATTTGATCCACAAACTTGTATTTAGCTTTTAAATGTATAATTCACCAAACCCTGGGTTCAAACGATAGATTTATAAATCGGCTTCCAACAACCATATGCTATCTGGTATTTATAATCGAGAACAATAGGAAATCCATACAGTACCAATTTTATGATCATCCGCAAGATTGTCAAGTAATTTGAGGTCACTCTACATGTATGTTTGCTAAGATTTTTGTTAAATGGTGATTTGTTGATTCATGAGCATAAACTCCAAAGTGGCGTATAAAGTGTACAAACGCCTACAATGGTGACTGAAAAGGTCTACAATCAAGTAGCAACACTCTGGCAGACGCTACCGAACTGCACCGTTACCTATTCCCGTGTTACCTGTAATAGATACAAAAATACCCAACAATGACGATCATTCTGAAAATAGAGGAACCGTAATCACTAAAAACAATGAAGCCACTGATACAAGAATTAAGAGATTAAATTAATAGGTCCTACTTCCTTAGTTCTACGATGTCACCATCACTAAATATGACCATTACCTTGCTGAGCCTTCTTCTCAAAGAGGAGTCTTATAGTCCCAGAGATGGTAGAAGTTTCAGCCATTGCACCATTCCCACAAGCCGACGTACTTGAAACAGGTGGAATGAGGTTAATGCCAAGTTCGTCAACGGCCATGAGATGCCGTTCTGTGAAAGAATTGTTCCACATTGAAGTGTTCATGGCTGGTGCAATAAACAGGGGCTTGTTGTAGTCCCATGCTCTTACAATACATGTCAGTAGATTGTCGCACAATCCTCCAGCAATCTACAACAGCAGTTATTTAGGTTAAGACTAAGGAACAAAAAATGGCAGTTTTTACTTGGCAACTACTCAAGTGTTTGAAAGCACACGCACCCTTTGCTAAATACTACGTAAACTTGAAAAACTGAATATACACATTCATGAATAGGAACCAACACAGTATCATGTAACTGGTCAATATTTAGCCTCATACAAGCCAGATTGTTTTATATGCAGTGTTTTGATTTTGATACACTATGTAGAGACGCAAATCTGCCAAAAAAATTTAGTTTGATTACCTTGCCTAGAGTATTGGCTGATAAAGGAGCAATGACCATGATATCAGCCCATCGACCAAGCTCAGTGTGAAGCAAACGATCACCTAGTCTTTTCCAAAAATGCCATTCCTCCTCATCAGTATATAATATCACATTCCTGGGAATTGCTCTTCTATCAATGAAATGCAAAGATGCTCTTGTGGCCACTCCTTTTACGTCTGCCCATTGTGAAAAACAATGGCAGAGATTTGCAAACTTTATAGCAGCAACACTTCCACATGCAGCAAGAAGAATCCGAGGCTTCCTTAAGCCACCAGCATTTACTAGCATAGACCTTCCTGAATTTAGAGGCTCTGAACAGGCCATCATGCAGAGATTTCAGTCGATTCTCCAGTATTTAGGATCAAAAACAGGAGTTTCAGCTCACTTGTTAGACCTTCAACCAAGAGGGTAAAGTGAAGTTGGATGAAACTTTGTGGTTTTTGGCATTCTTAATGCACGAGAATAAATTCCTAAGACATACAAAACTCTGAAGACAAAGTATTGCTGTACCACACCCAGAACTAGTTAGAAATTTTCAGAATATATTTCAGGGTAGAATATCAATATCCACCTCAGTGCAACATATAAAATTCCCACATCACAGGTTCATATATAACAAGGGCTTCAATCATCATATTCTTTGTTAGGTATATGCAGAACTTAAAACCGCAGGAATTTCGAAGCTGAGCGCGTCAGGGGTACCGGACAAATAGTTCCTCTAACAAATAATGAGCATACACATCATATACCTTTCGAACTAAGGATATTATAAAGTTTCGATGATGCCAACTAAATATGAGAATCCATATATCAATCAATATACAAATGACGGAAAGAAAATTCTTCTGCGTTTCTCCAAATATGCAAGAACTAGTCCATTTGTCAAGAATAATGCAATATTCCAGCATCACTGATTCATGCACTTATAGGACTATATATTAAGATCATCACTTTAACGCTATTTATATATATACAGAACACAAACCACCAGGAATAATAGACCTTAGATCATTGAGAAAAAGAGAATTGCTAAACAAATGGTGAGCATTAAAACACCGCTTCAAGATAAAGGTAAGAAAACCTGCCCACATGCAATCAGAGTCATAGTTTCACAAGTCACAACTACGCAAAAACAAGTTTATTTGTCAGGAATAATGGGACATTGTTTTGTAAAGATAAAAAAGAAGGAATCTTTTGAATAAGAGCATTTCCTCCAGGGTTACGCATACTAAGCGGGAATTTTGATATAAACGCTCATGCTCTATAGGGCATTCCATCAAACAAAAAGACCACGTTTATCCCCGTCACCTGGAGACCGGATAATGTCAGAAGAACAATGTCCCAAGTCATGCCACAAATTACAAGTTCAAGCAGAGGAGGGGAAAGAGGGAGAGAAAAAATGTCGTACCGAACTGAATGAAACCAATTATTCTGAAAGATCTCCCGAGAATCGCCCAACCTGCAAATTAAATTCGCAGCTGAAGCAATACGTTATTCAAGATCGAGTGTGAAAACGCGCTCATTCCTTACGAACTCAGGACAACTATAGGAAAAGAGTGAAACGAAAGACTTTTCCAGAGTACAAGAAGATGAGGAGGAAGAACTCTTGAAAAAAAAGAGTACAAGTAATCTCACCTTTCGAGTTTATCTGGTGTTCTTTAGCCGGTTAAGTCTATGACTCAAATCTAAGAATTTCATCAGCAACTCGAACAATGAAACGATCAAGAACGAACTCTCAAGAGAAAACGCAAGAGCACCAACAGATCGCAGCTTGAGAGTTTTAAATGGCAAATTGGCGCTTTCAAGAGTCATCCTTTCGGAATTTTCACGTTGCCATGTGAAAGAAACAATGTCTTCCCCAGATTCACTGTAGCATTTCTTGTTTTGCTAATTGGGCCCATATATTTACCAAACAGCCCAATAAGACTAAGAAAATAAAAAGGTTATTATCACCGACTGCGAAACTGTGATTTACGACGGTAAGTACAAAGCTTCAGGATACTCCAGAACTTCTATTCTGTCTTCAAGAAATTTGTACTTTATCTGTTTAACAATAAAATTAGCATACATACCATAAAGGCTTAAAGTCAACTGGTAAGGCGTTGTCCCAATTTAATCACGGGTCTTGAATTTAAGACGTGAGAATGTAGTGTACGTAGGTGGTAGACTTCCTCAGCCAACCTGGTATCAGTCCAGATTAGTGTGAGAATGTTGATGTGCCTGAAAGATAACCTATCTGGGACACTAGATCCGGGAAAAAAAAAATTAACATACATAGCACCCACCATTTTTTTATTGTGAGGCTCAAAACAACCTTAAACGAAAAATATAAAATTATATTAACAAGTATTTGCAAAGAATATGAGATAATAGAATATAAATATAGTAGTAGTATACTAATATTTTTTGACAAAAAAAAAATACTAATATTCATAGTTCTAAATTACACATTTTCATTCGTACATTCTTTAGGTTAAGTTTTGGCGTGAATGCTGAATGTGGAAAATTCAGGAAAATGCACTTTGGAATCCTTCAATTTGAGTTAAAGGTGAAGACGTTTTATTATTTACCATATATTTCTAATTTATACTTTGAGATAATCATAAATACGAATGTAAGTTTAAGACCACAAAGTAAAATTGTACATTAATTAATACGAGTATGAAGTATCATCCAAGTATAAAAAAATGTCTTATTATGAGTCGGTTCTTATATTTTTTTCCCTTTCTTTTTGCCCTTTTGACAGAAGGATAGAAAATTGAAAAGCTTAGAACTTGTTCGTCGCTGTTGGGTCTTCTCTCCAGAGTCTGACGGTCAGATAAAGCGTAAATCTTGGTTGTTTCATCTCCTTCGCCAAGAAAACGACCATTAACTAATCGAAATCGATTTCCTTTTACCTTTCATTTCTTGGATACAGTGTTAAATAATTTCTTTGTGTTAGTTATTCGTTTTCTTTTTTTGATCATATCGCTGAGAGATACCTAAATACCTTCCGTTTCTGCTATAATTATACACTCTTTTTATCCGTTTAGCATTCAATTAAGCTTCATCTATGTTCCAAACAAACCCTACTACTAGATACGCAAATCTGGAATCTTGCCAGCATCTTGCTGATTATAAGCTCAAACACGGCTTAAATGGCTACAAAGCGATCCAGAAGATCCTCGATACCTCCCCAACTGGGAAGTCTAGTGTCAAGAAACCCAATACAAAGATACCTAGATGCGATTACTGTAATAGCTATGAAGGTAGACTTTATATTTGTTTGGTTTGCTCTTCAGTCGCTTGTCTGGATCATACACCTACGCATCTCAAAACCGAGCCTGGCCATAACATGTTCGTAGACACTGCAAGGGCAGAGCTCTATTGTGGGCTATGCGGTGATCAAATCTATGATCCTGATTTTGATCAACTTGTGATTTATAAGCACTTGGTGGGTATGCCAAACAGTGATTATGGAAATGAAAGCATTGGACAAAGATTGACCAAAAGGAGGAGGTTGGCTTCAGGCATTGGATCATTGGATCCGAAGAATTCTAAATGCGGTGTACCTATGAGCAATCGGCGGGAGAAATCCTGTTATCCGCAGGGTTTGAGGGGATTGAATAATTTGGGAAGCACTTGCTTCATGAATTCTGTGTTGCAGGCATTACTTCATGCTCCTCCCTTCAGCAATTATATCCTCAGTGGTGGGCATCGTCCTGAATCTTGTCAGAAAATAGCCACCGACGGGCTATGTTTGCTTTGTGATGTTCATGCGATGTTTACGGCCATGTTTTCGGGCGATCGAAGTCCATATAGCCCCGCTCAGTTTCTCTACAGGTCTGCAACTGTTCTGTCCTTGAACTCGTTGATTTTAGCCAATTCCGCAACTAGAAAGGCGTTAATGTGATAAATATAATGGTTGACGTATATTTATCAGTCGGATCTATTCTGCTTCGGATATTGTGGGACATTCCATTTGCTTGCCGTTGCTTTGTTTTAAATTCTCCCGTTAAAATTTTCTTCATTAGTCATGCTTGAAGGCTTGACCTGATGCCTTTTCAAAGGTTGAGATTGATTATTTTCTTTCATATATCTAGCTGCAATTTTTTTTTTTCCTGAAGCATCTTCAATTCAGACATGAAAGGATCAGGTCTTTGGATGTATTATGTTGCTTTGATGCACAAAAAGCTCATGTTTCCTGTCCTGTGGTTGCTGAAACCTTTTGTTTTTGTATTTTGTTTAAAGCTGGTGGCAGCATTCGGAAAATTTTGCAAGTTATGAACAGCAGGATGCTCATGAGTTTTTAATTTCGATTTTGGATATGATTCATCAGAGAGAGGGCAAAACAACAAACAAAAGCAAAGGTACCTGTATTCTGAGATTTGGTGTTTACCTGCGTATTTGTTCTATCACATGCCAAATTTTAGAATCAAATATTTGGCTCTCCGTGTCTCCATTGTAATAAACATATGTGATCTGCAGCTGGGGGATTCAGTCTGGACATGCACTGATTGTAGGATTCTTTGGGTATCTCATTTTCAAATAGCAAGGAAGAAATATAATTGTTAAAGATGATTATATATGAGTGTGCTAACTTTATGTAGCACTATGTTATTGGGCTATTCAAATTCTGTCTATAATAGCTGTACATCCAAAGTTTTATAAACTCTTGTATTCTGTCGCGCACATTTCACATATATCTCAAGGACTTTGAGTAAAAAATAATCTCACCACTGAAAAAAGAAAATGACTAGTCTTGTTAGCATCTCTTAGTTATTATGTTTTTCCCAAATTGATGACGGCTACTATTGTTTCCACAGATAATGCAGATTGCCAATGTATTGCACATCGGGTGTTCTCTGGGTTGTTGAGATCTGATGTTACCTGTCTGGTCTGTGGATTCACCTCAACAACCTATGACCCTTGTCTGGACATTTCACTTGACTTGGATAATGTCAGCCACTCTTTAGCAGAAAAAGGTACGAAGCTTCCCAAACGGAATGAGGATTGTGGTATGTCAACACTGCAGGGCTGCCTAGATTTGTTCACAAGGCCAGAGAAGTTGGGATCTGACCAGAAATTTTACTGTCAGAAATGTCAGAAAAAGCAGGATTCTTTGAAGCAAATGTCCATAAGAAAGCTTCCACTGGTTCTTTGCTTGCACATGAAGCGATTTCAACACTCTGTTGCCCAAAGAATGACAAGAAAAGTAGATCGCTACTTGCACTATCCATTTTCCTTAGACATGACCCCATACTTGTCATCTTCAGTCACCAGAAGCCGATTTGGCAACAGGATTTTTGCTTTTGGGGGTGATGATTCAGATATGCTGTCCCAGTTTGAAGTTTTCGCAGTGGTCACGCATTCAGGGACGCTTGAATCTGGTCATTATATTTCCTATGTACGTCTAAGAGAGCAATGGTACAGATGTGATGATGCTTGGATAATTGAGGTAGAGGAGGCTGTGGTCAGAGCTTCCCAGTGTTACATGATATTCTACATGCAAAAAAACGCTATACAGTAAAGGAAAGAGGATTCGAGTCAGATTCCAATTTCCCTTGGAAGAGACATGTTTGTTCCTATATCTGGGAATCAGGAAGGGAATGTGTCTTCATCGATGGCCAGCTTGTTAATGCGTATCGAGAGCATAATTGTTTTCTGTGTCGTTGCCCGTTGCTTGGGTTGGACTGTCACAATTCAGTACCAGCAAAAACTGTATTAGGAGGAACATGCATCGTCAGAAATTCAGATCGTGAAAAATCTGATTATGGAAAGCAGATGCTTGGTTTCTAATTTGACCGCGATGGATTATTTTTCCCAGGTTATTTCGCCAGCAGCATTGACATCAGTGGGGGTGAGAGGGAGAGTGAAGCAACCTAACTCCTTCATGTCGGACAAATAACTTATCGTAATATGCTTACTCAGATTCTTTGATTGCAGATTACTCGTGTACAACATAACTCGTAGCAGCTGATTTTTATGAGCATTGTTGTCACCATTGTTGTTACTTATTAGGCGCTTCCACACAAAACGTGGGGAGAAAGTAAGAAAACTAACGGCAGGAAAGTTTATTTGAGTAATTGTCTCTATTCTCTCTAAAGTCTAAACTTTCTACATCACCATTATTATTTTTCCTTGTTTCTGTTTTTTCTCTGTTTCCCCTCTTTTTTAAACTTCACGGGGTTTTAATATCTTATAAAAGCACTAGTGAAATACTTCAGAGTTAATTAGAGGGTTTTTTTTTTTTGGTCAAAAATTAGAGGGTTTGATTTTGTCCCAAGTATAAAACATTTTGTTTCTTATATTTATCATTTTTCTAACTTATAAATTAATATTATTTTATTATTTTTTCTAATATTGAGCATGAGTAGGTCCTAAAATCTACTTTGTTTCCATAGATTTAGTTTACTTGTAAGCGTGTTTTTTTCATTTCAGTGTATCAAAAAAAAAAATCAAATATGGGTATTTTAGAGAGAATAAAGCACATATATTCTAATTAACTGATTTATTTTATTTCTGATCTAGAATTTATGAATGAAGGTGAAGAAAAAGGGAGCTATAAAGTTTAGAAAAGCCGAAGTAATACGGAATTTTAGAGTCATATAATAATAATATACATGTGTAAATAGTCCTCCGGGTAGGTGATGCCTGCGATTCTACAGAACCAGTTATGGTGCTATCTACTTGTTTGATGGATGGTTGAGATTTAATATTTTTTATTTTTTTTAAATATTTTATTAGGTAGAATATTAAAATAAAGATAATTTTTAACTAATACTTTAAAAAAAAAAGCATTTTTTCATTTAGAAAATATCTTTTAAAAAATATTAAATTGATTCGATTCTTTTTTTTTTTTTTTTTTTGATCGGCTGATGACAACTTGCATCTCCTATAATGATTAAATATGACCTAGTTTCTTCAGAATTTAAATCAACAACCTCGGTAACCAGATCATATAAAAATAAGAGGGCTAACATCATAGTTGGTTTTAAAGTTGGACCAAATTTTTGTTTTGGTCCCTATGATTTCAAATAGTAGTTTTTTTTCCCCATACTTTCATAAAAATTTGGTGTGAATTTATTGGGACCAAAATTAAAACTAGTTAAAAGTACAGGAATCAATAACTAAACTCAAACTAAATATTTATGAACCTATATGAATCAAAACTAGTGATTTTTATTTCTAGCCACAAGTTTCCTCCTAATATTGAAGGCAATGATATTCTAGGTATTGTCAGGCACTAAATGTAAACATATTTCTTAATAAATATTCTAACATTGGTTTGTCATGTTGTGAGAGTAAACCCTTTCTATTAGACTCAATACCCTATTAGTACTAGTAATTTAAAATTAGAAGGACCAAAACAGAATATTAACCCAAATATAAAACTGAAGATTCTTCTGCGATTTCATGTGCAGTAGTTTTGCTTAACTGGCCCTGTTAGCCAAGTCTGCTCGAGCATTTTTAATAACACTAACACGTGCTTTTGTGGACAAGATGAACATGTGCATCAATAGAATTTTCCCAAGAAAAGGTCAGGTAAATTATATAAATATATGATTAAAATATAGCGTTTAGGTGTAACAACAAGTTAGTTGAATCACCTACGCAAGTTGCAACTTTATTTATTTATTTTTTGCCCAGAGTTGTAACTTTATTTTATTTGATTTATTTATTGGCGTGCTAATTTGAGATCTTATGGGATTATATTTATTATACACCCCTCCTCGACAACGATTAAATATTTTCAGCACAACGTTCAAAAAGATATACTTCCTCCGGTCTTAATTATAAGAGCTAGTTGCCTTTTTTTGGAGAAATTAAAGAGGCTAAATAAGTTATTTAATCATTTCATATGTTGTGTTTTCTTAGATTATATATTAGTTTATTGGTCAAACTATTTAGTTTGAAGAAAAAAATAAAAATAAAAATACTCTAAGCTAATTTAATTAGCTTCCTTAATCTCTCCAAAAAAGTCAACTAGCTCTTATAATTAGGAGAGGGAGTACTAGAAATCAAATTTTAATTAAGGATGAATTGAGTATGAACATTCTGAGTCATACTAGATTACTAGAAATCAAGACAGATAGTGTGGGTTTAAATTCAGGCTGTGACCTTTATGTGTCCGGATTGTCTTTTGGAGCTGATTTCTGAAGAAGCTTCTTCGTCGTCCACTTTTTAAGTGGCCTCGCACTTTCTTACTCTGTTTTCACCCAAAAACAACGAAAGAAAGAAAGGGAGAGAAGATTCAGGCAGGGATCAAGTTTAAACTCTTCGTACATGACAAAAATGCAGCAAAACATTAGTTTTTGGTTTCACATAATTGCGGAAACTACCTTCAATTCAATTTACTGTACTGCATTATATTTATAAATTTTAATTCATTTTTTTATATTTTTAAATGTTTCATCCCATGTAAATATAATATGACAGTCTTTTGCAAAGATAAAAACTTCAAATAATCAACAAACTTTGATTTTTTTAATGAAGAAAAAAACATGGCCTGAATCCACATTTTATGAATTATCTTGATCTGGGGAAAACATAAGTTATACTGCATAAACATTAATTGTGAAACATTATTTTTAATGTTATTTATTTATTTTCTATAAAGAATTACATTTTTAAAAATCTATTTATTCTGGATTAGAGTTATTCAGAGAATTGGACACCATATTCCTGTTGGCGATTTGCATGTGCGTGACGCTGATACTGAATATGGACGAAAACACTGGATAGATACGGATCGTAGTTTATACGAGATTCACACGTGTTCGTTCCTGGTTGGATAACATCTGTCCAACAACTTTTGCATCCACCCTTCAAATCTCCATTTTCATAGGTGCTTGTCCTAATTTACTTTTTATATATTTATTTTTTTTAGTTGGAGGGACAAACACATTTCATTTTATTTATATTATTTTTTTTATATGTTTCATTTATTTAGATTAAAATTATATGTTGCTTTTTGGATTTTTTTTCACCTAGTATCTCAAATTAATTAGTTTCCAGGATACTGATGTTATAGGATAAATATTTCTGTGTGCAGAACTGAAAACTAATTAATTTGATATACTGGATGCAAAAAAAATTCAGAAAATAACATATAATTTTAATCTAAATAAATAAAATATTAAAAATAATAATAAAATGTGCTCATAAGAAGCAACAAACAACTTATGTGCTTCCGGAAGCAGATTATCTCAGAAGCGAAAGCCTCCTCATCCCTCAGTATCCTAATCTGGGCCGTCCAATATTTGATCCAAGGGTTTAGATATTTTTTTTAAAAAAAAAACCTATTTGATCCAAGGGTCCAGATTTTTTTTAAAAAAAAAAAACCGCGCGCGTTTTTTAAAAAAAAATTCTGGACCCTTGGATCAAATATTGGACAGCCGAGATTGAGAGATACTGAAGGATGAGGAGGGACCGATACTGAGGAAATCCGGATCCATGTGCCTCCGGGTCACTACAGAGCCAGCCACCAAGATCCCGGGCCCACAATCTTCTTACGTATTTACTGCCCCCAGTTCAAAATTTTAGTTTTCAGAAGAATTTTTAAGCCACGGTATAAATTATTTAAAAAACTAATTAATACTTATTTATTAATTCTGTGTGTTTAACTAATATTTAAATTATATGTAGCTCATCCTATTGTTCCCTTTCCTTCAAAAAATCATTTAACATGACTAAAGTTGATTTTTTTTTTTACTTAAGATAGATTTCTTTGATTAATTTCCATGAGCTGATTGAAATTACTAGTAATTACTTCTTATATCATCACTTTTAAGTCTTTTTTTAGTAGGTGTTTGTTTTACTTTTTATAGTGATTTTGTTTGTAAGCGACAAAAATGAGTTTTTGATATTTCCAAATAGTGTAATAAATTACAAATTTTGCCATCAGACATTACCTCTCGTTCTTAGTATAACGACTAGTTAGTATATTAAAAATCAGAGGTAGTAGTATATTATACTAATCTCCCCCAGACGTAAATAGTTTGATGTAAGAATTGGTCGAGGTCTTGGCAATTTTGGGTAATTTGCTGAAGTGGCGATAGAGAAAGTTTTATAATTAAAAGAAGGAGAAGAAGAATATATATTAAAAAAAATAATGATATTCATGCAGACCTTTCCCCGGTTTGATTAGTCAAATAAACGTTGGACATTACGCCGCTGATATCCCTGCGAAACCATTTTACCACCATTAGAGTTTACAGCAGATTGCTTGCAGATTCTCGGTCAGAACTCAGAAGGCTCCGAAACGGTAACAAGATTACCTCAAACCACTCAAAGTCAGTTCCTTTACAGTCATACTAATTTCTCACCTGTTTCTTTTCTATTTTCCCATCGTTTGTTCATTATTTTTTTCTCCTACTCACTGTGGGTCAACGTTCCTCTTCGAGATCTCTTCATCTTTAGGATGCACAGTGATTGAACATTGAAAAATACCCCTTCTCTGAGGATTTTGCTGAACTGGGTTTTGATTCTTGACCTCTCATCCCGCAAAAGTTTGAAGATGCAGGAAGATGAAAATCTTGAAGATCCCTCTGGCGAAGAAGCTGTTGAACCCAACAGAGGGATTTGTGAGTGTCTCTGCATTCCCGTGCATTGGTTTAAAATGCTCTCGAGGGAATTGCATTGGAGCTTTGTATTCGGCGTCGTCGTTGTGTATGGAATAAGCCAGGGACTAGGTGGAGCTCTCTTCACCGTTGGAACAAAGTATTATATGAAAGATGTTCAGAAGGTCCAGCCATCTGAAGCACAGGTTTATACTGGAATCACATCCATTCCTTGGATTGTCAAGCCTCTTTGGGGTCTTCTCACTGATGTTCTCCCAATTCTTGGATACCGTAGACGACCTTATTTCGTATTTGCTGGTATTTAATTATGCTTGGTTTCTCTCATTCTGCAATGTTTCTGAATTTTATTATCAGTTTAAGGCCCATTTGGGATAGTGGTGGTAAAAATGGTTTTATTTCTGATGGACTTTTCCTGATTGGCTTTTTATCTGCTTGGACTTTTCTCGATGTGATTTGTGTTTGGGATAGAGTCGCTAAAAGTAACTTCAGACCTTGAAGGTTGGTTAGGTGTCTTCACAAAAAAAGTGGCTTCGGACCTTGAAATCCATCAAATAATGAAGCTATCCCAAATATCCAATTATCAAGCTTTTACTTTCACTGGGCTCCCAATGGACTTTTTATAGCTTCTGAAGCTATGCCAAACAGACCCTTAAATGAATTTCATTGAAGTAATTGATGTTGGTAAGCTAAAAGTGACAATGTTGTGGGCATACCATTACTATTCGGATCATAAACTATAGGCAATATAGCAGTAACGGATGCAGCCAAAAGGCAAGTTGCATTCAGATTTGGTGGGATAGAAAATGGATATATAATATGGAGTTTTTAGATTTTGCTTTCTTTTGATCTATAGATTAGCGAATTAATGAATTGGGGCAACAGCAATAATGTCATAATTTCAGGTGTAGCCACAATTTGTATGCTTGATATGGGATTCTGCCACATAGCATGCTGTTATTTAATACAGCTTCAATTCATAATCAAGGATTGAGTGTTATAGGCTTGTAGCTCCTATGAAGATGAATGCATACTGTGTTATAAAGAAAGAATGTGTATGGTAACTTCTCTTTAGGCAGCATTCGAAGGATTATCATCAGAAGTCAGAACAATGTAATCAATCACATCTGCGTTAAAGTTTCCTATTGGTTATTTGACAAATTAATACTGCCTACGAGAAAATGCTCCAGTAACTTAGAAGTTTCTTCATTTGAGGTTAAGTCTGACTTACAGCTCCTCTGTTTGGATCTTGCAGGTTTCATAGGGGTGATCTCTATGCTTCTGTTATCTTTGCACAAAAGCCTGCATCTTGTTTTGGCTATTTTGTCATTGACAGCCGGAAGTGCTGGGGTGGCTATAGCCGATGTGACAATCGACGCCTGTATAGCTCATAATAGTATCTCTCATCCTTCTCTTGCTACTGATATGCAAAGCTTATGTGCCTTCAGTTCTTCCGTTGGAGCATTAATAGGATTCTCAATTAGTGGCATCTTTGTTCACTTTATAGGACCTATGGTTCGCCTCTCGAAACTAATATTTTTCCTTTAATGTTCTATGTATCGAGTTGTATCTGAACTGAAAAAGCTTTTTCCTCTCTTGCAGGGGGTGTTTGGTTTGATGACAATCCCAGCCGGACTAGTTAGTTTGGTTGGATTTTTACTTAATGAGCCTCATATTCCCGACTTTGCTTACCGACAGGTATAATTAACGCTTGTCATTTCTTTGTTCATTATATATGCAAAAGTTGATGTTTCATCTTCCTTGTATTGTGTTTAGGTCAACCAGAAGCTTATCGATGCCAGTAAATCTATGTGGACAACATTAAAGAGTGAAGATGTATGGAGGCCTTGTTTATACATGTACTTGTCCTTTGCTTTGAGCTTGAACATCTATGAAGGAATGTTCTATTGGTACACAGACTCAAAGGATGGACCGTCTTTCTCTCAGGTATTGGTTACGCTGAAATTTTCATGTTATGGTTAGAATATATTTTTATGTAGCTGGGAAATGTCATGGTTTCTCCATTGTGACTCTAGCATACTGGCATCCAATCTCACGTTTATATTAAACACAATATGTTCCCCTAGAAGAGAACATAATATAAGAAGAAAGATTTGTCGCTGGTTATTTCTCCAGTTGATCCAAAGATCCATATCCTTGCTACTTGTGACCCAATACCTTTTTTCTATCTGATTTGGGCAAAATAATGCAGATTGCTGATGTTAATCTCATAGGGTATCTGAGATCTTAAATCCTTGCCATTCTAACTCGTTTGTCCCTTTGCTTTGGTATAATTAGAGTATTTGTGTCTCTGCTAGAGTTGTTAGTAATTTTGTTATTCTTGTAACCTTGTTTGGTGTAGAAATGCCTCTAACCATAACTGTTCATTCTGCTTATACAGGAGAGTGTAGGTTTTATGTATTCAATTAGTTCATTGGGCTCCCTACTAGGCGCAATACTATACCAATATGCTCTGAAGGATTATGCATTTCGAGACCTGCTCTTCGGGACTCAGTTGTTTTATGGTTTGTCAGGCATGCTAGATCTGATCCTGGTCCTACGGTGGAACTTGAAATTCGGCGTGCCGGATTTTTTCTTTGTGATCATTGTTGAAAGTGTGGCTCAAATGACTTACAGGCTCAAGTGGATGCCTATGCTTGTACTCAGCTCAAAGCTTTGCCCCTCAGGAATTGAAGGCACGTTCTTTGCCCTGCTTATGTCAATTGATAATGCTGGGCTTCTATCATCCTCATGGGGAGGAGGTTTCTTACTCCACATTCTCAAGATTACACGAACACGGTTCGATAATCTCTGGTTGGCTACTTTGATCCGTAACGTATTGAGAATTACTCCTCTTTGCCTGCTATTTTTGGTGCCAAGAGCTGATCCCAACTCTTCCATTCTTCCTAGTGAGAGCTTGAGTTCAAAAGAGGAACTTGAAAGTTCAGAACCTGAGAATATTGAATTGGTCTCCCTTGTAAACAGCGTTGATGGCAAGTAGCCATGCATAGAACAACCTGAATTTTTTTCATATTCAGAAAAACTAGCAAGCGAATTATTGTTTGATATCATGCAGAGAAGTGGAATGAAATTGAGGAAAGTTTTAAAGTGGCATGTCTGATGTGGGGTTCTTGCATTCCCGTGCTTTATGTTACGTCTCATATCCAACATCCCAGGCAACACAATTCAGTTTCACTGTTTCAGCCGAAGAGTTAAAAAGAAGATGTCAACAGGAATATGCAACAAAGAGGTTTTTTTTTTTTTTTTATATGTATAATCTACCTCTGTAACCATATCTATATTGTGAGAGCTAGATATTTAATAATTAGCTCCCAGTCATTAAATACACAAGTAGGCACAATTGTTTCAAACATATATTAAAATATGGGGAATTTGACTATTGACTAAATTTTGTTGAAATTAATATTATTATTATACAGAAAGGATTATGTGAGTTAGTCCCAAAAGCTCATTAGGGCCCGAAGATGCCTCCAGAGCCAATGAACACTTACAAAGATATTTATAGACTGTCCATCAATAAAGTCATCAATTTATTAATGGGATTTAAGCTCACTTTTATTATGATCATCATCATTGTGCATAGGAAAAATTCTAAGAAAATATACTTAAATTTTAAAATTCTAAATAGGTGATTTTCCTATAAAATGAGTTGTCAATTTTTGTATTGTCCTTGTTAATTTTATTGTTGTTGTTGTCAATAGGATTTTAAAAATTCAAATGGTATTTTTCTAACATTTCCAACATCTTCATATCGGTTGCATTAGTGGGCCTCACGGTTGTGATTTGTGAGTGTGCCTAGCCTTTTAAAAACAAATGGTAAGGAACGGGTTTCAGTCCCAAAAGGACGAGAGTTCAATTCCCTCTACCGTTGTGAAGGCTTCATTGATAGGTGATCTTGTAAGTCCCTTGTAACTGCTTAAAGAGCCCTGGGGCCGTGCCTTGACTTTGGTGGGGGACCAATGCCGAACCCACCTAAACCTTTTTTTATTTTAAAAAAAAAAAAAAGTCATACTCTTCACTTCAACGTGAAAATGAAGAAAATGGTGTTGGGAGCTCTTCTTCCATAACTGTGGGCCCGACTCAAAAAGAATTTAGATTAGTTAGAATCAAAAGTTTTGGTGAACCGGACGAGGAAAAAAAAAACGTCATACTTTCCGGTTTCCATTCAAGGCCGTAGACCCCCGAGTAAATTTATGGCCCGATTAAGGTCCCTTTACTTTTCACTCGTACCCTACCGTCTACAGTACATTGATTCACTGTAACGATACTGTTCATTGACTGGGGGGAGTCCAGTCTGGGATCGCTAGCAAACGTCAGAGCTTGCGTCTGTAACCAAACACCCAGGGTTTGTTCCTTATTCCGGATTAGGGTTAAATTATCAACATCCCAAAAATTTTTCTGGGCGCCAATCAGCCTCGATATAAGCTTCTGGTAAAACTTCCCAACTTTTCGCCTTCTCGTTAAAAGCGCGAAAGTATATATCTCGTCCTTCGCTGCTTCTGCATTTCACTTTCATGGTTGCGGGTCACGCCACTGCATGCATTGCAGAGATATGATTCTAAATTTCAGGATTGAAACTTTGATAGATTTTCTCCGTACTGGGCACTGAAAATGTATAATCGTATAAACTGAATGCTAACAATTGATACCGTCGAGATGCTGAGAATTTGGGTTTTATGAAATTCTTCCGTGAGTTAATAATAATAACCGGTTATATCATAGCGAATTTGCTTGCTGCGATCATTTCTTCCGAAAATTTAAAATATGTTGCTTTAACAGAAATTTTACGGTGGGAGAATGGATTTATGACACTGGAAAGAATTTAGATTCCATGGCTAGTGCTTTATTGCTTCAAATACGGATTTCCCTTTTGTCCATATCTATAGTTGAGAGTTAATCCCAAAAAAAAGAAAGAAAGAAAGAAAGAAATTAGCTGTTGGCCCCATACTGTTAAGTTTTAACCTACTGATTTGAATCAGACATCAAATGGGTACTGTAATTGTTTAGCAAAATACAACATTAAGGTTTGACAGCTTATTTTTGCGTGGTAATTCATAAGAAATTTGCTTCTATATGGCACAATATAGTTTATTTAGCAATTGCAATTGTTTGTTTAACTCAAAGATTGTACATGCCCTTCCATATGCACTCCTAAATCCTAATTTACTATGTTTGCCTGTTTTAAGGAGTAATGGGTAGCCAAACTGCTATGAGCAATGACCGGTCAAGGATGAGCTGGACTCCAATAATGGAACGCTATTTTCTTGATCTAATGCTAGAGCATTCGCACAGAGGGAATAGAGTTGGCCATACTTTCAACAAGCTGGCTTGGAATGACATGCACACTATGTTCAATGCTAAATTTTGCTCTCAATATGACAAAGATGTTTTGAAAAGCCGTTATGCAACATTGTGGAAGCAATTCAATGATGTAAAGAATCTTCTTTGTCAAATTGGGTTCTCTTGGGATGCTTCTCGTCAGATGGTTATAGCCAATGATTCTGCTTGGGATGCTTACTTCAAGGTGCACTGCTGTAATAATGTAATTAATTACATACTGGAAAAAGTATACAATAACAGTGAACAACCTGCAGGTTCATCCTGATGCACGATGCTACAGAACAAAATCAGTGCAGAACTTTGATGATTTGTGTGTAATTTATGGCTCCACGATTGCTGATGGAAGATATAGTCTATCAAGCCATGATGCAAGCTTGGATGATGAATCACGAAGATTACAATTTGGTGAGTGCTGCTTTCTGTGTCCAGTTTCATCCTGTATGCACAGGATATTCATTACTGTTGCATATCTTCCATAATTATTTTAATACTCTTCACATTATAACTACTTGTCAGCCTATCTTCCTTTTGAAAGAAATTGGGTTGGATACAAACTTCATGATGTTGCTAGGAAGAATCTTAAACTGATTTGTACTTTATAATTCCTTATCTACTTTCAGTTTTAACTTGTAGATAAGCTGGGAGATTTTGGGATATTAATGTAGCAAACTCAAAACCTTAATTTTTTGTTAAACTCAGAATGCTATTTTTATTATTTGACGAATTAAACAAGCTTGCTCAAATAGTTAGTGTGATGTAATTTTAGAACTTTTGGTGCTTAAAGTAACTTTGCAAGAAAAATTATCTATCCTGTAATATCAGTATTTGATTGTAAATCCTTTCTTTATAGGTGATGAACTCAAAAGCACTGCACCGTCCAGTAATGAGCATCCAAGAACAGACTGGACTGCTGCCATGGACCAATTCTTTATAGAGCTTTTGCTTGACCAGTTGGGCAGGGGCAATAAGGTTGATAATTCATTTAGTAAGAAAGCTTGGACAGATATGCTTTTGATGTTTAATACAAAATTTGGCTTTCAGCACGGTAAAAGGTTTTTAAGGCATCGGTACAGCAAACTGTTGAAATATTACTGCGATTTAACAGTTCTTCTAAAGGAAGGATTTTCTTGGGATGAAAAACAACAAATGCTAGCAGCTGATGATAGTGTATGGAATGCTTATGTCAAGGTATGTGATCTTGAAGACTCTTCATGTGTGAGTTGATGTAGTGATATATGAACAGATTTAGCACAAGTTTCCTAGTTTTGATTGACTTAAAACTCTTGCAGGCCCATCCACATGCAAGAGCTTATAGAATGAAAACTTTGCCGAATTATCATGATTTGGAATTAATATTCAGAAATGAATCTGATGATGTCATGAGTAATTTGCATCAGGAGAAAACCCTTCAAGATTTCACATCAGAGATAAATGCTGGTGAGTGACAGCCTACAACTTGTTTTTTGCTGGTTCAAGTGATTGTGTTTAAAAGGTTTACAACTTGGTTCATAATGGTCATTACAAATTCACGGACAACCAACAGGTGCACTTGTCTGTTATTTTATGTCTTCCATAATCATCTTAATTAATGTAATCTGGATCTTTTAGCACATGAAAAGACTATCTTCATTGTCCTTGTAAATGAAGTTGTGATTGTTCTTTTCTTGTGACACAAATGAAGATAGTGATCATTGGCTTTCCTGTAAGCTGTAATGTAACTGATAGTGTTATAATTCATATTTGATGCTCTTAGATAATTGCAGAACAAATAGTTCAGCTATGACTTTGTCTTTTTCTGAAGGTGATGGAAAAGGAAACCACAACACCAGTGGCACAGATCGTACAAGAACATATTGGACACCTCCAATGGATCGTTGCCTCATTGACTTGTTGTTTGAGCAGGTGAAGAAAGGAAATAAATTGGGGCAGACATTCATTACCCAGGCTTGGAATGACATGATTGCTTCTTTTAACAGAAGATTCAAATCTCATCATGACAAAGATGTTTTGAAGAATCGTTTCAAACATTTTAGGAGACAGTACAAAGACATAGACAAGCTTCTTCAGCAGAATGGGTTTTCATGGGATGATACGCGAGAGATGGTTGCTGCAGAGGATTCTGTTTGGGATGCTTATACAAAGGTGAACTATTCTACACTAATAAAGTGTCTGAGTTTATTTGTAGCTAACAAACAATTGCTGCAGGTACACCCTGAAGCTCGATCACTTAGGGTTAAAACTTTGCCAGGCTACAGCAAATTATGTGTTATATTTGGCGAGGAATGTAATGATAAAAGATACAGCCTTTTGGCATCTATTACAAACCCTAGTGGTGAATTAGCTACATCAATAAGAGGTATGTTTTCAATGTGACTTCTGATTGCAGGGCAGCTTGTGCTGGTAGATTGAGTGGTCATTGTACAATATAGTGTAATAGTGTTTTGTTGCCTTCTAGACTGCTTCTTAAGGATAGAAGGAATTGTTTGTGTCAACAACCATTTATTAGCTCCAGGAAAGTTTTTCCAGACAGATCTTTACCTAAACTTTGATAGAACTTATTATTGGAAAAGCAGGATTTTAAAACCAATTTAATATCTTATTTTGGGATGATATAGCAGCTTCTCTATATAAGGAGGCTGGGTGCCGTGAAAGATATTTACATTCTCACATATTTAGATACTGTGTTAAATTGTGACTCATGCGTTGAACTTTGGTCAGAACTAATTACTCTCTCTTTCCATGATTATTTTTATTATATGTTTTCTCTTATGATGTCCTAAATTTAGTGCTATATAACAAAACTATGGCATAATTTTTTGGTTTCCTTTGTTGTCTTTTCTAATGGCCAAGCTGAGGAAATAAAAAAAAAATTCTGAAACCTAATATCATAGCCTTAGTTATGGGTAACCCTAGAATGTTGTGTGTTGGCAATTGTGTAAATAGAAATGTAGACATAGGGAATAAGAGAGAGAATAAGGAAATTATTATAATAAAGAGGATTGTAGAAGAGATAGAATAAGAAAATTAATGTTGTAGGAGTAATAAAGATGATTGTATAAGAGAGAGAATGTGTGGTGGAGAGAGTATGAGAAATATGGGTGCTTGAATAAGGGCAAAATGGGAAAGTAACAGACAAAAATTAAGGTATTCTCTGAATGTATCTTATAAATAGGAACCGGGGCAGTTTTATAAAAAGGAACCGAGGGAATTATATTATATGAATATTAATTCTCTCATCCAGTTTACACATAATCTGTGTTTCTAAAATGATATAATCTTACAGGACAATGATAGTAAGTTGACATGTTTGTCTATAATATTAACATATTGTGAACATTTTTCTAGGCATTCATGACAGGGCAATCTTATCTTGTGCCACGATTCACAACAATTCTTTCAAAATTTTGATTAGGGTTAGTTTGATTTGTATTCAGTAGGGTTAGTTAGATGATGTTCTGAATACTCTTTGATATTTATAATTCAAAGGTGAGGAGAAGAATGGCGGTTTTCCTAGTGTTTATGATGCGGCATCTACAATACAGTGGACAGAGAGTATGGAATGCTGTTTCATTGACCTCATGCTTGAGCAAGTAAATCAAGGGAATAGAGTTGAAAATAGATTCAATCGGCTAGCTTGGGCTCATATGATTGAAGCATTTAGCGCTAAATCTGGACTCCAATGTGATAAGCAGATCCTAGAAGATCAATATTTCTGCTTGATGAAACAGCATGATGACATCAACTGTCTTCTCAATCATGATGGATTTGTGTGGGATGAAACCCTGCATATGGTAATCGCGGAGAATGATGTCTGGGAAGCCTACATCAAGGTATATTCTTTCCTCCATCGACACTGCTCTCTGATATATTTTGGCTGTTGTCTATATTTTGCCTCCTATAGAGTCCTATTAGTGCTTTGAACTCCCCCAAAAAAAAAAAAAAAACCAAAACCCCCCCTCAAACTCCCCAATCTCTTTTCCTTAATCGTCTGCTTGCATGGCAAGACTAAAATGTGGAACTTATTTTGTAAGTCTACTGTTTCTCACAATCCCATTTAACGCCAATCTGTTAAATGTTTGATGTTTGTAGGACCACCCCGGTGCCATCTCATATAGAAACCGGTTTTTGGATTTATACGCTGACTTGTGCAAAATTTTTGGAAATAAAGTATCAGATGCAAGAGTCAGTACTCAGGGTGAGATGCAGTGGATGGAAGCAGACAATATTACTATTGAAATAGATATGGATGGGACGTGTGGAAATTTGATTCTGACTGACAACAGTGAAATATCAGGTCAGGATGCAGAGAGGCCAAGAGGAAGGTATATAAATAGGGCTTCTGGAAATTCTGTTGTGATGGGAAACACTCAAATAGTAGAGCAAGATAACCAAAGACCAAGCCAGTTGGATCTGGATGGTTTGGCTGTGACTGGCAACACTGAAATATCAGGCCGAGATATAGAAAGACCAGAGGATATTGATATGGATGGAACATCTGGAAATTTAGTTATAACTGCCAATGCTTCAATCTCAGGCCCGGAGATAGAGAGCCCTGGGAGAATAAGAATGGATGGATCATCTGGACATGAAGTCGTGACTGGAAATACAGAGACATCAAGCCCAAATAAAAACGTGTTGATGAAATTTAATATGGGCAAAACGTCTAAAAATTTAGTTGACGTTGTTGTGACTGGCAGCACGGAAATAAAAGATTGTAGTAAAAAAAGGCGAGGCGAATTGCCACCTGGCTGCTCCAGACCTCTCGTCAAAAAACCAAAACATGACCAGAGAATACGAAAAGCTTTATCTGATATGGCGAATGCGGTCAAAAAACTCATGAATAAGGAAGAGAAAAACGATGATAGATCTTTTCAAAATGCTATAAGTGCGCTTCAAGCTATGCCAGACATAGATGAGGAGTTGGTAATAGATGCTTGTGATCTATTGGAAGATGAGAGAAAGGCGAAGACCTTTTTAGCTTTGGACATTTCTCTCCGAAAGAAGTGGTTGATGAGAAAGCTTCGTTCTCAATAGTTGCCTACCATGCTTGTATAAGTTAAATCAATTTTTTGAAGGTTCTTTATTAGAGTGAACTTTTCCTTTTTGAGGGTTACTCTGGTATAGTCATAGAAAACAAACCACAGGGAATAATGATTTTGTACATTTCAGCACGAAGCTCAGTAATTTAAAGCTTTTTGTCTTTGGAAGATTTTGAAATAAGTCGAGCTTTTTTATTGAGTTTGAAGCTTTTGATTATTGATGGAGCCTTTCCCGATGTTTTTTTCGTCCCATCTTTCGTAAATGAAGAATGGGAAGGGCTGGTGGTAGTTGGGAAATGAGCCTCTCTACCTATTTTTCTGGACTCCACATTATGTGCTTAGAGTTAGGTGCTTATTATGTGCTTATACCTCTAATTAAAGGTATAAACATATTTTTTTTGATTTTTTTAAATTTTTTTACATATTGTATTTATTTAGATTTAAATTATATGCTACTTTCTGAGATGTTTTTTGCACCAAGTATCTCAAATTAATTAATTTTCATAATATTGGTGTTACAGACAAATGCAAAACTAAAAATTAATTAATTTGAGATACTCGGTGCAAAAAACATCTCAAAAAGCCGAATATAATTTAAATCTAAATAAATACTATATATATATATATATATATATATATACATATATATATATAAATTTAAAAAAAAAATGCTTATACCTCTAATTAGAAGTATAAGCACATAATAAGCACCTAACTCTAAGCACATAATGTGGACTCATTTTTCTGTCCACTTTTTCTGTTATATCAACTCTGAACCGTTGAGATCTATTATTATATGAATAGTAAAAGAAATATATAGAATATTTTAATAAAAGTATAAAGATACGTACCATTTAAATAAATTTTTAATGATTTAAAGTTATTTATATACATTTATTGTTATTTGATATTATAATATTTTTATAGGATATTAAATCTCAACCATTTAAAATTGATCTAATGGTGAAAATAAAAAAGAAAAATAGAAAAAAAGACAGTAAGAAAAGTCCCTTCCAGTGATTTGCTTGTTGAGAATTGAGATGGCTGTGTCTTATCAGCACAAAATAATTAGATTATGGAGACCATGCAGCACATAGCCTCCAACAAACTCAAGGGGAGGGGTGTTAAATCTTAAATGTGCATAAAGATTGTTTCTTTCACCCAATGAAGACATCTCTCATTGTCATATTTTTTTACCCTACTAAAATTATGCCTCGACAATTGAAATCATGCAGGATCTGCCATTACCAAATGGGACAAGTCATTATTATTATTTTGACTAATTCCTGTCAACATTGTAAAGATTATATGAATTTTCACTTTATTCTTTAAAATCTATCCTCGTTTTTTAAACAATAAAATGTTACTTTCGTTAATTGTACGCAACATCTGTTTGTGTATTTAGTCTAATGATATAATTTAAACATCGAAAAGCATTTACTTAGCAGACAGAATTTTGCTACGTAAACCGTAATGCATCACCACATGCCATTAGTTTTTATCACCCAAAAAAATAGCCACCGGCGATGCCTATTGCCCATGGAATGATTGTCACATACACTTGCTGTCTCCTGTCTGGCCAACCAAACACACCGTAGGTGAATGGCATATAAAGACCTGGAAGATCCTATGCAACATAATTGCGTCAGTCGATGATTAGACTCAGATTCAGCATTGCACTTTTTTAATAACACACACTCCAGAATTCAAACATGGCCAAGTTTTCTGAACAGAAAACCAAGCCGATAGCTGTTACTTCATCTGACGCTTCATCTGCACCCACTATTCGTGTAAATTAAAAATATGTGTTAAAAGCAAGCAACGCTTTTGCACGACGCAGCGTTCCCATCACATATATAGCCCACATTGACACTTCATAATTCTCTTTACATTTAAGATTGCCAACCATTAGAGGTCTGAGGTACTTCATACATCAATCAATGTGCCAACTTCTTCAAATGTTGAAAGGTCTTTTGCTTAATCCACTGTCGGTCATACGGCAGGTATGCCTGGATTGAGTGATCATAACTGCACGGAGAAGCCAAACAGTAACATCAGTAATTGCCAAGACAATAAATGAAGAAATCGATCTATACAAAACATTAAAGATTGAATATGAGCAGCTTAAGTTATCACATTAGGCTATTTCATTTGTCATTTTTCCCACGCAAGTAGACCAAAGGTAGTGGGGCCAGCATGTAATACAGCAATTTAGTTATCCATAATGTTCTTTAAGGTGTAAAGGGCTCTGATAATTATGTTTTTTCCAACCCCGGATTCTCAATATTTCCAAGTTAATACCATGAAAATGCAATGTGATGTGTAGGAGGGAGGAGGGAGGGAGGGGGGAATAGATAGATATGTGTGTGTGTGTAGAGAGAGAGAGATACACTAGAGCACTCATGTCTGTCAGACCATCTATGAAGTTGTAGAGATCAGCAATATCATATGAGAGATTTCTGTTGGCCGGATTTAACTCCTTAAGCTTCCTTTCATATAAAGCGCAGATACCTGAATAAGTACCAGGATATTCATTAGCTTTAACAGCAGTTACATATATTTCATCATAACTAAAATGTATATATGAAGTCAAATGCCAATTCTAAATTTAACACTCACTCTTTATACGGGTCCATGAAATAGGGAATTTTAGTTTAGAGATTTCAATTTTATTTAGTTTCTTTATAATGTCTGACTTCTATTTGTATTTTCTGAATTTCCTAACTACTGTACTTTCTTTTTTTTTATTTGGCTCACTGTAAATAGCCCAAGAGTGTTAAGTTGTAAGAATCTGACTTGGAGATCAGTTGCATGCCTCAATTGTTTTTTCTCTCCCTCTTTCTCATTCATCTTCCCCCTTTTCATTGCTGTTCTACACCAGGACGTGACCTTCAAATGAAAAACATAAAAGAGACACTTCGAGGGCTAAAAATATGCACAAAGGTCTAATTACCTATAATGAGATATAGGAAGTGTTTTTAATCCATAAAATGGTTTGGAGTAATGGAACGCGTCTACATAAATTAGCATAGATAACTAAGCAGCAAGGAACCGACGGCAGCAGTAGTTCATTATTATTGGAAAACCAATTTTGGACATCAAGAGTTAAGTGCGCGACTACTGTTATGTTCACTATGGAACAAATAAAAGTATAAAACAATTATTTATTTATAGACCATCCTATCAAGAACTTGGTCCTTCAAATACTTGACACGTGTTACATGGCACATTATTGAAACACAACTGAAACGCTAATTTCTCTGCAAGGGAATAAGTGAAGATCAAGTTCAAACCCAACACAACTCTTGAGAAGGGTCTGAACTTCTAAATTATTAAACCACGAAATATAAGATAATTTTACTCCTCACTGCCAAATGAACACTGAATTAATTATACTTCCCAGTCCCAGAGTTCATCATTACCAAGACACAGTTAAAAACCAAAACATTATAAGGACAAGCCAAGGGAAACAGAGAAAACCAACCATACGACAATCGCAAGCACCTTTGTAGAGAAAAATAAAAGGGCAAAAAATGTAAACGAAAATAGAAAGAATTTCTTTTGATGACCAGTAGTAATATGACAATAAAATTTTCATTTTTTAGTATATCTCATAAAGAAGAATTATATAAAACACGGTGACCATTGTTTTGCAGGCATCCGTACCAACCCAAATATCCAGCATAGGATATGGCTAATTACACTCTTTTCCACCCATACTCTCAAGATATAGCTCCATAGGTTGATCAAGAAAACAGGGAAGTTGGATAAGCAGCATATATGAACCCAAGAAACCACCCAACTTTTCTTTCAAACTACCACATAATCCAAATTAAAAAAATCACAACCCTAAATCATCGCAACAAAATCAAGATATTGGAGCAGAAGTGTTCAGTAGAAGCATTTCATAGCCTGTAGGCTAAACATGAATCGTATCTCCATTGTCTAAACCTAAGGATATAAACAGTAAACAGAGAAAGCACTTTTCCCACTTCCCTCATAAAAAGAGAAGCACCTTATTATATTAACACTTCAAAAACTGAAATCTTTCTTGACATGCTTCCATGCCCAACAAATATAATGTGATTAAGATAATCTCCACCACAGATTATGAACGTTACTTGGTTCAATATTTATGCATGCTATTGTGTTCTTCTCTTCATTCTATCTAACATCACTTCTTATTGACAAATTTCAATGGGGAAAAGAGTTAAGATTTATAACCTAACATCAATGGAGCAAAATTTCACTAATCACACTTACAACTCATTATTAATAGAAGTGAAACTATAATCCATAAAATAACCCAGTTTAACATAAGAAGGCCTTTCTCCCATTTAAATTGCCATTTTTATTTGTAGGTGTATGTTGATGTTTACTATGTTATGAAATTTATGCTACTGTCCGACTAAATAGTAGTTTGACCAGAAACCAAATTCACAGGATCATGGAGTATTCTGATAATCTGATTTTACAGGTGGCTTTCTTCTGAATGCTCACCAAAAAACAAGTTTATAACTCTCCTAGAAAAAAAAATCCCAAAACATTCCTGACTTCTTCTCAATTCACAAACTAGTATATCAAAGAGAACATAACAATCCATTTTGATGTCACAATATTAAATTAGCTTGAGAATAGGAAAAGAAAGCAGAGTTATTAGCAACAAAACGGTTGAGGATAATAGGATTCACTCAGCAAGTTATACCCATATGTAAGACATACCATCCATTGCCTGACTTATTGAATCATAATCCATAAATGTTCTAGTTGCCCTGTTCTGAGAGGTCTGCATTAAAATAATTGTGTGGCGATTCGCCTAAATAAGTTGTCAAAAAACAAAAATATAGTTAGTACATGGGGAAGTAACAAACATGACATTAATTCTTTAATGACAAATGAAAAGTTAAAACGAAAATCATATGTTGACATTTTCCAACTTACTCAACTATTTCCCCAACAACATGAAGATGGAAGTCTACTAAGAATTAATACCGATGGACCTAAATCGTTGTATACTGTTAATAAAGGCTAGATGTCGCAACAACATCAAGATGGAAATATACTAAGAATGCAATCTACACGACATTTGGGAGTCATAACAGGGCACAGCTGCACTCGTGATTCCACCCTAGCTTAGCAAGAAAAATTTTAAGTCAGACGTAGCCCCTAACACACTTATGGAGACAAATGCTGCGTCAAAAGCGTTGCCCTGAAGTCCTGATAACCATCCCACTAGCTCAAAAGTCAAGATAATCCCTGACTGCCCAAATCATACCTTCCCGAGTCCACAAAAAAACCTAGCTAACTTATTCTTCCCCATTTTTTTCCTTAAAAATCAAACTACGGATTTACATAGCCCTGATTCATTTCATAATTGTAAAGGTGATGAAAACTTTACCATCAGAGAAGGACGGTTGATCGGTGGAAGTCGACGGAGGGAGTGTGAAAGCAAGTTGGTGGCGTCGTTCGTGGGAGCTACGCAAGGTCCCAATAAAACGACCAGAGGGGCGGGCTCGAATTCGTAAAGAGCCACTGGAGTAACGACAAATAAGCACTCACGGCGATATGAAAATTGGAGCGCTAGAGAAAATTTGTTCTGAGAATATAACTAAGGAAAAAACACTTCTCATGTTATAGGAGAAGTATTTTCTTATGTTTTATACACACATAAAATGATAGGACCCACACACATATATATATATATAATGTTCATTATATATATGTATGGGTTCTACCATTTCATGTGTAGGAATCTTCTTCTTCTCATGCCACATGATAAGTTTAAACCTCTATAACTAAACTGTCAAAAATTATTCGACTAGTGATCAAAAGAAATAAATACCGCGAAAGTTTATACATTAAATTTAGTTTAATAATAAATATGAAATTATTTTATATAATTTATTTTTAATAGATTAACAGTATTTGAATTCTTAATATTTACTCTCATCTCCTTCCCATTAAAATGTGTTTGTTTTAGTTTTTGGCCGGGAAAATAAACGTTTAAGAAAAATAATTTTTGAGTGCAATCTATGTGAGAGAGAAAAATATTACGAAAAAAAAAATATTATTTTTACTTTTTACCAAAAAAAAAATAGTTAGCCTATACCAAATTTTATAGGGACAATCTCTAATAAAGAGCTTTAAAATCCTTGAAGACAAGAGAGTGTTTCGAATATTCATAATTTTAGAAAGATGTTAAGCTTAAATTTTCTTTCTTAAAGTTATAAGAAAATGACTAAATTGTCCTTGAATATGTTATTTTTAAAAAAAAATATATTACCCCCACTAATCGCTGTCAGAGCTCTGGCGACCATCCCCTACCGCCGGCATGAGTTTTTGGTGGCCGGTCGATAGGCATCGAAGCTCCGATGGGAGAGAATATTTCGATGGAAATAAATATCCGTAAAGTGTCAAGGTATAAAAAAAAAGAGTGAATTCCAAATTAAAAATGTCTATATATTTTTAATTGGGAATTCCCTCTTTGTTTTTTCCAATAAGTTTTACTTAGCATTTGAAATTTAACAATTTTCAAAAGTATCATAACGGCTAGATTATTTTTAAATCAATTCAAATTCTAATTATACCTCTATTTTGTTGGGAGTTATCGGAATTAAAAAAAAAAAATCTAAAATATATTCTACACATCAACTACCTTATGATGAGGGGATGAATTTATAATATTTAGATTAATATTTTACTCCATACTATTTAGAGGGAGAATTTTGATAATTATAAGGTATTATATTAATTATTTATTATAAATATTTTTATTGTTCTTTTTTTTTTTAACTCGATGTGTAGAAAAGCTGCAAACTTTTTCATATATATATTTAACTTAAATGCAGAATAATTTTTTCCTTATATATACCTGAAAAAGTTTGCAGCTTTCCTACACTATTTTTTTTTTTTTTTGTGCATGAGAAAAACGGAAAGTAAAGATACTACAAAAGGGGAATAGATCCCAATCTAGCGTGAGTAAACTCAGTGTGCAAAAATTCCGGGCACACATCAAAAAACGCAGAGGTTGAGAATCCCTTCTTTACCAGGGCATCTGCTACAGTATTAATTTCTCTTGGAATAGTCTGATCACCACATTCCAATCTTTTTTGATAAGCTTCTTTACCTCTCAAAGCAGCAAACTTTCACTACACTCTTGACCTTCGACAATCAGCAATGAAGTCACTTCTCGTGCATCAGATTCAACAATAATTTTCCGAAAATCCAAATCCCAGGCTAAACTGAGCCCTTTGAAAACAGCTCATACCTCAGCTTCGAATGGGCTACATGAACCCAAGAATTGAGAAAATCCAGCAATCCAAGATTATAATTACATGATCATGTTCATGTTTAGAACAAAATAATGCCGTGAAAGGTTTATTAGAGCTCGTTCCTAATCGTTTTTCAGTATTTGTTTTGGTGAAAAAAGAGATGTCAGGAGTTGTCTTTTTTTTTTTCTGATTCTTTTTCATGAGATTTTGATCTTTTTTTTCATAGATTATATTTTATTTTATTTTATTTTTTGCTTTGGGCCTGCGATTGCGCGGTTTTAAACAAGATTTTTTAGAGAAAACATACGGTTAGCTAGGATTATTTAGCTAATTATAGAAAAAAGAAAAGATTATTTAGCTAAGTGGTCACACAATTAGGAAGTTACCTCTCTATCCTTATCAACTACCACCTTATTTTGGTGTGGTGGAAATTGATGGAGGAAATTGGGATGTTTGTTTGTAATTTTTTAAGGTGTCAATGAAGGTGATCCGTATTTATTTCATTTAAAAAAAAAAAATCAAAGGAAAATCCTTCCCTTTTCAACTATCCACGGACTTGAGACTTTTTTGGGCCTTGATTCAGAGTTTAGGCCCCAAAAATTTGATGTAGCGATGGGATCTATACCAAAAAACAAAAGCCCCCCAATAAATTAAATTGTTTTTTATTAAAATTTTCTTATCAAAAAAAAAAAAATCAAACTGTGATATAATATAAGCAATTTTTTATATTATCATCCGATATTCGATTTAGATTTGTGGCTGCCCTCTAAATACAAGTGACTCTCTTGAGATTCGAATTCGAAACCCAAGGGATATAGCCAGAGTTGGTGATTTGACTTAGGTCATGGGTTTTGGGTTTTGGGTTTAGCCTACGGGCTGAACGGGTCGAGGCGGGCTAGCAAAATGCCAACCTGAGCCCGCCAAGACAGATTGGAGGCCCAACCTGCTTATTAATTGTTTTTAAAAAATAATTATTACACTCTTTTTTTAATTCTCACTCCTTTTCTTTTTCACCCACTCACTTCACACTTCTTTTTTTATACATTTGTATTAGGAAACCAATTTCATTCTCACTTTCTTTTTTTTCAACTATTCATATCACAAAAACATATAAATACATCTATTTTTAAAGTTAATAATATTATAATAAATATATGGGTTTAATATTTCTGTTTTTGATGTAGAATTTTTTTTATGTCACACTCACATAATAGTAAGTAGGTCCTACTAGTATTTTCTCTCTTTTCTATTTACAATAGACCCATTCACTTTTATGTAAGCGAAAAAAAAAATTATGCTGCAAAAGCAGAAACATTAAATAAAAATCTCATATAAAGATAGTTGAATCACCAAATCTAAATTTGTGTCACTAAATTTAACAAATTATATATTAGATTTGCGTCATAATTAGGGATTTAAAATTTAAATCAAATTACCTCCATATCCCTTAGTTATTAAAAAAATAAAACTGAAAATGGAACAAGTTTCATGTTTATACTTTTTTTTTTTTTTGATAAAATGTTTATACTTTATACTTCATGGATCATACATAGCATAAAAATACCGGTTTCCTGTCTTTTTTTTTTTTAAACGGCCCGCTCGAGAATTTCTTTCATATATTTATACTTTTTTCAGTTCATCTGACATTTCATTTTCACAAAATCAAACCCAAATGAACTGGAGATTATTACAAATTTGTGGCAATTTTCATTGCATATTTGTACTTTTTATCAAAACATATTATAACAGTAATTATACTTGAGTTTTGTTAGGCCAAGAATAATTATGCTTGAGTTTCGTGTCTCTCAAAAGTCAGAACATCAAGATAATTATGCCATTCCTACAGCTCTAATGAAAGCTTTTGAGATGCTGCTAGGAATAATTTAGCTCTACTAGAATCTCTCCTGTTTGAGAGGCAATTTGACTCAAATCTAGGAATAATTATCGCTGGCATTCCCACAATCTCTTCAATCTTATCTCTGCAGCTTCTTCATGCTCTGTTTTGGTTCCTCTATTCATTCTCTTGTCTTGCCCATCACTTGCTTCCTTCACATTCTAAAGAAGGTTGAATTATGATTATGCTTTCAATTTTACAATTTTAATAATTAAGGGAAATAGAGGTAATTTGACCCAAATTTAGAATCCCTAATTAAGATGCATAGCCTGATATATAATTTGTCGAGTTCAGTGACCTAAATTATGATTTAGATAATTCAACCGTCTTTATATAAGATCTTCTCAAACATTAAACCCTAAATATTTATAATATGAAAATAAAAGTATGAGGAAGTAGTTAAACACAACGTCAAATGAAAGGCAGAAAACTGGAAGAAAAAAAAAAGAATTTTAAGCGAGCCAGCCCATTATAGCCCGTGGGTTGAACGGGACGGCCCTGGGTAGCCCACCCCTTGGCGCCAACCTGAGCCTGCCACTCTTGGCGGGCTGGTGGGTTGGATGTGTAGGCTCTAACCTATTTTATCAGCTCTAAATACAACAGAGTATTAAATTACTAGACCAATTTTATGTTACTATCAAGAATATTTTCAAATTCAAGATACTCCACGATATTGGAATTTGGAAAGCCTCTTTGGTGCGCTGGTTATCAAGATCCTATCTCAATTAAAATGTTGGTGTCATCCTGTGACAATCAATCATCAATCATCAAATATCAAATATCAATCATCAATCATCAATCAAATATATCAATCAATCATCATCAATCATCAATCAAATATATACTACTAAACCTTGTGGCTCATAGATCATTGGTCCACAGTGTCATCACAGTTGGCAAAAAGTCACAACATTATTGGTCCACGTGTAACATCTACATCTGAGCAATCCCTTACAATTCGACAGCATTTCAAACAGAATCACTCACCCATTGGCCATGTCAATCTTTTTTTCCATTCTTCCATTTAATGTACGTATATTTCAAACTGGGCCACTCATGCTTTCAACTAAACGACCCACGTGCATTAATTATCAGCATTATATGCGCCTTATCATGAACCTAAATTCAACTGCGGAACAGATATTACTGGGGAAAACATTCAAAGGAGTTTGATACCATTTATTACAAGAAGAATTCCAATGACATATTATATTCCCCATGCGTTTATGTATATTCCCATGCAATTAGATAGATGTTGATATGAGCATTGGATGATTTGTTCGGTGGAATGAGTTAATGCAGTTTAATGTACTTATGTCATTCCGAAGTTTGGTGCAATAGCAGTCACCCTATTTAAACTGATAGATGGTATTGATCGGCTCACAGTTGGGAAACTCCAATTCACCAAACATTGAACCCTATATTGCTATTGTAAATGTCATTGTCGAAATTGATTTCCTCTGAAATGGCATCTTCCAGAGTTGTTTCATTCCTGCAATGTGACTGCAGGAGGAACAATATATTAGTCCATTTGTGTTAAAGTCATTGCTAATTTCTGGGATATTCCACCTACCAAAATGCACCGCCAGATATTGGTTATATAGCAAAATATATGGTGAGTCAGAATACCAGTTCTGTTTCGAAATTATGGATGAGAGGTGCGTATTGGTTATATAGCAAAATATATGTATATCCTTTTTCCTGATTTTTCTCTTACTATTATGTCATGTTTTGTTAGATGAAATCCATTCTATTGATGTTTTAGAGGAGTATTAGACAAGGATGACATTGTTGTGGCTTTGTTGTGGGTGAAGATGAAGAGGATGAGTGGTTTGTCAAACTTCAATTTTTTTTTTTTTAAAAACATCTATATCTAAGACATTTATCAATTTATTGTAGATGGGACATACTCTTTGCCAGCCATTGTGATTTATCTCAGGCTATATACAACTACCATCATCATGCGGTTGTTGGTTTTCGTTTCAAACTTAACCGTATGGTTGCTGATGAGCTTGGTGGTAGCCCTGATTCCTCAACAACTTAATTAGCAAGAACAATATGAAGCTATGATTCGCGGAAGGAAGACCAGTTTAATATATCTTCAATGCATTTTAAAGGGATTCTGATGTATTTCAGTTGTTTCATTGGTTTTTAGTTTTTTAAAAGTATCACTTTGTTTAGTTTTTTGTTCATTTTTTCCAAAGTTCTCCCGTGAGACATGATGCAATCCTTATTACGTGGCAAGGTATATATATTAATGTTTCAAAGTTTATATTTATGTTTCTATTTGTTTGTGGTAATGTCATTTAATTTTTCTGAAAAATAGTTATTTTTCCAGTTTCATTTGTAGTCACGCCAATTCAACTACCTTAAAAACTGTTTGATTAGCGTTCGTGAGAATGTTAGTGATTTTTTAAATTTAACCCAGCAGTGCGCTTCCTTGGCAAAGATGGTTTTCCGAGAAACGTGCAACCAAAAACCATTAAATCACCAACATTATCAAAGGCATTAGTACACGTTAGTTTTTTTTCCACCACAAAGCAAATCCTCTGAAAGTCACTGATTCAGAAACCAACCCGATATGACGAGTAACATGGATTCCAACCTGCAAATTTTAACTCAAGGATTTTCTCACGTCATATTAACGATAAGAGTTGATCGAATTATTCAAAGATTTGTTGAGCGATGTTGCAGCGTCCACAAGCGCCCTATGATGGAACTTGAGTCAGTAGATTTAATTATTGTTGTCCTCCATTGTTGTTAAGTTTGATAATATGAATCATATTTTGATTTTCTTAATGCATTCGTTTATGGTTGCAATCTTCTATTTTTTTCCCCCAGTTTTCACTCATTTCCGACATAATAATTAAATAACTTCCATGACGTACACTTCAAATATACTACGTTTAATTTAGCTTGTATATATGGATAACATTGGTATTTAACCTCAATTCATTATCAATGTTGTCAATTGAATAACCTCTATTTTAATGATTGTTAATATACACATATATATTAGCAATCATTAAAATATATAACTACAAAGTTTGATAAGGAATTTGAAGTACATGGATTGATGTAAAAAGTTAACTAGACGCACGTAGTTTTAATAATTTTAAGTGACAAGTTTTTTGTTTGTTTATCAAGTTAATGTTCCAGTTATGTTGCTCAATATAGTAGATATTATTTTTTATTATTTTTTACATTTCTCTAATATTTGTAAAAAACTTAGGTTATTAAACTATATATAGTTGCCTGTTTTTCCACGTTTGGCAGTGACTTTCGTATCCCTCATAATAGGTTAATGCAATTAATGGATTCCGCATGGCATCTCCATATATTTAATGCAGTGCGTGTTTCCGAAATATAGAGTTTCAATGAAATACCCACAGATGTTAAATAAGTCAGTGCCACTTTGTTCACACTGTCATATCATAATGAAAGTAATTAATAATCTCAACCATCTTCAAAAGAGGCTTCAATTTTCGAAATCCATTTGTAAGAAGATATGATTTTTATGCATACAACTGTGTGAACAGTCTTCCTGAGTGTAATGAAAGAATGAAGCCTATTGAAAATTCTTAAACATGTTGACTTGGCGATCCATGCCAATAGAATGCAAAAATAATTCCAATCTGTCTGTCCATTTTCTGTGATGTTAATTTCGCAGACCAGATCATCCTTTCATATCTGAACTATTGACTCTATCATTAGAGTATCACCATCTACATATATTGCAAGGTGCGAGATGAATGTTCCATTAGTGGCATTTCGAAATAATTTCTATTTGCAAAACAAATTTTCATCATATAAGAAAGAAGCGAACAGACGTTGGAAACCAGGTACTCAATGGTGGAGGAGGTAAGTTTTCCAAATTGCTTTTTCTCTTTTATATAATTCTTAAGTTATTCATTTATCATGCATACGTAATAATCTCATTCGTTATGGTTCATTTGACTGCTTTTGTAGGTAAGCGAGTATGTATGTTAAGAGAATCAAGATTTTTTATTTGATTAATTTTTGAAAATTTGAAATCAATCAATCAAAATGAGTGAGAGAGGATGAATGTAAATTAGTAAATATCATTTTAGGATACACTGTGCATTCTCAATTAAAACTATAAGAAAATATCTTGAATTTTTATGAATATACACTATTTAAAATCATCAATCAAATCAAATATTTTCTACGAGAAAAATGTAACATGACAATATAGAGACTCTACAAATATCTATTTGATTGGTCAGTATTTGAATTTGAAATTTTGAAATCCCCTCCTCTTCTTTTTAAGGTTTGATTCTTTTTCTCCACTCTTTTTTCTCCTTTTCATACTGCTACATTAATGCATCTTCTTTTTTCAAGGTATTCTAAATTCCTGTGAGCATTCTCTTTTTTTTTTTGGATTTTAAATTTATATTTAAATTCTATATTTTTTTCTCCAAACTATAAATTCAAATTTATATAAATATTCTAAACGGATATTTATCACTCACCCTCTTCCTCATATTTGTCATTCTCTCTTTTTGGCATTATCTTCTCTATATATACCCTCCCATAGCAACCACCACATTCGAGCATCTTCTTTCTTAAGTCTAGAATCACACTGAGATAATGACTCATCTTTGCCGCTAATTAATAAAGTTCTGCTTGACGTCGGTGGAACTTATATATGGGTCTCGAGCACTTGAAAAAAAGAGTTGGGCTTGCTTATCCTTTTGAAAGCTTATGATATTTGTTGTTAATCTTTTTTAAAAAAATAAAAAATAAATTTGTGTTTGTGTTGTTCATACTTTTTTTTTTTTGGACAGAGAGTACACATGCCTCCACCTCTACCAGCGTTTCTACTGCTTCCCAGACCCCTAGGATGCCTCCCCTAACACCTTGACCAACGTAGGGATCGAACCCCCTCCCTTGAGGTGAGGAAGTCCAACCACCTTGCCAGTTGAACCCAAGGACGAGGGGTTGTTGTTCATACTATTTGACTACCCTTTTGCATCTTCAATTTTTGGGACAAACATTTTTAACTATTTTCATTTTTTCCATAAAAAAAAACACTACTATTGTTCCAAAAAAAAAAAAGCACTACTTAAGATTTGTATCTCCTAATAATTTCTGATAATTCTTGGATTTATGGGGCAAAATCTCACAATTCATAATCATAACTTCTGATTGAGAAATCATTTAATCAGGTGATTAAAAAATAAAAATAGTTAAAAATTACATCATTTATTTACTTACAAACTAATTTACTTAAGATCTAATATTGTATAAAAAAAAAAGATCTAATAATTAACTTGCATACACAATTGTATACCTAAGTTACTGTGTTTCCCCCTCTCCTTCAATAATTGATTTTCTAGAAATGACAGTGTCATTAAGTCTTAGGTAATTTTGGGGGATGATAAAGTGATTATGGCAAAAAAAACGAAGTGATCACTGGTCTCTATGAATTCAATATTAGTATTATTACTTATGGGATTTTGAGAATTATATTTATATTTATTATTAATATGTAATAATTGATTATATAAGCAAAGGTGGTCATGACTAAGTTAGGACTTAGTCTTTCCAATGTTATGATGTAAATCTTTGTATTAATGGTCAACATAAGAAGCAAAAGTGGTTCTAACTTTTGAGAAATTAGGACATGTATATGTCTAATTTGATGTGTTTAACTATGTTTCTTCGAACAACAATTATATATGTCCTTACAATTTAAGTTTTATGTTTTCGTGCAACGCACGAGTATTTTGTCTTAAATAGAAAGAAAAGAATCCCTCACATTGTGTGGGGGTGGTTCTAACTTTTAAGAAACTATGACATATATTATATCTAAATTGAGGTATTTAACTATATTTTTTCAAACAAAAACTATATATATATATATATACACGACTCTATGAAATGCACTTGTATTTTGTCTTGCAATTTAGATAATTAATCTCTCTAATGTATGATAGTAAATCCCTCAACACAATCAAATGCTCAAGGATGTCTCATCATAAGCTGATCCTTAAAGTTGGCATACCAATTATGTTGATAAGAAACATTTATCAAGTAGCCAGTTTGTGCAATGGGGCTAGATTGTGAACAACACATCTGTGCAAAAACTTCGTAAGGGCAAATGCGTTAAACGGGATAAGTGCTGGAGAAAATATATTAATACATCGTATGGACATGAATCCTTTGGATTCTAAGCTATCTTTTAGCATGATGAGGAGACAATTCTCAATCATTATTTCATTTGCAATGACATCAACAAGAGCCAAGGGTAGTCTATGTCCAATGTTGCTCTTTATCTATTAGCCACGGGTAGTCTGAAGGGATCACAGAGGACTTGAGAAAAGTGTTTCAAAACCTTATTTGATGAGGTTGATGTAATTTAGAATTTGGATGGATGGAGCTAAATTTATCAATTCTGAATTGCAAAAGCTCACATCTCAATGTTCATAGGCAAATAGATATTTTTTTAAAAAAATTTAAATGTGTGTAAATGTAATTTTCACAAGCTAGATAAAACACAACTATGCAACACAACGGGGTTGTTTGTTCCAAGAATCTCTTTTACGTTAGAATTCTTAAATATATTAGCAACAACTAACCAACCAATTACTATAAAATACGAGACTGTTTTTATCTCAACCTATAAATGTAGAATCAAAGAGAACATTCCATTTACAAGTTTTATGAAACAAAATTATCTTCAAATAAATAAATAAGTCAAATTAAATCAAATTTATCATGATTACAAATTTACCATAACAGTGAGAGTAATTATCTAATGTATTGATGATTTACCTTACAATGCAGATGACAGATTTGTGTGTAATATCCTGATTATTACTTTTAGGATTGAATTATAATAAAGGGAGAATTAATAAAAGAAAATGAATAAAAAAATATATAATAGTAAAAATATATTAAAGGGATCGTGCTCCTTTAGTCAAAGGGGAAGGCGGGGGTATTTAATACCCCTCCCACTCGTCCATAAGGGGCACATGGCCCCTTCATGTGTGTCTGAGGGTACTATATATACCCCCACTTGATCGATCGTCATTTGTGGAAAAATAATTGGGGTCAACATTGAGCTTGCAGGTGCGTTTCTGGCACTGTCCTTCATTATTTCAGAACTAACTTCTTTTCAACAAACTTCCTTCATGAAAGTTATTCCGCATATTTTTCTCTTTCTAATGAGGATAATATTGCGCTGATTGGTGAAATTTTTGGGGTTACAATTTTGGGAGAGTTGAGTGCTGACAATGAATGACTGTATATATATGTAAAGGATAATTAATAGATAATTTTAATCGGTTTAGATTTGTTGGTTGTTGTAGGAATTTAAAATTAATTTTCTATTTAAAAAAAATTAAAGTTTAGGATTTATGTCATATAGGATGTTTTTACCAATTAAATGTTGTTTAAGTCATTTATTTGGATTACTATAGGTACTATCGAATGTTTAATCGGTTTAGTTTTGCTAAATCTTGAACTGTATGAAATGATGAGTTGAGATTTGAGATTTGATTGAGTTTGACATAATTTCGATTATCTGGAGGTTTGAAGAGTTATTTAATAATTAGGTTATACTTATATAAGTTAGTATTGAGTCGAAAAATTGAGATTTGTGACAATAAGTCTCTTATATCCGAATTTATAATTCATTTTGATTTATTGGAGGTTATATTGAGGATTAAGTAGATTGGAATTGAGATTTATAAGAATGTGTATGTTTGAAATTTTTGGGTGAAACGTTGATTGTAGGAATTGGGTGTATTGGATTTGGGGATATGATTGTATTTTGATGGTTTTAATAAGTGGTAAGATAATTTATGAAAGAAGGAAATGTGATTGAACTGATTGAGTCTAGGAATAGATAAACTGTTGTCATTTTTCTAAAAAAACTAAAGTGAGCCAATTATGGGAGTTTAATTACTTATTCATTTGCCACTTCGAGTGAGCTCATTTTGCATAAGTTAAACAACAACAAAGAATTAGTAAATGCAACTATCAACGCTTATCATCTTTGGAATGAATGTAGTTTACTTAGCTTCGACTAACCAAGAATATGAGGTTTAAGTCTTCGAGTGATCCAGTCGAACAAGAGAAAATTAAAACATTTTCAGAATAGTTGTTACATTTAGGAGACGGAGACATTGGGTTACCAAACAATGGTATTGTAGACATCATGATACCTTTAGAGTTTTTACTTCATGATGATTGTAATCCAATTAAGGGCATCGTTGAATATTACCCAAATTTAATAGAACGTGTAGTGGATAGAGATTACCTCAACAATAACTCCATTCTTACCCCTACAGCATAAAATGTCGACATTTTAAATGAGTACATTTGTTCTTTGTTACTAGGTGATACGGTAGAGTACTTTAGTTTTGACTCTATAAGTCATACAGATAATGCTAATGGAAGCTTCGAGGATTTGTATAACACAGAAGATCTAAATGCAATTAAATGCTCAGGGATATCTCATCATAAATTGGTATTGAAAGTAGGTGTACCAATTATGTTAATATGGAATATTGATCAAGCAGCAGGGTTGTGTAATGGTTCAAGGCTACAAATAATACAACTTGTCAAGAACGTCATTAAGGCATAGACATTGCATTGAATGACATAAGCGTTGGTGAAGAGATTTTGATACATAGAATGGATATGAACCCATGTGAATCTAAAATGTCTTTCAATATGACAAGGAGGTAATTTGCCATCATAATCTCATTTGTAATGACAATTAACAAAAGTCAAAGTCAATCAATGACCAATGTATAGGTCTCTAACTTCCAAGCTCAATCTTTTAACATGGACAATTATATGTTGCACTATCTAGAATCAAGAGTTTCAATGGGTTGAGATTACTTATATTGGATAAATTTAATAAATACACTGAAATTACAACTAATATTGTTTATAGAGAAGTCTTTCAAAGCCTTTCTTTGAAATAATAGGATGTTGGTATGAACTGGTTTAGTAAACACATTGTTGCATATGTTGTTCATTTTACCTCATTTACAATTTTAACAAATCCGTGCAACGCACGGGGAGAAAGTCTTGTATAAATATAAATTAGGTTAAGTAGCAAATTTGTTCTGAAAGTTTTCATTGAAGAGCAATCTTACCCTGAAAGTTTTAAAACATAGCAATGTTACCAATTTTTGTTAAAAAGTTAACGGTTAAAGTCAGTTTTTTGACGTTCAACGTTAGTTTCTTAACGGAATAGGACAATATTGCTACGTTTTAAAACTTCCAGAGCAACATTGAAACAAAAAAAACTTTCAGAACAACAATGCTCTTGGATTTATACTTCCGAGGTGGATTTAATACTTAACCCATATAAATTTTGGTATTGCGGGTGTCGGACATACGTGCATTCATTCGCCATTAAAAAAAAAAATACTAATAAAATATAATTAATACCTATATATCTATCTTGCTGCGCATACCTTTTTTTTTTTTTTAACAAGAATAGCGTATTTGAATAAATAAAGTTGCATGTATTATATCTTCTATTTACTTTGTTAAAAAACTGTTTTAAAGAACTGATCGGACGAGCATGAGCTCGAGCTCATGTGCTATCAGGAGAATGAATTACACTGCTCAAAATACGTAATTAACACTTCCTCCCTTATTTATAAGTCTTAAATTGTATCTAAATATGCTGGTCAAAAAATTTTGTATCTAAATATATTCAGATACACATTTGAGGGCGCAGTTATTATTTAGGGAAAATCTCATAAAAAGACGGTTGAAATAGAGAAATTCTATATGAGGTTGGTAAACTCAATAAATCCTTAATTGGGTCAATGACTCAATTTAGGATATTTAAATGTTGGTTATTTTCCACTAATACCTGAACCTTAAAAAAATATTAAAGATAATGCTAGATCCACACTCCTTTTTCTGGGATTGGTTTTTTGAGTTGTCAAAATTATGGAGAAGACCATCCTGTATTGGTTTTTCTGGGGAAGAAAAGAGGAGTTGTCTCTATTATACGTCACCGAAAAGACATCTCGATCCCGCGGAACAACCAAATTCAACTGGACTGATTTACCTCGGGGTTACTTTCCGAGGCGGTAAGGAAGCGTAGCAGCATCGGGGGAGTCCTATTAAACCTCTATTCCATCAAGAAAAACAAGGCACACTAAAAGCTGGTCTTTAAGAAACCAACCTGAAAGGGTCTCATTCGGCGATGTCTCGCTACAACAACTTCAAAGGGAAAGTTTGCATGCACCTTCGGGTGTGGCAGCAGGATCTCGCTTCGGTCTGATTCACTCACCATCGAGCCTCCATGAATTATCCGTCGCTAGGGTTTTTACGCAGCGTGTAAACAATATTATTTTGTCTCCCATTTTTCTTTTTTTCAATAACTAAAGGATATAGAGGTAATTTGGCCCAAATTCTAAATTTCTAATTATGTCATATAACCTAATTAATAATTTGTTAAGTTTAGTAACCCAAATCAGAATTTTTCTATTTTAACCGTCTTTATATGAGATTCTCCCTATTATTTATTGTCATCAATGTCTCTAATTTAATTTTTGAATGTGGTTAAGATTTAAAACTGTGCAACGTTGTTGGGGAAAAAAAGCATGACATTAAATGGATGGCAAAATTTTAAATAAAAGCCAATTTTTTAGGAAAAATCCAAATTAAATTAATTTGGAATACCAAAAGCCCCATACTTTTAAAAAAAATTCTTAATCAAAGACTCGAAGCTATGGTCACGGCCTCACGGGTAGCAATTTGAGGCCCCTAGTTACGGGTGGCAATAGGCAAGGGGCCTGTGGTTTGGCTTGTTAAAAGCCTGGTCAGGTCAGGCTCGTCAGGGTAAAAGGCCAGGCCAAAACCTGTTTTAAGGACTGTTTTGTCTTAATAGGCCAGACCTAGGCCTCCAAATAGGTCTGTTAGGCCTGACAGGCCGACCTGTTAAGAATAATTATTATTATTTTAATAAAAAACATTAATTAATATCCCTCCAGCCGGTTTACATTAGGCCTGTTTTCGGCCTGTTTACATTAGGCCTGTTGTCGGCCTGTATACTGTAGGCCTGTTTCTGGCCTGTTTACTTTAGGCCTGTTGTCATTTTTGTATCTTTGTAGGCTGTTTCCTACTGTTTACATTAGGCCTATATAGTATATACTGTAGGTCTGTTTCTGGCCTATTTACTTTAGGCCTGTTGTCCGCCTGTATATTGTACGCCTGTTTCCGGCCTGTTTACATTAGGCTGTTGTCGGCCTGTTTCCGGCCTATTTGCATTTGGTCTGTTTTCGGCCTGTAAAAAATACAGGCCACTTCCTTGCATAATAGGCCTGGCCTGTTAAGGGTAAGACCTGGCCTGACCTGGCTTGTTTCCACCCCTACCCCTAGTGTCTTTGGGAGAACACATGCACGTAAACTTGTCAATGGTATATTGTCTTGGCAAAATATACTCATATATTTGCTAAAATAGGCTCATGGAATTGTCAAAACACATGGGGCATTTGTGTCTTTTTACATATGAAAAATATTTTAAAAAATTCTCACGGGACTTTACTACAATTTAAAATTTTTAAGAGATTATTTGGTGATAGTTTTCCTTAATTGGGCCTAGTTATAACTTTCCCTAATGGTATGTTTGGTTTGAGGGAAGGGGAGGGAAGGGGAGGGGAGGGGAGGGAAAAAAAAAGGAGAGGAGGGAAAAAAATTTCAAAATTGAGTGTAGTGGGACCCACAAGTTTTTCTCTCCCCTCATTTTTTTTCTCCCCCCTTCCCTCCCCCTCCCTCCCCTTCCCTCAAACCAAACATACTCTAAATGTTAAGAAAAAGTAGGTGCGGGATAGATGTTGGGCGAAAACAATATTAAAAACCACAAGGACAAAAGAGTTCTTGGTGGAGGGTTGCCATTAATAGGGCACACCAGCATTATTATCGGTTTGATGAGCTTTGCTTTGGTGGGAGACAAGTCAACGTGAAGCTTCAGCCGCCAACGAGGCGGATAAGAAATCTCCTCTGCATAATTTATTTGAAATGAGATTTCGGAATTTTAAGAAGATCTTTTGTGACTCATCCCCTATCTTAAGATTTGGTTCAGTGTTTCATGATTTTCAAACTTAACTGCTACACCAAGACACTTCTTTCTACCTTTTTACTCAATCACACAGAAAGAAACAAGAAACGCATCCTTGAAACAATACATACATTTATGAACAAGATCAGAATTAAAATTAAGGCTTTTTTTCTTTACCAAAAAAATGATGACATGTAAATGGGGATGAGATGACTGATGAGCATATATTTATACTCCCTTCATACATTAATATAAAATATATTTATCTAATTTAAATCCGTTAATATAACTTTTTTTTTTTTAAAAAAAACTAGTTATCTTCCTTAACTCTCTCATTTATTTTTATTTTTGGTTATTAATGAGGAGTATCAATAAGGTTAAATTAAGAAGGAAAAAAACTAACAATTATGGAAAATGTTTTTTATATTTAGGAATAATATCACCTAGACTCCAGAGTCCAGACACATCTCATATTAAGGAGAGGGGGGAGTATATTATATAACTAACTGCTCCCAATGGAAGCATGAATATGTTAAACTGCTTTTTTTTTTTTTTTTATTGAACAATTTTAGGAAAGAGGTTGAGTTCACCAACCGTCCAAATGTTTTGACTATGTTAAACTGATTTTTATTCAGTCATGACATTGTGTCACCAATGGGCGTACAGTATCATGTTTCTTATCTTTTTGGATATCTAATACGCATCATTGTGGTATGGAAGAGATTTATTTATCTCAATTACTACCTCCTACCTCATACCATAGGCGGATCTAAATGTATGAGAAGGGGGTAAGTGCCTACCCTTTAAATTTGATGCAAAATACGAAAATACCATTCTCTCAAAATTCAAGTTTCTCCAATTGAATTTCCCTCTTTCTATTTTATTTTCCCGTGATACGAAAATGTCTTATATTGAAAAATATGTATTTGATAGTATTGATAATAAGACAATTATAATAGAATTTCAAAAAATAAAGTCTAGAAGGATGACATTGTAATTATTTTTATTATAATATACTTTTATTATTAAAATATATGTACTTAAACTTATTGAATGCTCACCATTTATTAATTTATGTACTTAAACTTATTAAGTACCTATTTTTCATTAATTTTTTGGATCCGCCATTGGTGGATACAATATCTCATTTGTAATGGAAGTTACATTACGGACCAAATATTGTATGTCAAGTCCACATGACATGAGGTGGCATATTGTTTTTATTATACATGTACTGAAAAATAGAGAATCAAATACAAGTTATCAACCCAACATTAATAATAATTATTCTGGATAATTACAAATCATTCAGTCACGACGAGATTCAAACTTGCCCATCATAGAAGAATGTGATATGTTAGAGCAATTGACTGATTTAATAAGGTTTCTTCTAAACCTAGGAAAGCCCCACCTTCCATACTAGATCTTGACGTGGACTTGGTCCTCTTATGCATTTTGTAAGGCTTTGTTATAATGTCTCCTTTGAGACAATGATTCCAGATTTAATTTATATAAAAAAAAATCTTAATAATATTAATATGAACATATTGTTGTTTTAGAAAACCTGCAATTACATATTATTACCTAACTATTATGAGATTTTTTGTTGATTACATTTATTTTTTGAAACATCACAGTAATTATCCTTTAATTCTATCAAATCAGTATTGTCACGGGGCGGGGGCCCCAAGATTAGGCCCGTTTGGTATAAGGAAAATTTGAGGAGGGAAAGAAATTTAGAGGAAGGGAATGGAAGATTTTGAAAAATGAGGGACGATGAGTTGTTTGGTAGGAAAAAAAATGAAGAGGTAGTAGTTGGTAAATAATCAAGAAATGTCTATTTTACCTTTAAAAGCAATTAATTCAAAATAAAAAAGAAAAATATTTTTTTTACTAAAATATATATCAAGTTTGAACTCGTGTAAAAAAAATTCTCGCCAAGTTCGAACTTAAATTCAAAAGTTTCCGCCAAGTTTGAACTTAAATTCGAACATTCCCACCAAGTTTGAACGTCTCGCCAAGTTTGAATTTGAGGGGTAAATTTGTCAGAAAGTGTGAACAGTGATGTGAGAAGTTGAGATCCCACAAATTTTGGTAGGATTTGATCTTCCCACATATGAGGGAAGATTGGTGGGCACGGAAAGATAAGTTTTCGAGAAGATTAGTCCAAAATGCATACCAAGCGAATGAACTTTCTAATTTTATTTTTCCTTTCCACCGATTCCCATGTACCAAACGAGCCCTAAGGAAACCGTCAATTACTTGATGACACGTCACCAAAATGGCTTTTAGATATCTATAAACATCACACTAGCGGGTAGTTGATGGCTGATTCAATAAAATTTTAAAGAAATAAAAAATAGTTAAAAAAAAAAAGGAAAAAATTTCCACAGATAAAAAACAAGAAAAGTTTGAGCAAAAGACGCTCTGGCACGTGTAAAGTACTAAACTAATGTTTTTAAATCACCCTAATATCCTAATTAAAAAATAATATTTTAAAAAGTCTCATAATTTATCAATAATGCTACTCTCACTAGTTAATGACACTACTTTTATTTATCATTAGTAAATTATCATACTTTTCAAATATTATTTTGTTTAATTGGAATTTTAATATGATTTTTCTTATTTATTTTTTCAACAACACGGGCAGAGAAAGGTGAAAAAAAAAAAAAACACGGGCACAGTTGATATGAAGGAGCCATTCAAGTCCTAATTAACGACCCCCAAATGGAACTTAAATTTCTGTTATAAACTAAAACCAAGTTAATATAAAACTTCTAAAATAGAAAAAAGTTTGTCCTTATATTAATAGGACCACATTTTCTCATCAGGAAAGGCGAATTTTTTCATTAACAGATAATGGATAAATTTCTCTTAATTAAATTTATTTAATCTATAAAAATTTTCTGCCACGAAAAAAATAATCACATATATATTAGAGACAGGAGGCAGAGATTTATAAGTTGCAACCTCTTATTTTAAAAATTATATAAAATTACTATGATATGTTTAGAAAATAATATAATCATAAAAAATTTCGACATCGAGTGAGAAATGAGAATCACTAAAAAATCATAGTACCTGAGTCCACGTGCACATATCCTATGTGCTTCCTATATGTTTATATCTCTATTAGAGATATAAGCATATTTTTTATTTATTTAGATTTAAATTATATGTTGTTTTATGATATGTTTTTTCACCCAATATTTCAAATCAATTAGTTTCTAGTTCTGTATTTATAGAAATATTTATATGTAACATCAGTATCATGAAAACAAATTAATTTGAAATACTATGCAAAAAACATGTCAGAAAACTGTATATAATTTAAATATAAATAAATATATATATATATATATATATATATATATATATATAAACTCATACCTCTAATAGACATACAAGTACATAAGAAGTATATAAGATATATACACATAATGTGGACTGTAGTACCTGCACACATTTGTTTCGGAGAGATTCAGAGTGATTTCCCAACAAAATAATCACCTGCCTCTTGTAAGTTGGTAAGAACGGGTAATCGTCTAGTTTATCCAATCTAAGCCCAAAAGAGAAAAATAACGGACAGGATGAAGAATGGGATATTGGGATGAGGACAAAGTCGGAACGAGAGCGTCGTCGTCGTCGTCCATGAGCCCCATCCGGAAATTCACGAAGTTTAATCTAGTACCCTTTTTCTGCATAGTCTTCTCTTTTCCCAAGTGGCGTAACGCTTCTGGATTCGCCTTTCATTCTTCTCCTTCTCCTTTCTATACAAAGCAGTCGTTTTCTCCAGTTATTTACTTTCTGTCACTCACTTTCCCCTTCTTCTCAAAGAAAAAATAAATCTTCGTAAATTGATTGGAGAGTTATTTTCAAGTCACCTCCATTTTCTTGGTGCTGATCTCCGACTCTGCGGAAGAGGCCCTACCGGGCAAGTGAGTACGCTCAGAATTGTGGACTATGAGTTGTAATCCTCTTTTTTTTTTTTTTACCTCCCAATTTAATTGATTAAAGGTTGGACTATCATCTGGGTTTTCATTGAGTCTGCCTTCTGTGGCTCTGATTGATCTGGACTTACTATTTTTTTCTTCTTCTCCCGAGTGTTCGTTTTCTTCTCCTCATCCAAAATTAGTAGCGGCATTCACTATTGCTTCAGGGTCTCAGATTTTACACTTAAGTCAATCAATGTTTTAGTTTGAAGCGGTGAACTGCTATTCGCATGCTTGAAGCTTCTACTAACTTCGTCGCGACAATCTTCGAAACAAAAGTGCTAAAACTCGCGGGTTTTCTTTAGGAATTCCAATTATATTTTGATTTTTCACTGTCAAGAACATCTGGTGCGTAAAATGGATCTGTAATGATCTGGCTGACGATTTGCTGAATGAAGATATGATTTATCTAATATGGTTTAAAAATTTTAACCTTATGTTTGAAGTTTGAATCTTTATCCTTGATTTTATGTTGTGTATGCTTTTGTTCCGTAGCGTTGATCATCCCAGTGTTCTCCATTGCGATCTCAGGGATTTGTCATCCTTAACCTTACGACATATACCGCAGTCCTTACTCCTTAATCCTTATAGTATATACTGAGACTTCCAGGTTATTATAAATTTTCCTACAACTATAGTTAAAAAAAAAAAAAAATTTCCCTTCAACACGGCATACATGTTATATTGACGAAATTTATGGTTTGTTCGTTGCCTTGGCTGTATTTAATATGATGCTCACTTTTTGCTACTTGGGTGTGTCTGCCTATCCTCTAGTTGCTGCTTGACCCCCTCGCTTGATCATGTGTTTCCTCATCACATTTGCTCTCGCCTGCATTCCTTAGCCAGCCACTTCTGTATTAGGATGGGAACACCTCAATGTGCACTTATTTGGTCTTGTTATCTAATCTTTTTGTGCTTTCTAATATTTCCCTTTTAAAATCGATCATCACTTACTGTTGAAGTTATACATGAGTTTTTTTTTTTTTTAAATTATCATTTTCTCATCATATGGATATTCCTTGCATTTTCCCTGAACTTTTCTCATACGGGTTGCTTGATCTATATCAGTCACATTATGATTCATTAAAGGGAAAAAAATTTGATTTGCCTGTTGGATTCTAGTTTTCTTCGCAGCATTTACGATTGTTGGGCATGTTATTAAATGAAGTTGAGATTTCATTTTCTATCACGGGTTTCAGTGCAAGTTTTCATCTATTTTCTGGTTAAGATAAGTTCCCCTCTTTTAATTCAGGCAGAAATGGGAATATATCTAAGCAGTCCCAAAACTGAGAAGTTTTCTGAAGATGGTGAGAATGACCATCTTAGATATGGGTTATCATCCATGCAAGGGTGGCGTGCAACAATGGAAGATGCTGTGAGTATTCTATGACCTGAATATTTTTTTGCTCATGAATATGAATCCCATGAAGTGAATATCTTTGCCTCATCAATGTCCTATATCACAAGAAGTAACCTGGGGAGATGTAATAAAAGTAGGCTAGGTTGTATAAGGTGTGAACCAACATAAATTATGAAGTCTGAACTCCGTTTGAGACTTTTTTTTCAGATTGCTTTCATTTGTTTGTCTAGTTGCAATGCAAGGAGATAAAGTTTGTTACCCAATTCTCCTTTCTCTTTCCCATTAGCCTTCCAAAGTTTTAAAGTATTGGTATGTATATATTGACTGGAAGGTAACTTCATTAGTAATGTGGTAGCCCAACTTGTCCCTCTTAAGTAGTTCAGCGTAGAGCTAGGTTTTAGTGAAATGTTTGTCAGGAGGAACTTCTTTCCTCAAATATAATATGTAATTGTACGTTTTTTTTATTTGGGCCCCTTCACCTCAAATCCTCAATTCTCGTAGAAACAAATACATATACATATACATGTGTTTTTTTTTCCCCAATTCTATGAGATGAACCGAATCTACAAAGTTCCCTTATTTTGAGCCATCTGCCATCTGCCTGCTAGGGACTGTCTTCAGCTATATCTGATAATTTGTCATATGGTCAACTATTCAGCTTACAGCACAATTGGGCTTTACTTGTTTTCATGGGCAAAAATTTTGGGTCCAATGAATTGTTTTTTTCCCCCCTGGAGAAATGAATTATTATTCTGCTCTTTTTGAAATTTGAACCTGGTTAACTGAAATTTGTGAGATTTTGTTGCTTTTTAAGTTAAACAGTTAATATGATGTTGATTTTTTTCCTTCTCTCTCCTGCTAGCATGCCGCATATCCAGATCTTGATACGTCCACTTCGTTTTTTGGTGTTTATGATGGGCATGGAGGTAAGATTTGAAGCAGTTTGGCTACTTGGGTTGACAGCAGAGTGCCAGTTTTGATATTTTGTTACTGGCATCTTCTAACCATGTTACGATTATTATTATTATTATTTACCATACTTCTGGATGTACACCCCCCCTCTTTTTTCTGATCTCACCTTGCAGTTCTTCTTTCTATATAAAGTGAAGAAGAATGCGCCATGTTGACCTTTGAGTTGCTTTCTTGCAATTTCTATATATATATATATATATGATGTCCAACGAGTTATATATACATTAACCTTTAATGAAATTTCTCAAATGGAGTGCTAAACTGTTGCTCAGAGTATCTTTAAGGTGCTTGGAGAATGAATTCTTGAGATGTGAAAGGGCCCTATTCCAATACCATATTTCATCTAGGCTCCCACCTCTTGAGTCAAATAAATTTTCTACCACGCCTCTAAATAATTTCCATGCTTATGTTGTCCTTTCTATTTTGTACCCCCTTTTTTATTTCATGGGCTTCTTTTCAAAACTATTAGCTGTTTATTCCTTTCCTTTTTAAGACCATTTTTTTCTTGTAAACAATTTGAGGTCCTTGTTTGTCAAATCTTGCCATTCACGTAAGTTTCACTCATAGAACGTGCTAAGTTTACTTCCAAATTCACTGTTTCTGACGTGGGACAGAATGGGTGGAGTTGCATACATATAGTGCGTGTTTTGCTGTCCATGCTGATGTTTCAATGCTCACTGATTCCTAAACTTTTCAGGTAAGGTGGTTGCAAAGTTCTGTGCTAAGTATCTTCACCAACAGGTGCTCAAAAGCGAAGCATATACAGCTGGAGATCTAGGAGCCTCTCTTCTGAAGGCTTTTTTCAGGTTAGATGAAAAAACATGGTTTGCTTTGTTTAATGACTTAACAGTTGGTTCCTGTGTTCCTTATTCCACAAGTTGGTGACTGAGGTATAATTCGTGCCTGTGTGCTGTTTAGTCTTGGTTATACTATTCAAACTGTTGTTTGGAACAAAAACTTTGTGTGGAATTTATGAGAGAAGAATTGTATTCTCATTCATTTCATTTAATGTTCTGATACAATACCTACTTATATAATAAGTAGAGAGATAAAACTAAACAAATTAAGGAGAAAATAAAGGAGTAACTAATGGAGAAAATCTAGGAAAGCATAGAGGAGAGGTTACAACAACCTAAGGAGAATAATTTAATATAATAATATTAAATAATATTCCCACACTCCCCCTCAAGTTGGATCATGGATGTGAATCATGTCCAACTTGCTTATGCAACTTATTGGAGCCTCGACAATGTTGGGAGTTACTGCTGCGACAAGATGAACGGGCAGCAGATACACGACAACTTTAGGAGTACTCGGTTTCGACAAGATCAACGGGCAGCGGCTGCGACAAGATCGACGGGCTGCGACAAGATCGAAGATGAAGGTCCCATAACTGCTTGAGTATTCAAAATCATTAGGCTTGTACTTCTTGAGTCTCAGAGGTCCATTTATTTTGTCTGGACTTGTACTCCTTTTTGAGTCTCAGAGGCCCATTTGTTTTTGTCTGGGCTTGTACTTCTTTTTGAGTCTCAGAGGCCTACGAATTTCTGAAATGACAGATTGGTCCCTCAATTTGATAAAGGACAGATTGGTCCTGCGAATATGAAGAATGACAGTTTAGTCCTTTCAAAAAACTGCAGCGTTTTGCGTTTTTATGACTGGACAGCAACCATTTAGGTCAATGGTTAGATTCTTCACAGCGCCGCGGATGAGTGCTGAGAATGGACTAAACATGTTCTTCAGCTTCTCCTTTCTCTTCTCTCCTTCTCCTTCGATCTGCAACAACGGCAAGGAAGGGACGGTGGAGCACGGAGGAGAAGGTGCTGATGCAGCGATTTTCTGGCGCTGCTCTGCCTTTGGTTCTCGCTGCCGGTGAAAGTAATCTCCTTCTGCTTCTCTGGCTCGAACTCTCTTCAAGGCGCTCTGTGACTTTGGTCTGGCGTCGATCCGAGAGGAAAGAAGAAGAAGGTCTCGAGGTTGTGTTCTCTATCTCCCAACTTTTTCTCTTCACGGCGGCTGAAAGCTCGATCTGCAACGACTCAAGTTTCTAGATGGAGACGGCTGATGGACGAGCTTGAGACTCGTGATACTGTCCACTACGGATGGACTGACGGACGAGCTTTGTTTATGCTCGAAGAGAGACAAGATCGCGAACTGACAGCAACGCTAAGACGAATGTTGGAGATTCTCGGCGTCGGACAAGCTCTCTTCTCCACATTCAGGTCTTAAAGTAGCGGCTGAGGATGACGATGGCAGCGCCGAAATTTTGGGCTGGTTAGAGGATCGCCGGCTCTGTTTCTTTGCTTAGAGAACGGCGAAGACTTCCGGACTGTAGGATAGAGATGGCTTCCAGGGAGCACCAGTACTGATATAATCAGTTGGTGGACTGAATCAACGAAAGACGACTATGGGCTAAGTGTGTGTCACCCGGCGCTGTGTATCTTGCAGCCTCTCCAACTATTTCTGGAAGGCAGCAAGTCACCAGCGCCAGAGAACCACAACAGAATTGCTAATTTGCTTCAGGAATTTAAACCTGGCTTTGATACCATGTGGAATTTATGAGAGAAGAATTGTATTCTCATTCATTTTATTTAATGTTCTGATACAAAACCTACTTATATAATAAGTAGAGAGATAAAACTAAACAAATTAAGGAGAAAATAAAGGAGTAACTAATGGAGAAAATCTAGGAAAGCATAGAGGAGAGGTTACAACAACCTAAGGAGAATAATTTAATATAATAATATTAAATAATATTCCCACACTTTGTTTCCTAATTCTTCTTCTAGTAACTATCATTTCAATAAACAAAGACATGAAGGTTACTTTGGTCTCATTCTGCACGTCCTATGGATTTGTTCTAATCACTTGAGCAAATGGAGTAATGATTATATAATTAGCATTTTGTAATGTCAAGTTTTAAGTTGCTGGTCATGATGTAGACATTAAGTGCGGCATTATCAACTCTCTCCCCCTTCTAAAATGAAAAGCCAAAAGAAAATTGATTGCAAGTTCATCATCGACACTTCTACGTATTCCCCAATGTTTAAACTGTTATGCTATTATCATACAGAATGGACGAGATGATGCGTGGTCAAAGGGGATGGAGGGAATTAGCCATATTAGGTGATAAGATAAACAAGTTTACTGGGATGATAGAAGGATTGATTTGGTCTCCACGAAGCAGTGATGGTAATGACCAGAATGATGAATGGGCTTTTGAGGAGGTATGTATGAAATTTTGAATCAAGTTTTCTTTTTGGCTACAATGGTTTAGGTTATTTTTTTTTAAATTATATATTGTTTTTAAGATAATATATTTTTATTTATCGCTGGTTTTTGGCAGGTCAATTAAATCAATATTTTCTCTGCATTTTTCCTTTCGTTTTCACACACACACATATTTTTAAATAATAAATATGCCCTGATTTGAACTTAATTGTCAAAACTAGGGACCGCATTCTGATTTTGATGGACCTACTTCAGGAACCACTGCCTGTGTTGCAGTAATTAGAAACAACCTACTTGTTGTTGCAAATGCTGGGGATTCAAGATGTGTGATATCTAGGAAGGGTCAGGTAACTTTAGAATGTAAATTCTTTACTTGTTCCTGAAAATTTATAGTCTCTACTTTCATGAAAATATCCATATGCAAGTACAGACGAGTGTCTCTGTAATTTGTGTTGGTCACTTGGCGTAATGACTATTGTACTTTGGGCTCCAATCCATGTCTCTAAGTTTGAGGCTCTCAAAATTTAGAGTTATTGAGGGGGCTTGTTTCAGCTTGAATAAATAGAAAAAAGGTTCATGCCTCATTTCTTTTGAAGACTATGTACGATAAAGTTTCAAGGTTACAATTCTTGTTGATATTATTTTTTCTGACTTTGGATCTTTACCACAGGCGTACAATTTATCTAGGGACCATAAGCCTGATCTTGAGATCGAGAAGGAAAGAATCTTAAAAGCTGGTGGTTTTATTCATGCAGGGCGAGTTAATGGCAGTTTAAATCTTGCAAGAGCTATAGGTAGTTTACCTTTTTTTTTTTCCGCCAATTATAGTTAGTTACTTGGGGACATTGGACTTTTTGAAGATTAATTTATATTCCCTTTCTTTTTTCATTTTCGTGTACTCTGGTCCTTCTTTACCTGCAAGTGGCAGAGACATACAATTTGTGGACATAATAAATAAGCACCTAAATTTCTAGGCAACTTTCTTCTTTTTTAAATTACTTGGGATTTTGTGTTGGTTGTTTTTAAGGCCAAAGGAGGTTCTTCTGCATAAAGATTAGTTGAAATTCACATTAATGAAGATTTCTAATTTCTGTGGATGCATGTTATATGCTTACGTCTGTCTTTTACCTTGTACGCAGTTATCTGTGTGAGAATACTGATTATATTTTAGTACACTGGTGGATTGTTCTACAATTTTAATTTGTTCTCATTTGCTGCAGGTGACATGGAATTTAAACAAAATAAATTTCTGCCTGCTGATAAACAAATTGTGACTGCTAATCCCGATATAAACACTGTAAGTTTGTTTCTTTTTATACATTCTGGCTAACTTCCTAGTTGATACAGAGATCTACAACAATCTTGTCCTCCAATTATGGTAGAATCAACGATGAAACGATAGATTATGACTCACTGTCGCTGCTACAAGTTTAAGTATCTGACTTTTAATATCCACCTGTCATGATTGATACATCGTTTTATTATGGACATTTTTATAGGTGGAGCTTTGTGATGAAGATGAGTTTTTAGTGCTAGCATGTGATGGGATATGGTAAGCTTCTCAATGTCATATGCTTTCATGTTGGCTTTTTTTGGAAATTTATCATATAGCTGTACAGTATAAAAGATGTTTACAATGACAACAGCAACATGCCTTGTCGCTGTTTCTAACTAGAGAAAATGATCTTAGGATGGGAGAAGCTTCTTGTTTCTTGCCCAACATATGGATGTTTTTGCTCATTCCGTGAGATGTGATCTTACGAATGGCAAGATGCAACTAATGCCCTTACATGCTATGCTGCCTTTACCAGTTTTGTTCATTGCTTATCAGTTATCGATAAGGCATACATATGATTTCTGGATTTGGTTTTGTACAGTTTCATTTTAATACTTCCCCCGCAATGAGTCTTTTAATTGAATCCTTGAATTTTTGTGATGGGATCTATTTCTAATTATTTCAGGGATTGCTTATCAAGCCAACAGTTGGTAGATTATGTGCATGAACAACTGCTCTCGGTAAGTTTGTTTTCCTTAACTAAGATTCTGCTCCATTTAACGACTTGCCCTTATTCTTTTCCAAAAAATGAGATTTTATGATTAGTAACTCATCTTACTTCATTAAGATGTGATGGTAACTTAGGTGAAGATTTGAATTACATACACCACATTCTAAAGAGATAATTCACATGATATTATCTACTTATACAGGAAACGAAACTTTCGACCGTATGTGAGAGAGTACTTGATCGGTGTTTGGCACCATCAACTACTAGAGGTGAGGGATGTGATAACATGACAATGATATTGGTGCAATTCAAGAAACCCACTCGGTCTCCTGAAGCAGCAGCAGAGCAATCCACTTCAAACGAACAAGCTGAATCTGAACCAAAACCAGAGGAAAGCCATAGTTAATGGGGGCTTTTTGGTGCAGCTGTTCATAAGTGTGGACTACTGGTTTGAACATGTCTGGATGGTCGTTATCATTTTTCCTGCTAGCCTTACAATGATTATTCTGATTTATATAAAAAATATTGCATTGTTTGTGCCTCTCGACTGCCTCCTTTATTTTTATATCTCGCATATTGTTGTTAGAGAGGACGGCTCAGGAAAGCACCCAAACCAAAATTTTGTTAGCGCACATGGTCCTTTCTAAGCAATTTAAACCATTCCACTGAAGTTTGTTTGTATCTACATGTGAATTGCACCCTACTGGCTAAGAGCTTATTGCTCACATAGCATCCCTCTCATAAAAGAGATGGGTTTCATATCTCAAGTGGCCAAATGGGTGTTCGTGGAATTGTGGATCCGTTTTAAATTTGTTAAAATAAAACTGAAAATTTGATTTTTGATTTTTTTCTTTTTTAAAAAATGATATTGATTAAAGAAAAATCGGGGAATGAAAAAAACAAAGCAAGACATTGGAACCAAACGATGAGTCTTTTTGGGTTCTAAAGGCACAATGGAAATATTGTAAATGTCATTTTCTATTGAGTTTCATTTGCCTGAATAATCCTAAAATATATATGGCCTCCGGCATTAAATATAAGATAAAGTTGATCTTTTTAGGAAGATTAATGAAGCTCATTAACTTAATTTAGAGTATTTATATTTTTTTTCTTTAAACTAATTAGTTTGATTAATAAACTGATATATATAATTTAAAAATACACAACATATAATATTATTAAATAATTTATTTAATTTTATTAATATTTTTAGAAAAAAGTCAATTCTTTCTTATATTTAAGAGCCAACAGATTACCTTAATCTCTCGCTTTGAACATTCGTTTTTGAGATACTATAAAGGTTGAGGGAGAGGCAACTGCTTGTTTAATTGTTTCCATTTTCAAATCAAAATCGAGGAACACGATCACGATTATGATATTCCCTAATTTTCTGGGTGCAATTTTGGAAATCAAGATTCTCTTTTGGAAAGTTAAAATTTAAAACTATATGAGGGTATTTTCGTAATTTCAAGCCTCCCTTCGTTCCTTTTACAGAATACAGGCTACGAAAGGGTCACCCTTAATCACTAGTGCAAGGTTACTACTTCAAGCCCATGAACGCTCAATCTTCTGCCTTTTCTGCATTCAAGCTTTCTCTCTCTTCTCTACTACCCTTTCTCTCTCTAAAACGGTAAACTGGCCCGCTGGACTTTAATTTCCATGACTCAGAAAAACAAAGAAAAAAAAAATTTAAAACAACGCGACGATACAATGAAGGCAAAGCTCTCTCTACGTATGTCTTCTTCTATTCTCCTCCAACCAAACCTCCCCTTCACAAATCACAATCCTTTGCTTCCCTTAATTGTTATTCCTTCTATCTTTTCCTGGTCTCTGTTTACACATTATGCATATATAGAATCCTTCTGTCATAATTGACTTTATACTTTCGGAAAAAAACGCGGTCTTATTCCTACGACGCCCATTGGAAATTTTGCCCTGCGACTCTGCTACTGTGCTCCTTCCGTTGAAAATTCAAAATTGAAGGTTGAGATGAAAAGGGGTTTTGTTAATTCTCATCAATTTTACGGCTCCCTTGATGATCGGAAGGTTAAGCACAAATACCATTGTTTGTCGGAAGATTTGCTGGAGTTGCAGAAGGTCAGAGTTATGTTTCAATTTGCTTAATTATACTTTAGGTTTTGATAGTATTTGTTCTATTCTTTGATTTGTCTTGCCGCTTGTATTATGCTTTTTGATCCCAAAAGTTCACGTTTTTTATAAAAAAAACTTTTATCTAAAAATATTTGAAGGCTTGAAGGGGAAGATTGTCTTTAGATTTGGTTGGGGTTTTATCTTTAGATTAGGAGCTCAAACTCATCATCAGTTACAACGATGTGACAGGAGTTTGTTTCAAAGAAGAAGAAATTGCAAACTCAAGAGCAGAAGAGAGATATGCTTGTGGAAGAAGTTCGGTATGAAACACAATGAGTTCTTTTATGGTTTCTGTATTTTCTTAGTTTCTGTATAAATTGAGACTCTCTGCATTATGTGTTACTGCTTCCAGGTTCTTGAGGCAACGTTATAATTACCTAACCGAGTCACAGTTAAGCAAGGTTGAATCAGAACTTTGTGTTAATCAAAATGTGCCCATAAGGAGGGATCTGAATCACATTATCAATAAGGTATTGATTTTCTGGAAAATCCAATTTCCTTTTTCAAATTTGTTTAGTGCAGATGCTTTAGCAAAGTCTGCTCACCATAGTATTGAATCTTTTAGTACAATGAGGATTTTGTGAGCTCTTGTGATTAGTGTACAGTTTTACGTTCAAAAAAATTGAAGAAACAACCAAACTGAGGGATTTTGGACTTTAAAAACTAGAATCATTAGGACTTTGTTTCCATTAACTTCCTTTAACACAGTCAATCATGGAGCAGGAAGGAACAGGGAGAGAGGTGCTGACGTGGATGAAACCATGCATAAAAAAGAAGCTGAACAATGGCTTAACAAATGACAATAAAAGCAGGAAGAGGAAAATATCTTGGCAAGATAAGGTCGATTTGGGAGACTGAATTCATTACACTTTGTTTGGTCGAGGAAGAACCTGTCATTTGTTTCAAGTTGCTTATACCTGCGAGTCTACAAAATCATAGTTGGAAAATTTTGTCCTAGTAAATATTAACTAGAGATTACAGCGTGTAAAGTGATTCATTTAACCTTAAGTACACTTGCGAGAGATTTGTTACTGACTTGGTTTATCAGAGCTTTTTAGCAAGAGACATAGAAAGTTTGATGAGTATTATTTGTATCAGCATACTTCCATGGGTCTTTCAGAGGTATATTATAGGAGGCAGTCCTGCTTTTATTAATTGGAATCAGATATGGGTTTCATATGGTGCATAGATTGAGAGGAATGAGTTGCAGTATTTAATATTTATGAGTAATGAGTAATGTGTTAAAATTTATTTGTTATATATATATATATATTGACATTGATATCATATTTCACTAATTGATATGGAATGATGAAACGCTGCTAATTTAGCTATTATTCTATTCAAGAATCATTATGCTCACTTAAAATTGTTTTTTAAAATATTGTTGAGTAATAACTAGATGTAGGTTACGTGTATTGAATGAAGATCGAAAAATGAGTGATATTATTTATAACCAAAGAATATTGAATTGTTTGTATTGAAATACTTCCATAGGCCCTTTACAATCTATGATTGCAGGGGAATCAAACTTTTGATAACCTGAAATTTGATGTAAATCTTGTGTATCTTAAACAATAAGAAGATTAAAATATAGCACTACCTCCTGTCCTAATTATAAGCTCTAGTTGATTTTTTTTTAGAGATTAAGGAAGTTAAATAAATTATTTAATCATTTCATATGTTGTATATCCTTAGATTATATATTAATATATTAGTCAAACTAATTAGTTTGAAGAAAAAAATAAAATAAAAATATTCTAAAGTAATTTAATTAGCTTTCTTAATCTCTCCAAAAAAGTATCAACCATCAAAATACCGTTTGCAAACCCTAAAACCTGAATTCTCTCTTCTATACCTCACGACCCTCTTTCATCGTTTTCTCGCTGGCGGCTTGTGGCACCATCACAAGTCGCCGGCGAGTATCATTCTATGCCAAAACTGCGTCAGAGTGGTAGATCGGTTCCCAGATCTTTGATCTGTAGCCTTCTCCCTCTAATTTCTGACGATTGTGGACTTCTCTTGTCCTTGTGGTGAGTTTTTTCCTCTCATTCTTCAGATCTGTTCTGCAGCAGTGGGAGCTATCTATCTTTTGTTTCTTTTTTTGTGGTGCTGGGTTTTGTGGTAGTGTTCTTGTTTTCTCAGGAAATAAACAAATCTGTGAGATCTGAGTATAAATCTTCTTGGTTGAATGGTTGTTTGAACATTATTAGATTCGACTATCACCTAGTGGCTCGGATCTACGTTCTTGGGGGAAGATTTCAAGAGGCGTTGTTCGGTGTGTGGTCGAGGTCACCATATTTGCTTGAACGGAGGAGCAGAAGTGTTATTCAGGATATCATGGGTTTTCTTTGATCTTTACTCCAAGACTAAGTATCTGTGTAGCTGCTCTAATTGCAGTTAATGCTTATAAGAACGTGTGTCCATTAGAGTGAGTTTTACAACCAACAATTTCTTTCATGTCACTTATGACATTGGATATCGAAGAGACCGGTTTTGTCCATACTTCTATTTCTACTCTTAAATCTTTAATGTATGATGATTGGTTGTTCTTATATTTGGCTTATTTTGTTATATTTGATTTGATTTTGTTTATATTTCATCTTCAGTTTGTTTTCATGTATTGCACCGGTTTACAGTAATAATATAAATAGCTTTTGAACAAAAACAAATTCTCTCTAAAAAAAAGTCAACTGTGTCTTATAATTAGGACGGAATGGAGTACTATTTTGTTATGAACTTATGAATACAATAATAGTGTGGATCTCATAATGTACGCTTCATTAGTGTTGAGCAGGTCTTCATGCTAGATTGAAGATGAAAATGCACATTGTGCTTACGGAAATATTCTCTCCACAAGAACCAGATTTTAATACCTTTTGATTTGGGTTTTGATGTCAATTATTATAAAAATAAAAATTAATTAGTATATGTATTATTATTAAATAAGTGCAGATTCTAGGTATATTATAAAATATCTAAAAAAAATTATATTTATTTAATTTATTTTATATATTTATCCTAAATTTAATTATTAGGATAATAATACTATTTCTATAAAATTTACTCTTATCCCCCCTCTTGAAATAACACAGTACTTTGATAAATATATATTTTTATATTATAGTATTTTGATAATAAAATATATATCAAGATATCACGACAAATATCAAATTAAAATGTTAATTTTTTTTCCAACAACTTCTCTTAACTATCCATATGATAATTTTTATTTTAATTAATCCATATGATATTTGTGAGTACAGAGACTCAATCAAACAAACTCCGAAGTATTCCAAAAGAAAAAACTCGTTTGGTTTGAGGGAAGGGGAGGGAAGGGGAGGGGAGGGGAGAGAAAAAAAAGGAGGGGAGAGGAAAACTGGTGGGCCCCACTACACCCAATTTTGAATTTTTTTTTCCCTTCTCTCTTTTTTTTTCTCTCCCCTCCCCTTCCCTCAAACCAAACATACCTAAAGGCCCATTAAATGCATGTTTGTTAAACGAACATATGTAGGCCAAAGGCCCATTTGTAGGGGACAATTACTATTAGGTTGCTTCTTTTTTTTTTTGGTGTGGCCATTATAAGCGTTCCTGTAAAATAGTAAAATACATACTCCGTACGCAGTGACCACTCACCAAACCAGACTCTGAACCACAATCTCAGCAGTCAGCGGTATTTTCGACAGAGACACGTAACAAGAGCGAGAAGAGAAGCAAACTTGGCGTCACGGCGGCAGTGAGCTTCCGTTCGAATCTTGAAAGCCCTAGCCGTGCTCGCACAGAGAAGAGGCCACAGAAACTGTTTCTATTTTCTTTCTCTTTAACGCTCCAGAATTTATCTGCTTTTGCACCCCTCCTCTTCAGTGAATGTGCCTCTCTGACACTAATACCCATAGAGAGACCATGAAAGGAGTTGAAAGGGACGGCAGTGCTGTGCCAGAATCGGTGATGGATGCTGTAAACCAGACTTTGGCCAACGTAGAAGAAGTGCAGTCTCACTTGCACGAATTTTTGTCTCTTTCAGACCCTGAAGTTCTCGCCCAGATGCCACCTCTTCAAAGGGCTCAATCCCTGTTCTTGCTCGCTAAAATCACTTCGACCCTTTATACTTGTAAGTCAAGTTTTGAGCACCAGAACGATTTTTTCTTTTCTAAAATAAGTTTGATCAAATTACAACTTCAAGCATGATTTTACCTGAATTGATGTATACTCTTATTACTGTTGTCGATTTCCCCCTGTCTTTTCTCTCCAGTGAAGTTGAGGTGTAGCGGGGTTCATCCAGATGATCATTCTGTCAAGTCGGAGTTAGTAAGTACCTTGCTTATGGATTTGATCAAATGGCTTGTTCTAGTTCCATGCTTATTTAATTGTTACCACGTCTGTACCTGTGATCATGGGATACCATTCCATTGTGAGTTTTGATGCATGTTATGTTACCGCCATAGCTGTGGTGCATTTCTTTTTGGGGCTTTCATGCATGTCATTCAAACAGAAAGCATAATAGATATAGAACAGAGAGGAATGGCTGAAGAATTAGAGATATTACAGAGATAAAAGAATGAAAGAGATGATTGATGCAGAGATTGATGAAGGAATGAGGAATTGTTGGGAGTTGAGAACTCCATTGGTTTCCTTGAGGGATTGGTTCAAAGGTTTTTATTAAGAATTGACCTATGAAATCCCCCAAATTATGTGTTAAATTTTCCACGTGGTATGCCCCATGTGCCATTGACCATTGCAGTGGCTGCACACGCCATGCCTCTGTTATCGTAGGTGCTCAGCACAGTGCAAAGACGAGGTTCAATTTTGGTCCAACACCTTTCACATTATGAGACACGATGCATTCAGTGGGATGCCATGAGGCATGTGTGCCTTTTTCTTTGTGAAAAACTTGCTTTAAGTGCTTTACTAATTTGAATAGACCGGTTCATAGAGCCCAAGCCAAGAAATATGAATTAAGGATAAGATAAAATAAGAAACTATAAAACTCAAAGGGAAAGTCTAACCCAGCCTTTTATGTCACTTTTTCACCCTATTTTTATGTTACCTTTTCTATATAACAGGAAAGTAATTACTGCGACATTGCCTTTAACAGCATTACAATGATTGAATTTGTTACAGCTATTTTACCTTTTAATTTGTGAAGTATGCTTTGGTAATATGTTCTCGACTTTGTCTTATCTTGGTATGTTTCTTTACTATAATACAGAACTTAGGATTTACATTATTGATATTAAATTTTGGTCTTTATCAATATTCAATTCATTTCTTTCATCCTTGGAATTTATGCATTTCATTTACATATTCATTTTTTCCATAACAAATTTTATGACCTACTAGTTTACTATACTTTCTATAACTCTTTTAGCACTACTTATATATTAACAATATATATTGAAAACAAAAAATCTTCCTGTGCAATGCCATAAGAAATAAAATCTAGTTTCACCTTTAAAAGGTTTTTTTAGGCTATTAGTTTTTATGATTTTGTAAACAAATGTGAGAGAGGAAGAAAAAAGAACATTGGGGATGGAACTTCAAGCATCCAAGGCTCATAACTTATTCACCAAATCTCTCTCTTCTCCTTAGTTTGTTTCTGTTGTTGGGATCTGGATAGAAGAAAGAAGAATGTGCACAGTGCAAAATTAAGGCTCAGAACTCATTCACTACCTCTTCCTCTTATAGAATGACCTTTACTTATTTTTTGTTTAACATATTTCCCCCCTTATTGCATAGCCTTATTTCACATGGGTATGCATCTCTTTAGTATCTCTTACTTAAGGTGTTTTAGATTTCTAGCACTTTAAAGGTGCCTTTTGCATTTGATTATTTTGGCTTGCGCAAAAATTGACAATTGGCTGCATCGTCATGCCATGCACCACGGTGTGCCATTAATAACCATGACTAGCACTCATTATTACTTGCTTATTTTGTTGTGGATATAGCCATTGATAATTAAATCATGTTTTGGAAGTGTATTTATGATATCTTTCAGCCTATATGATTTCAGCTTGCTTAAAGTAATTAACTTTGTTTCTCAGGACAGATTAAGCTTATACGAAGACAAACTAAGTCGAATTGAAGATTTGAGTAAAGGTACAATTATTGTTTCGTTTTCTTTGTTTTGAAGAATGCACTTATTTGTCATGTGTTTTGAGATTTCACTTCAAAATAAAAATGAAACATGGTGGAATTTTGTAATGCAAAGCAAGTTATGCGTTAGACCTTTCTACTTTATTGGAAGAGTTTGAGTTTACATTAGCACTGTTCTCTGCCCTGCTTTTATCTTGTGGAATTTAGATGAATAATTTCATTGTTGATTGTGAAGCTCCACTGCGACCTTCTACTACCTTGAATCGTCAGGCAGCCACCCGTTTTATTGAGCACTCTCTGCCTGATCTTACTCCAGGTGTGCTATCAAGTCTTTTTTTCTAAGGTCATTTGTGTCTCATCTAATTTGATCTGATATTTATAGGAATCTATTTATTTCTTGCAGAGCAGAGGCAAAATATGAGGAGTTTAAGGAGAGGGGAGAGGCCAATGATGAATAATCAGGAGAGGATTGGTCAAAAGAGGAAGTATGAATCTTCTGAAAAACAGTCTGTTCAAGCTGCTGCCAAAGAGTTTCTTGAGAAAGCAGCCCGAGAGATTCTCGGTACCAATGCTGGTGGTATTAAGGGACCAATACCAGTAGACATTTCAGATGATGACGATCAATAACCTTTGAACTGATTCTCTTGAATTCTGGTAGAGTTTCTTATGGTCTGCTCTTAGACTTTCAAATTTGATCTCCCAATTTTTATGTCTTTCCATATAGTAATCAAGTTTGACATGTGTTAATTTACTTCATCTGTGTTTTATCTTTACTGACACCTCTTATCTCTTAAATGCTAGTATATTTTGAAGTTGCCTGCTTCCTGCTAGATGTAAAAATTTAAAACTGAAATTGAAGAAACTACTCCTCTAGTCCTTAATAAAAGACATATTTTCCTAATTTGATTAAATTAAGGAAGTTAGTTGTGTTAATTAATATGCCATGTATTTTTTAAAACACCCTAATCATCTTCCTTAATTCCCTCATTCGATCTTCTCTTTGATTATTGTTGAGGAAGCCTTAATAGGGGCAATTAGGAAAAGATTGACAAATATGAAAACTTTTTCTTATATTTAGGATTAAGATCAACTCTTTAAATATGTCTTATATTAAAGATCGGAGGGAGTAGAATACAATACAAAGATAATTTTTCCCTCAAGTAAAGAGACTTCTAAGCTATCAATCAGTCACTTCATGATAAAGAACCTGTACAAATTCTAAAGATAAAAACAAGTTCCCTGTATGGAACTGATAATTACCTTCTTGAAAGAATTACAATCTTGGAACTCCTGGCAAAAATATTCCTAATACAAATGGTCAACCACATTCTAAACACAGCAACAGCATATTGAAGTCATGGCTGTTTATGGTGTGCAATGGACATTGCCATTAAGGGCTTTTGGATCTATGTCCACAGTGTTTTGCATTGCAATACTGAAGTATGGCGCAATAAAGTAAATATTTGACATAATAAATTAATAATTATACATGTAAAAACTTGTATTCAAAACATGATACATAATAACTCCCACAATTATCCAACATCAGACGGAGTTTCAAGAATTATAGGAAAATGGAAAAGGAGTCCATCTTGATTCCTTTGTAACATGCTAGAGCTAACCCAAATTTGTTGAAAATTTAAAAATTTGAGCTCTTTCTAGGTGAAGCCAGGAAAATTGGGAGAAACAAGAGAAATGAAGAGTACTGACATTATATGATGTCTTGAAACAGAGGAAATACAGAGAAAGAAGCTTGAATAAGGGGAGGGAGGAAAAAGTAAAAACTCTCTACGGAGGAAATATAGAGAAAGAAGCTTGAATAAAGGGAGGGAGGAAAAAGTAAAAACTCAGAGAGAAGCAAACCCGCATCAACGTTGAAGCTATATTTTCATGTGGTGCATCCCGTGTGCACTGTGTCAAGCCATTAACTGCTACAATGGCTCGTTATAATTATGGGACGCATAACTAAAGATAATTGACCAATGCATGCCTATATTAGGTTGTTTCATTTGCTGTAACGGACTTAGGGCTGTGCAGTTATTTTTTTGGGGTATGCTCAAAATTCTGCTCAAATTGATGAAGTTTGTAGTTTTATGCTATTGAAGGCCCAATTTGACCAATTACATGCTTCTTTTGCTGCTTGAATTTAATTTTTGCTGGGAATTAAATCTTCACAGTTTGGACGAACAAAATGAAGCTGTGCTGGCAATCATCCCTATGCAACTGACTAGGGGCAATATTGCGGTGGCCTTGTTGCTTTTCCTTGCTTTTGGATCTCATCTTTTCTTGGCGATTCAATGGTGTCTTATTTCGCTGAAGCAGCCGGAGAAAGAAGCGGCATATCGACATGTTTTCACGAGTATGCTCCCCAAAGTTCAGCACTAGGGAGGTGGCATGCTTTATTTAAATCTTGATGCAGTTTTCTGTATTAGGCTGTAATCTTAAATAGTTAAATTATGTGTGAGAGCTATGGTTGCAGCACGTGACTGGGCTTACTATGCTTTTGTGCTGTGTTAGTATATTAAACCACTTGTGTGCTCTAATGTTAGATGATCATATGTTGATGTCATGATTTTGGGGTGTGGTTAGATTATATGAATGCTGTCTACTCTTCGACGTTTAGGTTGGAGAATGGTGAAGGCCTACAACGATCAAAATTCAAAACTTGTGGCCCTGTCACAGTGCTTGTCCAACTTTTTGCAAATGGGTTGGCGAGCACTGTGTGAAGCAATAACTAGTACGGGGAAGAGGAGTGAAATTGATAACCTTGTACTTGTTTGTTTGATTAGCGGTAAAAGTTGTTATTCTAATGTGATTCATGGTATGTGAGGTAAGTTTGTGAGAAGAGTTTTGTTTCAAGTTGTGTGAACGTGTTTTTCTAACCCTAACTCAAATATGTCCATTTTCAATTTTGCATTTAATCCAGAGCCCTATTTCTCATGCTCAGCAGTACATATTTTTAAACATCTGTGAGTCTGTGACTTGGTTTCTCCATCTCTTGATTGTGATTTTTTTTTAAAATATTAATGCTGAAATTTAGTTCAACAATACTTTTTAAAGACATGTGACTATTTGCTTATATACATTGGGTTTAATTCTCCAATCAAATTTTGTTATGTGAATGTTTCTTAATAATAAAAGTTTAAATTGATAATGGAAACCAGAAGCCACATTTTAAATACAAAACTGGTTTTATATTTTGTCCAACAAAAAAAATTATTTTTATTGATATAAATAAGTAATAAAGTTGTTAAATATCGATGGATATATTTTTTGGTAAAATTTAGGAAAAATCCTCCCTTGGAAATTTAATTTATGAGCAGATTTAATTGATAAGGGGGACATGTTAAATTTTTGTAACAAAAAAGTATTATTACTCTTAAGAATTTTGTAACAATGGAGTGGATTTATGTCACTCATCAATTAATTTTTTAGTGGGAGACTTTCTCTCTCTCCAATTTTTTCTATTTTTTTATAATTGGACATTAGTTTGCCACATTATGAGGATTAAACCCTTCTGCCGGATCTGATCCCGGTTAGTATAGATGAATATTTTCAAAATATACAGTTTAAGTTTATAGAGAATTATTGAAAAAATAGAATAAATTAAAATTCCCATTAAAATGACATAAATATCTTATATTTTTAAAAAACAGAACTTATTTAATTTTAATTTTTTACTTAGGACACATTTCATACAAGTTAAAAAAAACTTTGCGATACCAACGGGGTTGGCATAAGTGGTAAGCGACTTGTATCACTTAAGTAAGGTCTCGAGTTCGAGTATTATGAATGCAGAAAAGCCCCCGTTGGGAAACTCACCCACATCATAGTCAGGTGTGCGACCCGGGTCGGATCTGGATTAATCAGATAAAGTTCTGGATACCGGATGGGCAATAAAAAAAAAAGTGTGTTATTTAAAAATACCATGATTTCATCCAAAATAAAATCTGAGTAATTGCCTGATTTCACTCAATTATTCGGTAAAGTCAACTAGACCCTCCTCCGGTTTGACTGACACAAATAAATAAAGTTTAGATTAATTTACGGGCACCGTCATTTCCATCTCCATTCAATTCAATTCAAGGCTACAAGAATGGTTGCCCCAACATCTTTTGCTTCACAGGTAACAAGCTGCCGCGAGCTCAGGCTACCTGTAAATTCGCTCTCCTTCTGTAAGCTCTTGCTCTCTACCTATTTTCTTCTTCGTTTTCATTCTTTTGGAGTATTTTTCTGCTTAGCGGCTACCTCCAAATCTTCGTTCTTGGTGTGCTGAATTTCTGAATCTGGTGCCGTCTGGTCCTGTATATGTTATTATTGGTCATCTCTTAAGTTTCATCTACTGGGTTCAATATATTAATGGCATATGCTTCGTATAAATATGGAAACCTATGTGCTTAGCCTTTGATGATCACTAACTGCGTTTCGTGAAACTTTGTCAGAATGCATGGATTTCATGGAGAAAGTTTTTCATTATATGCTTGCCCCCTCCCTTATGCAGTTTAACAATCAAAGCTATTTTAGGAGCTTTTTGGGAAAAATCATTCTATTGATTGGTGGTGGATATTATCGACTTAAGCTTGGACGGATTTAATTCGCTAATTGAAAAAAATAATTAAAGATGCCTTTTTAATTATCCCCACCCAAAAATTGTTTTTTTAAAAAACAAAATACTGATCTTTCTTGATTTTGTTTTGGTTCATGTTTGAGTTAGCGAGGCTTCCAAATGCGTTCTAAGCTCATCGATTGTTTGTTTTGAGTTTTCCTTCCAGATACTGGTAAGGTGGGATAAGACATCTTTATTATGATAAAAACAAGTTTTGGGGGTTTGCCGTGAACTTGGACTGGAAGGCCATCCATAACTGAGTCTTTTTATGCTTTGCTCATTGCTGTTCTCCTTTGCTCATGCTAGAAGTTTGTGTTTGATCGGTTTTCTTATAAAATTATCCTTCTAGTCTACACACACTGTCAAATCTATCTGTATGGTTTGGTGGTCTTCTGCTATCACTACTTTGATAACCAGGTTTTTTCCAAGTTGTGCATTTTTACTTGGTAAATTCTTTTACCATATGATTTACTGATTTTAAACCTGTAAGCCTCTTTCCTTCCGTAGTTGAACGGGAAGTAGTAACTATTTCCTGTTTTAGCTTTTGTTCCCATCCACTTTTCATTCTTAATTTGCACTCAAGGCCCCTTAATTGATGAGGAACCATGCCTTTAGGTTAGTGTTATGGTGGCTGAATGATGAATGGATATGTAGGGTGAGTATCAGTAAACGAGGGGACTGAAATTAGATAGTCTTCCGTAGTCTTTTTACTATGCTATTGTATTGTTTTCTAAGGTTCAAACCCTGCTTTTTTAGTCACTGCACAATGCCTAGCCGACCTGGTTTGCTCACACTTTGGTTCTTTTTTCCTTGTAACTTGGTGGAAATTCCTAATCTTCAAGTTCGTATTTCATTTACTTTACTGCTTACCAATTAGCTTCGGAATTTTCTTGCACTCCATTTCCTTTTTCCTGTCTTGTTATCCATGTATGGAGGTGATGGTGTAATTACAAATTTACAATTTAATGCTTCATTTAGGTGGGGTAAGCTCATATGCCAATCCTCAAAGTCACCCAGTTGTATCATGGCCTAGAAAGAAGACTGGGAAGACCTTACGATCTGTCCAAGTATATGGCTTATTTGGAGGGAACAAGGACAATGACAAAAAGGGTGACGACGCAGCCTCAAAGGTCAAGTTAAATCCTTGCTGACCCTTCCCTATATCTTAAGTATTTCATCTTAGTGCGCCCCTGCCCCGCCCCCACATAAACACACACACAAACCAACAACAAAAAATCCAGTCTGTCTTGATTTTATCATGTGCTCAACATACAGAGCACGCATATACTATCTCTAAGACACAACTCTATTGACCCAAAAGACATAAAAATAACTAGAATTGTGAGAGAAAGTACAAATGGAAGTTACATATATAGTCTGCTGCAAAATTGTGTGCATGTGTTTGGTTTGGTGTTCAAATGAAAGTACAAATTGGAATTGGTGTTTTTTCCAATCGAAATGACTCTCCTATTCTTAAAAAAGAGGCATTTGATCCCTGATCTATTAGCCTCTTTAGAATGAGTCCCTTAACATCTAAATTTAGAAATTTTCACTACAACAACATTATCTATGTTGTAAAAGATTTGGCAATTTCTTTTGTTTTTTTTGTTTTGAATTGAAAGGGGGCTAAACCAGCCCAATGGGATTGAACCCACAACCTCCCCCATACAAGGGGACTACTTTACTATTAGGGCAATGCACCATGTGTATAATTCGACGAGGTTTTAGATAATTTGTCAAGGGCCTATCAAAACTCTCCTCTTTTATTGCTTAGAAGCGGCTGTGAAAATTTAGAATTTTTACCTATTTCAAAATTAATAAAATACATTTTTTTGTCAAATTCCATTTCTTCGCTCCATCTTCTCTCACTAATCTATTCGTCAATAGCCTTTAAAATTTTCCATCTCCCACACCCTTTGACTTGTTATGATTACTTTGACTTCTACTCATCTTTCTCTCTTCTAAAACATCGATTTAAAGTCAAAGAAGGTGATAAGAGTGACATCACTTGAGTTAATCCAACAAATCAATACTTGCAATCTTTTACTTTTATGAATGAAACGCAACTTGAAGATTGAATTCCATCCCTCCATTCATTACTGTCAAGTCTTACAGTTTTTGATATTTCTATTATTTGATTTTGAAGTTGTCATATACGTTAGATTATTTTTTGGAGAAAAGTCTGGTAAATCTAGATAAACGTCGATATTGAACTGGTGCTATGAGTATCAATTCAATATTTAAGCTTAGAAATGTGCGAAATATAGTGAAAGTTGAAGGTCATGGATGAGGAGAGATAAATAAAGATGAATGTTAATTGAGTATTAAATGATAAGATTGTTATTTTAGTGATTTTATATGGTTAAATTTTCTTAATTTAGAGATTTGGGGTTCATGCTACCTATCTCTGTAGTTGAAGTATGAACTAGAGAAGTCATGTGAGAGTGATGATGAATCTAATGAAATTCTATTGGTGAAGTCTACTGTCTGGAGCCTTGCATCATCATATATTGACCTAATGTTTCCTGGATATAGTCAGGGATACTGGGTAATATGCAGAATCTATATGACACGGTTAAGAAAGCTCAAATGGTAGTCCAAGTTGAAGCAGTGCGCGTTCAAAAAGAACTTGCTGCGTAAGCTCTTCTTTGTTTTCTTATTTTTTTTATTTGACGAAGCTTTTTCCATATGGTATTTTCACTTTTGCTGTATTGATTATTTTTTCATGACTTTTTGTTTTCTCCTGTCCTTTCAGAGCAGAATTTGACGGTTATTGTGAAGATGAACTCATAAAGGTATTGTAACTTGATTGGGAATTAGGAGCAAAAACTGTTGGTTAAAAGCGAAATCAGATATCAAGTGAAAGCTACTGACATCTTTGTAGGCAACTCTTTCTGGCAACCAGCAACCTGTTCGCATTGAGATAACAGAAGCGGCGATGGAACTAGGAGCCGAAGTACGTATTCCGCTTTATGATTGTTTAAGAAAGCATGTTGTTGATGAACATTTCCAAAAAGTGCAAGCTTTCCTCCTAACAGGCTGATTTATTATTGCAGAAACTGTCTCTTCTGGTTACTGAAGCTTATAAAGATGCACATCAGAGAAGCGTCCAGGTTAGAATCTGAGAGGTCCTTTTTGCTGACCTAGTTTTTGTAGAAAGGGGGCGGGAAAGTTCTGACTCAGTCTGACTTACTTTTATTGATCTTTTTGCAGGCAATGAAGGAGAGGATGGGCAGTCTTGCCCAGAGCTTAGGAATGCCACAAGGGCTTAACGATGGTTGAATTGATGTATCTAGAGATTAGTTCAATTTTGTGTTTCATTATTCTCTCAAGATTTTTATGTTGTTGTTGACATCCATATTTTCCCCTGTAATTCAACGGTGCCAAAGGCGAAGAAGACCAAAGTTGTGCTTGTGTAGTATGAATTACTCATCACTTCCATTAGAATATGAATAAAAAATATTATATATGAGAAATTCCCAAAAAATAAAAAGGAAAGAATAATAACAATGAATACACTCCCCTCTTGACAATCTCATAAATAGAAGATATATGAAAAGAATAGGCGTTCACATCAGAAAGCCCAAATGGTCAGTATCCCCAGGACTGCGGCAATGCCACCTCGTAAAGCTGAGGCACTGCTAGTGGGAGCAACAGCTGGACCTTCAAACTCCATCGGAGCCGGAGCAGGTGCTGGAGAAATACCGGTGAACCTGCGCTTCGGAGTGATAACCACCACAACGAGCTTCTGGCCCTCCTCACAGTGTCCATTAGCGCCACTAATGAAGTAGAATGGCCCAGGACGGTCAAGCTTCACCTTCGTGTTTCCATCATTGTACTCTTTAATGGGATTAGCGGTGCTGCAGTTACCATAATCTTCCCTGCTTACTTGCAAGACTGAGTCTTTCCCACCATCATATTTCCAGACTAAGCAATAAAATATCAAAGAGAAACAAGAATCAGTGATTTTACGCGTGGAGACTCTATTCCATGAAGAAAGCAGAAACTAAGGTGTAATGTTTAGTAGTTACCGAGATAATCGCCGACTTGGAAACGAGAACGTTCGGCCCATTTGTTGAGGGAGTCTGATTCAGAGGATGGTATCTTCCACGCATCGCTCTTGCCTCCGACCAAGACGTCCTTAGCAGCAGAGAAGCCGAAGAGAAGGAATATGAGGTAGAGGGAAAGTGAGGCAGCTCTTGAAGAACCAGCCATGGATTCTGATAAGAGTAAAAAAAGGAGCAAATGAGCGAATTTCTTCTTCCTGTATCGAACACCGCGGGTATTCAGAGATAGAGGAGATGAGGGCTTCGGTTGAATAAGGGGCTAGATGTTGGGATTATTTATACCAATGGCAGAGGGACATGAAGGTGGAAACTAGCCGTTGAGACTTGAGGGAGTTGCACAAGAAAAGCCTGGTGTGTGGGCCATAGGCTTCGGGGGATATGCCCTACTTAGTCCTTAGGGCCATTGTACTGGACCAACGGTCTAAAATGTGAAAAAGGCCAGGTGATACTTATATGTTTGACTGAGTCTGTTTCTCCCTATTTTTTATTTTTAAAAAAGAATGCTCGATTGCTTGCATTTTCTTTGCTTTTACAATTTTATTCTTCCACCGAATAAGAAATCAAGAAAATAAGTTTGAGAGAAGATAGAAATGACTGAGAGGGTGACGGGTAGCAACCTCGGGTGGGTAACACATGCACTTTCTGGTAGACGTGGCAAATGTTTCCCCTTTTCTTTATTAGTTAATTAGGTCCCTTTTTTTTTTTTGCTATAAGTTAATCAGGTCCTTAAATTCTCGTTACAAGAGGTTCGCAAAACGGAAGTGGGAGAGATTTTCAATGGGTGGAATAGAGGAAGAATGGAAAAAAAGAGTGGACACGCACAGAGTGAGTCCCCCTGGTTACAGCCCCATGGGACTTGTTAACCGAAGACGGGTTCTTTCCTTCGGCACCGGCGCCACCGTCACTGCAGTCGGCTTACTTCTCACGGCCGCCATAGGATACTCGGTTTTACCCATCAAGAAGAATCCTGAAGCCAGTGCTAAGGATGTTGCAAAGGCTTCCGTTGGAGTTGCGGGGTCTGAATAGAGAGACTCTTTTGTCTGGGAAGTTGTTCAGTTTTTGAGTTTAGGACTAGTTAGTGTCAGACGACTCATAAAAATGAAATGAATACGCCTTGTTTATGCATGTAGTGCTACAAAACTCGGCGTCGTTAAGTTGAATTTTAACGATGTGAATCGCATAATCAGCGTCCTGGTGTTGTGGGGTAAATGCGCGATATATTTTAATCTTCCCTTTCCTGGAGAGCAGAACGAAAAGTACTCCAGCTCAAAGGAGAAGTGCGGGGCAATGAACAATACATGCTTGCATAAAGATCAAAACTTTCGTTCAATAGTTTATCTTAGGGGCACCCCCACTGGACTAAAACATGTCTGAAATATGGCACCCTTTTCGCTAACACTAAGGACAGAGCAAAGCTTCGTTCACTTTTCATTCCCAACAGGATTCAGGCATCATCCGACAAGTCGAAGATGCATGACTCATCGAGGTTTGACGATATTACATTTATCAGGATACACTTCATCATAAAACATCATCTTCCACTGAAAGCTTTTGATTCTTCCAAGAATGATCGTAAACACAAGCTATACTTACCAAGAATCCTACATTAAGAATTTTGGCTTGGAAATGAAAAGGGCAAAATAAAAAAACATGTGCCGTCGTCAGTTCAAAAAATTGTATAGAAAATAGGTTACATCTGAACATGATGGGACTTCAATTTCAAATCCTTAGTACCTGATCAAAACCTTGCATAACATTTCTTCCATCCTTCTTCAAGTATATTCAACCCGAATCAGCTGGTGTAACTAATCAATTTTCACCGAGGAGTAGATAAGTCTTGTGAACCAGAAGCACGCATAGAATCCGATGGTGCCAGTTAGCACAAAAAATGCATAAGACGCTATTAGCATGTAACCAAAGTACAATATGGCAGACACCATCTTAGTGATTTCAAGCTTTGTGAAGAAGTAAAATGTGGCATAAAGGAAGAGGTAAAGCGCAGAAGATCCAGATGTGAGGTATGACCGCCACCACCACAGGTAATCCTCACTGCACAACTGGAAGTAGCAAAGCACAACAGTTATTTCTGCACAAGTGACAATGAGGATGATGAAGACCAGAAAGAGGAAACCGAAGATGTAGTAAAACTGATTCAACCAGATTGAGGTGAGAATAAAGAAAAGCTCAATGAAAACGGCTCCAAATGGGAGTATTCCTCCAATCAGGACTGAGAAGGCTGGGTTCATGTACCAAGCCTGCTCAGGAATCTGCCTTGGGATTTTGTTCGTCTTCACGGGACTCTCAATAGCAGGCTTCTTGAATCCAACATAACTACCCACAAAAACAAGCGGAACCGAGATCCCGAACCATAAAAAGATCAAAGCGAACATGGTACCAAAAGGCACAGCTCCAGATGATTTTTGACCCCATATGAGAGCGTTCAATACAAAGAAAATGGCAGAGACAGTTGCTGGGAACGTGATTGCAGTCCTGAAGGCAATTTTCTTCCATTCTGATCCTTTGAACATTTTGAACAAGCGAGTAGAAGAATAACCAGCAAAGAGCCCCATGAAGACCCAAAGCAAAAGCATAGCTGTCATCAGTGAACCTCGGTTTGAAGGAGAGAGGAAACCAAGGATGGCAAATATCATGGTCACTAATATCATCCCGAAAAATTGAACACCAGTTCCAACATACACACATAAAAGATCCGAGTGGCTAGGGGGTCTAAACACATCCCCATGGACAAGCTTCCAACCAGTCTCTTCTTGGGCTTCCTCTTGTGTCTCAAGCTCATTGTATTTTGATATGTCACGGTAAAGTGTTCGAAGCATTATCATAGCCACCATGCCCGAGAGAAAGAGAACAATCATCAATGAGTTCACGATAGAGAACCAGTGAATTTGGTCATCTGTCATGAGCAGATAGGTATCCCACCGCGAAGCCCACTTCACGTCACTTGACTAAAGGCAACAAAGGATAAAAGCAGATGATAAGAACAAGACACAAGTAAAGATAATGTCCTGAAAGCGGTAACAATGATTATAGGTGGAAGAAATATGAGAAGAAAACTTGGATACATATCAGAAGAGTTATTGATGAGAAGACGATAGAATAAAAGCTAGAATAGCACTGATAAATCCAGCCCGCAAAGGAAAACCGTGAGCTTCTCCAATCAAAGGCCTTACCTTATATACTAAAGCTAGACTCGAGTAAGCAATAGTTCATTCTAAACTAGAAACAAAAAGTACGCAGGTGCCATGCTATCACCTTAACCTCACCTGGAATTCAACATCATATGTGAATATAATTTCCTTTTTCTCTTCGACTTCTTGAGGAGTGTTGGAGTTGACAACAGCGCGCTTAGTGTGTGGATCACAGGTTGTCAAACGGGTCTTCTTCTCATCCCATTTTCCATCAACTTCATGTTTAACACTGCACATCAACACACAGATTTAGAAAAAGATCACTACATGCCCCAAAAGATTAACAAGTTAGAAGGAATAAAAAACAGAATGGCCGGGGATAAAAAGCGGGACCTGAATGGCTTAACCTCAAAACCGACAATTCTGGCAGATCCTGTCTGCGGATCCATATGATACTTGACAGTAAATGCCAAATGGTTGTGGATGAAATACTTCTCCTCCTTGCTCTGCATGTAGAAAGAATAAGCAAGAATATAATTGACATTCACAAGAGACATTTTGCTCAAAATTTAAAGAAACAAGAATATACCCCAGTATATTGGCCTTTGAGTCCAACGTGGAAACCAAGCTGATAAACAGTAGAATCCTGGTCCATTCGTTTTAGAGGAACAACCAGAGGAAGGTTATCTAGGATCCTGTGAATTAATAGGTAGAACCATTGTAAGAAAGACACAACTTCTATAAAAATTTTCAAAAGCGTAATCACGCGCAGAGAGAAATATATATTGGCATGCCCATACATGTTCACCCGATATTCATCATCAATCTTCTCTTTAAAATCCTTTGTAGTTTTGGCATCAAGTGTCAGCTTACACAATATATTGCACATTTGTGGCTCACGCATTTTAAACTACAAAAAGTTACCGAGTCACTATCAGCAGATATCCAATAAAATAAAACATGTCAGGATTAACTGTTAATTAAAACATAAAACTGACCACGTAGAGGGAATTTTCAATCCGGTCACCACGTAGTACTTCCCCAAGATTTTCTGCACTATCCTGTATTTTACCAGGGCGACAGTACGGAAGTGAATAATATGAGTAAGGAAGTTGAGTCTTCGTTGATGTTAACTTGTTAACTTTCACTTGCAATGTATCTCCCTGCAGCAAAGAAAAATAAAAATCGTCACCTCGATATGAAATGAACAGGCGGTTCATTAATTTGACCAGAGCACAAGCGCATGGCAAAAGGGCATACATTCAGAGACTTTGCCACGTTTTTCACATTTTACAACAAAAGATCCAGCAGACATGATGGTTTTCAATGAAAACAGACAAGTAAAAAAAAACATGAAATTTTATCCTTGAAAAGACACAGCATAAATATTGGATATTCAGCATAGATTTCACAATTACCTGGGTACTCTGGAAGGCCCATAAACTGGCTTAAAGAAGTAAGCATTAATAACAAAATAACAGAGCCTGTAGTGTCTCATCTATGTCATTATCAATAATTCTGAGACAGTATGATTATCGTTTGTCACATAGATAAAAATTTGTAAACCTTCTATAGTTTTGTTCCCATTAATGCGATAAAGTAAAAGTATTATCACACCAAGCTAATTTATTAATTTATTACTTCCGCAATGTTTCAATTGCTTGCACCATACTAATTTACATTTTTTCTGATTATTCAAATATTCATTTCTCTAAAGATGGTAATAGAAAGACAGCGCGAGAAAATAGGTTATAAGATTGGGTATCTTTGTATTCACAAAGTCTTTCAAGGACGCATTTCTACTCTCTTACAGCAAAAGTTCTAAATTCACTTGACTCCTAAACTAAAACCATGGAACGAAAATTAGATCTAATAGATCCTTGATGCTTAAAATGATAATCTACAGAAAACAAGTGTGTAATGTTCCCTAAATTGGCACTAAGTGAGTGCAGAACAAATATCGGATATCAGAACTTCAATCTCAAAAAGGCATCAATACACAAAATGATAGGGCTCGACCAGCTCACTCATGTTGTCCAGTGGAAGCCAATCATTGAGGCGGTTAACGAAAATAAACCTCGTATCGGGTTCTCTCGACCACAGATCCCATATTTGAAGATTTTTATCAAGGATCGAAAAGTTCGCAAGAAACTGGGAACAAATAAACAAGCGATTCAAAGTCACAGTGTGTGTGCGTGTGGGTGAAAGAGAAATGAAGCCGACCTGCTCGAAGTCCTGTGGAGCAACGCCTGGGAGATAGAAACAGTGAGCGCCATGAATAAGAAGCAGAAGAATTGCCGAGAACATCAGCGTAGGGAAGGCAAGGGATCTCAAAAACGCCATGGCGTTCGAGATCGAGAGATAGAAGGAGCTAGATCTAAAGAGGGAGGATGTGCCCTTTCAAATGGCTGTTGTTATGTCCGTTGTCGCGGAGAGTAATAAGAACAAGACCAACAACTAGGCGGAAAGAGTAGTCGCAACTACAAAGAGCTCTGGGAGATTTTCTCCGGTTACAATTGGGTGCGGTTCCTGCGCTTGCCCTATTCGATTGTGCCACGTATGTGCCGCCACATGGATCTGACCAACCGTCCCTTCCTCCCATACTCGTCTCTAGTTTTTATTATAAATCAACAACTAACAATTCACACAAATCAATAAAAATAGTTAAAATTAATAAAATTGTCCTAAAATTTAAGTATTTTCCAATATTACTTATACTAGTTGCATTAAATTATAATATTACATTATTATTACTCTCACACATTACCCTATTACTGATGGACATATATGAAAAAAATAATTAATGCTTATTGGAAACAATCAAATACCCTTATAAAAAAGACCAGATGTACTTATTAGTTAATGTCTTATAACAAGGACCAGAGGAAGTACCTCCCTTTCCCTTTGTTTATAAAATATGGGAGGAAATAAGAATAACACATTATTACTCTGGTAAGATATGCCATAGTTTCTTCACATTAGTTTAATCACAACTTAATTTTTAATGAAAATAAATTCATATGGTAGAAACTTAGATCCCTATCTTAATCAAATTCTCATCTCCTTAATCCCCAAAGTCCACAACTAAAGCTCCATCTCTGAATTTTATAGCCTTTGTACTATAGTTTATAGGGTAGCTACAAAAGTTTTGGCTGACAAGCTAACGAATATCCTGCCTAAATTAATATCCTGCCTAAATTAATAGGCCCATACCAGTCAAGTTTTATAAAATGAAGGAGTATCATTTACAACATTATAATTAATAGCTTACATTGTTAGGAGTTTTTCTCTTATTTCTCAATATAAATCATTGTGTTTCATTGCCTTTGTACATAATTTCAAAGTAATGAAATTTCCCTTCCATGAAAAAAAATATATTAATAGTGTTAAAAAAACCTTCAAGAACCAATATAAGTTGCCAAATAATAATAATATGCGCAAAATTGAAGGCAACTAGAATTTAAATGTTTGATAATTTGAAAAAGGAACAAAATGAGCTCACTTATTGACTAAAAGTACATGTTAAATTTGTCTGGCTATCAGATTTTTAGCCGTCGGATTTGGAATTAGATTGTGGTCTAATGACGTTGAGATGAAAATTACAAGTCACTCTTAGAAAATAAAAATCTTTATCTCGATACTAAAATCACAATCTAATTATTAATATTTCTCTTCAATTAATGGGGCTTAATTGAGGTTATGCAAATCTTAAATTGACCAAAGCAAAGGCAGAGGTTCAATTTGGCCGAAAATAACTGCATGTTCGTAATCAACTTATTAACACACCCCCAAAACTCTCAAAACATCGCTGTTTTCTTTCGCTTAGATTTTGGTTTCGACATCCAGTCTTGATCCTTTTTGTTGACTTTGACTTTGACTTTGATTCTGGGCCGATTTATCAAATCGGTTATGACAGGCCCGATGATGGCATTTAAACCAGTCGCATTGGACAAGGTTCTGGGAATCAAGGCCCAACAGCCATTAGGTCTTGATCCAATTTCTACGCGTAGGGACTGAAATAGAAAGAAGTCGACCAACGCTCTTCCAGAAAAAAAGTCGAAGAACAAAGAACATAAACAACTTCAAGAGAAACAGCTTCAAAGCAATTTTTCTTTCGACAATAATCAAAACAACTTCGAAGCTTCTTCACTAAATATTTTATATCATGGACAAACAATGGTTATTATTTCAAAGTTGAAACAGTAGATTAACATGATAAACAAGAAAAGAAAAACGTTTCTGCAATATGACAGTACTATTTTTCACAACAATCAACCAAACTATATATAATATAAACTAATACTACCTCTGTATCGTTATATAAGATCTCGTTTGTAGTAAAATTTACATCAGATATGGATTAATTTATGTGGGTATTCCATTTAATTTACCAATGCCAGCATCCTATTCCTCCAGCATCTTATCGAAATCTAGTACTATCAAGCTCCTGAGAAAAGTAGCAAGGAAAAGATTAATTTAAAATTAACATATATCTCACTGTCGTGTGGCCATTTTCTGTATGTGGAGTCATTTTCGATCAACTTGAACGTGGTAGGGATCAAATTCAGAAAACTGTTGATATCATTAATATATATATATAACTTTATTTTACTTTCATATAAGACGCCAAAACAAAAGTGTGCCAGCCAATAGGGATGACGGGTCATGCATGTGAGCGTTGGAAAGATCAAGCTTTCACTGAGAAGTTGAAGTCGCCTCTCATCAATATATAAGCCTTTAGCTGTTGTGCAACGAATGAATGAAATACGACTTCAGACCATAATAAAGTACGGATCAGCTAGTGGGTTGTCATCATCCCAATCAAAGGTAACTCGTCAAAAATAACGTTTGGCTGACCAGAGAATATATGTCTCATTCTTTTCAATTAATAGCTTGCCTGCACCAAAAAACACATATTGCTTGAATATCAGCACATCTAGCAACTTCACTGGTATATCCTTGAATCCTTCGTTGTTCTTGCAACATTTACAGATATAGCAAACTCTGATATAATGTCAGGTTTGGATCCATGGAAATGGAAGTGAGAGATGTTGATGTTACCTTCTTGTTTGGTTCATAATGGGTGAAGGAAAATATTTTTATACTAACAACTTTACCCTTATTTTATTTAATTATTTTTCAAAGCTGGTAGAAAGTTCAATAAAATATAATTATAAATTATATTTAACATATATATGAAATTATAATTTTATGGTTATCAAAATTTTATCAAGAAAACGAGTCATGAATATGCTGTGCACATTGTGTTTTAAATCACGTAAATATGCTATAAATCTGGAGAAGCCCCTAGCAACGGAGTACTCACATCCTCGGCAGATCTAGAGCGAGGAAGCAGTAAACATGGAGTGCTCCGTTTCAGATGGGGGTTGAAGAAGGTGGTACAGCGGGGTCAGAGTCAAGAGCAGATCCAGAAATTTATGGAAGGGATCCAGTTTCGGTGCTTGTCCTACAGACAAGCAGGGAGAGCTTGTCCGTACGGACAAGCTCTGGACGGTCCAGATTTGATTTTTTTTACTTTTTTTATTTTTTATCTAAAATAATTTTAATGGATAGAGAATCTAAAATAAAAATAATCTCTCAACTAACATTTTTTTAAAAAATGATTTTTTCATGTATAAAAAAAATAAAAACGAAAAATAATTAAAAAAAATCTGAACCGTCCAGATCCCATCTGGACGGTCCAGAAAGGACCAGCTCTCCCTGCCTGTCCTTTGGACAGGCAGGGAAACTAGTTCTTTTATGGAAGATGTATTATTGGTTGAAGGGTGCAGGGGTTCGGGTGCAACGCCTCCGAAATTTTTTTTTTCACTTGTCATCAAAGGCCCATGGTCAGAGATGTGGACGAAGATCGGAGGGATCCCATCTTGACTGAGAGCGGTGTGAACAAGGGCAATGCGGGAATGAGGGGAGGGAGGGAAAAAAGGTCACATCATGCCCCAATATTACCCTTCCCGGGACCTGGAACTTGTTTGGGTTGAGGAGAGAAAGAGATGAGATTTTTTTTTTTTTTTCCTTTTATCTTTACTAAGGAGCCCTTGAAAATTTTTCAATATTCTAAAAATACACCTTCACCCAAAAGAAAAATATTTTTATCATTAATGATAATTTGATCAATATCCTTCTTAGGGATTCTTCCCCTCTCATTTCCTCCTTCAAACCAAACACATCCTCAATCTTGAAGGGAAAAGATTTTCCCTTCCCTTCTAAAATATTTATGGGAGGGAAGGAAACAGATCCTTAAACAAGCTAGGAGAGAATCTAGGACTGAAATGGTGGAAGTTGTTTTACAGTGAAGAGGGCAGATAGAAGCATAAAGGGGGCCACATGGTCCCCTACGAGGCTGGCTATTCCCAATTTGCTAAGAAAAAGTCCCTCCACACCCCAACCATTATTACAGATTGGGACCCTCCATCCATCAAACCCTATCATCATTTATTTGCGATGGCCCTCCCCTTCCTCTCACGCCTAATCTCACCTCATGATTCCTCCATACATAAGAACCACACATGCGTGCAGATGATTTGACTAAAAGGTTGCCATATGACATATCTCCCCTCTTTCTTTTTTTATATATGAATGGCTTTATCCAAATTTTTTAACTGAGACTTTGGACTTAAATTAACCACTACGTGTCTCTTCCTTCTTTACTTGGCTTTTTATAATCTTCTTCAATTATGGTTTCTATTATGTAACAACTCTGTTGGACTCGGTGCTCTTATGATGGCTCAAAAGGAGAAAAAAGAATATATAGTCCATGTTTGGCCCCAGAGAATAATAATGCAGCTAGCTATAGGTGGCTAAGAGCAGGATGAGTACGTATAATATATATATATATATACATGGCAAAAATCTTTCCGTGAATTCTTACTTCACCATTCTTATATGATTGGACGATTTTGTGGACCCTTTGTGAAAGCTACTTGGTCCATCCCACATGCGGTCACACGCAAAGCATATACCTATTTGGCCGGCTTGGCTTCATGTTGTGGATGTTAATATACTATATCGGTTTCTTTCTGTGGCTGAGGCAAACAGCGCAAAAGGCAGCCCTATATAGCTAGGTATTTCATGAGATGCCAGTTTGTGGGTTATTGCTATGAATAAATTTCTCTGACTTGAGGGGGAAAATATAGAGTACGTATAGTTGAAGTTGAAATACTATAACTAAAATGACTAGAGATATGCTTATGGATATGTATTACGGAGTTGTGTTAGGTTATTTGGTCATACCAGCTATGTCGGTCCCTACAATGAGAAGCCAATTCATAAATGAATGGGTGATTGAGCATTCAACTGTTCATTAATTATCACATGGGATGCCAGCTTCATTCACCAGACGATTACCAATAGTGCAATTATATATGGCATAGGATCACCCAATCCTAAGGACTATAACACCCCCACACTGAGAAAGGAAGTGAGAAAATGTTATGAATACAATTATACAGGTTTAAAGGTAGCACTTAATCCTAAAATACTAACATATTAGGAATTAAATAAAGCCTTTTAAACTTATAAACCACACTTTACCTGAGGCTCCCTAATGCAGAACTCGTAATAATGCACCTTCATCAAAAGGGTTCATCCCGGGACCTCCTCATCAAGACGCTTACACCTGGCCTCTTGTCGATCCGAATCCCAGGCAGAAGCACTTGGCCTCTAACAGTCAGAATCCTCTTTAAGTACTCCTCACTGTGAAAACAAACTTTCAATAAAAACATATATTTGTTATGAATATAATTCCAAATGGAGAGCTCAGTTACAAAAGAATAGCTTATTTGGAGGGAGATACACACTAATCTTATATATAGACTACACTGTCGTACTTGAGAGGTTGCCTAGCTAGTGTGAGACTCATGATATAGAAGATCAAATGGCTGGGTACTTGTAAGATCTTTTATTTAAAATTTTGACATCCTTTGTGTTTTGAATTAATCTTGATTAATTTGAAAGTCCGAGAAATACTCTCGTTGAAAAGGGATAGGCGTAAGATTCAGATACTCTGAGTAAAAGAAGTGAGAACAATAAGATCCTTTACTTGTCGTGTAGAGTAATACTATTTCGCACTCCACTTCCAACACTGTTGCAACAATCTTGAAATCCGTATGAGCGAGAAGAAGTGTCAACCCATTGAAAGCGTTGTGCAGTATACACTCATCACCTGCAAAGTGCCCAGTATTCAAATTATAATACTAATAATTTAGATCTGTGTTAAAAGTAATGTGAATAATTATATATAGGTAGTAGTACATATAAAAATTTCCATAACACGTACAATAACTTTTAAAAAGTGATAAGGTTTATAAAGGCTCCATAATTAACTTATTGGATACGCATGTGCTTTGAAGCTAAGTTCAGAGCATGAATATTGAGGATTGGACCAAAAAAAGAATACCATGATTGTGGAGGACCATGTCGTTCGGATCATGGTCCCCTCACAAACCCTAGTGATTGGTACTTATATATATACCAAGATCAAAGATCTCTCCTAATCTAATGAGAAGGGGGAAAAAAAAAGAATTCATCAGTTTGAGAGAGAAGTATAATTGGTCGTTGTATGGGACTGATCGATATAGAACGATAAAGGAACTGAATGGACCTGGGAACTCGTTGTATTATTGGAAGGGGTTGATATGTGCATTGATTGTAGGAAGACACGGAGATGAGGATAAATCTAGGAAAAGGACCAGAAAGTAGAAACACGTTTGTGGAGTGGAAGGACGGGAATTGAAGAAGAGTAGGACCTTGGGGGAAATTGTGGATAGCAGTATACTTTGTATTTTATTTCTCCTGTGGTCCTAAAATTATTAGGACTCGAGGCCATAATTCGGTGGCTACTATTAACTATGAAGATGGTGTGAAAGTTTTTGTTGGATTAAAGTGGTGTTGTTGGGATAAGCGTATGAATCAACTAACTCTAATCATTGATGAGGGGACCATTTTAGTCATGGCTTAATTATATTTTTAAGATTTGCAAAAAAAGAAAAGATATACTAACATACCACTCTGAACATAAATGTAAGTCAAGGTAATTGTTTTTTTCTCAATTTTACCTATATTTAATTTATGTTGAAAAGAGAGAAAGAAAAGAGAAATGTGCGAAAATAATTTGCAAAGTAAAGAGAGACAAAAATTTTAATAAAGACAAATTTATAAAATTTTATCAATTTAATGTATTCGACATGCGAGAAAGTGATATAAGTAACTTTCATTTAGTTACAAAGTGGTACATTGTAAATAATTCGCTCCATGGATCTCATTGTACAAGAATTGAATATAAAAATAATAGTTCATTCTCTTTATCAAAATTATTATGGCTATACTTGCTTATGCAAAGAACAAAAATACTCAATGATTATTAAGCATTTTTATCAAGTAGGGTCAAGTAGCAAATCCACCCTAAAAGTATAAGTTTAGAAGTAATGTTGCCCTGAAAGTTTTTTATGTCTTAATGTCACTTCGAAAGTCTAAAAATGTAGTAATATTGCCCTCATTGTTAAAAGCGTTAATTTTAACGTGGCATTCCACTTGCCAATACATGCATCAACTCAACATCCTAATTATCGAATTTCCCTTCACTCTCTCTCTCTCTCCCTCCTCTGCTCTCGTCAGGTGGCCGACGAGCAGCAAAAAACGGCGACAATGCTACACGACATTTGAAAAGGCGAAGGGGGTTCGATTAAGAGAGCACAAAGAGGGGGGGGGAGAGATGATGGCGACGATAGAGAGGAAGGCGTCTGAAGGGGTGAGAGAGAGAGAGAGAGAGAGAGCAATGTTGGTGACGACGGAGGGAACACGTCTGGAGGGAAGAGAAAGCGGTATCGATGAGGGCGGAGGGAACACTCTAAATCCTCCCCTTCTCTCCACCTACTCCCATCGCCTCTGCCTCCTCTGTCCCAACAATCCAGATTTCAGTCCAGTAGTCAATGCATGAGAGTGAGACGCTGAGGGTGTTGAGTCCAAGGATTTTCTGACTTTTGTTCATAGTTCTCAAATGTTGTTGAACCCTAACTGACATGTTTTCACCTGTCAGATGTCTTTGTTAAACCCATTACAAATCTTATGAATATCATCAATGAACTTGTTAATTCCATTACGACTTTTGTTTATAGTTTTTAAATGTTGGTGAACCCAAATTGACATGTTTTCACCTAATAAATGCCTTTGTTAAACCTATTATAAGTCTTACGAATACCATTGATGAACTTGTTAATCTCATCACGACTTTTGTTTATAGTGCTCAGATATTGGTGAACCCAGACTGACATGTTTTCACCTGACAAACGCCTTTGTTAAACTCATTACAAGTGTTATGAATCAGTGGCGGAACTAAGAAGGTTAGGGTTGGCTGCCGCCTCATAAGGAATCAATAGACGGCGAGAGAGAAGTGTCACTGCGCCTAGGGAATCAACGGACGACGGTAAGTATGTCTCCGTTCTTGATGCCTTGTTTTTGCAATCTGCAGGAAGCAAAGAATTGTGCAAGAATTTGAAACCCTACCAAGGTGTGCTTTGCTGGATTTTCTAGTTGCCGCTTCCGTTTTTGCGTCAGCTTTGGGAGTCATTATTGAGTTATATAAATAAAATCATATACGGTTCTAATTATAAGAACACTTTTGTAATGTAATTTGTACTACAAAAATGTTCCTATAATTAGGATCAGAGGTAGTAATATATTCATGTGTCTCTTAACCAGAAATCTAGAATGTAAATTATGCTTGAGATTTATTAATATCAGCCATTTTTTATGGTAACTGGCTTAAGAATTACTTCTTTAAATCTTTTTATAATAAGAATCTATATCCATTGGCGATTGGGCTTAATGAAAATATTTTAAAGTACGTTATCAAATACTACTATATTGTAAAGTTATATATCCAAGCAAATGAAATGAGCAATTATAGCAAGGCAGTGTTATTAGTAAACTAAACATGTAAGAGTAATACTCTCTCTTGTCCTTATTATAAAGTACCAATTAGTAATTATATTTGGTCTTTTTTATAAGGTATTTGCTTGTTTCCAAAGCGCATTAATTATGTTTTTTCTATATATGCCCATAATTAATAAGGGTAATGGGTGAAAGTAATAATTAATATAATTAGAATTTAGTGCAATTAATAGGGGTAATATTGAAAGTTACTTAAATTGTAGGACAACTTTATTGATTTTAACTGTTTTTATTAGTTTGTAAGAATTGTTAGTTGGTACCTTATAATAAATCCAGGGAGTACCCCATTTGACATTTTTTAAGGACATTTTTGTGTATATACTGTATATCTCTCTTTTATGGGCGTGTGATATATATATACAGGGAGTCCATAATACCAATTAGCAAAATCCTTATAAGATGGATGAGAATTTTTCATCTTTTGCCTCAACAATTACAATTTTTTTCCGCCCCTGTATTAAAATTTATTGGTCCGTCACTTTTATGAGTATCATTGATGGACTTGTTAATCCTATTACAACTTTTGTTTACAGTTTTCAAATGTTGGTGAACTCAGACTGACATATTTTCACCTGACGAACGTCTTTGTTAAACCCATTATAAGTCTTGTGAATATCATTGATGAACTTATTAATCTCATTATAATTTTTGTTCATCGTTCTCAAATGTTGGTGAACCCAGACTGACATATTTTCATTTGACGAACGCCTTTGTTAAACCCATTACAAGTCTTGTGATTCATAATATGATTCACAAAAGCAATAATGAGTCTGACAAGATTCATAATGAGATTCACAAGAGTATTTCCTGATAGGAAAAACATCAACCAGAATTGTGTATATATATATAATGAGATTCACAAGGAGCGCTTCCTGATTGAGGTGCTAAGGGGTCACCCATAACCATAAGGAGGAGAAGTGGAGAATACAAATTTAAATTATAAGAAGCCTAATTATTTATTAGCCTATGTTTGGTTTGAGGGAAGGTTGGTGGAGGGAGGGGAGGAGAGAAATTTTTTTGACCAAATTACCCATGAGAAATTTTAAAAATTACATAACTTTTTGCATCATTTTTCACACATTAACTTTAGAAGCATGTCATATCATGGGCATCTCTGACTTTTCACACTAGGGAGAAGCACCTCCCCTCCCTCCCTCACCTCCAACCAAACATAGGGAGTTGATAATCCTCCATACTGGAAGTTTTAAGGGGGGAACCTTTCATATTAAAAAAAAAAAAATTAGAGCTGTGACATTTTCGAGATTATGCATTACGAGGAGGGACAAAATGGTCGACAAAGGGTGGCATGCTTTTCACGATCATAAAGGCTTATGAAATCCTCTGAGCAATATCGTATTACGCCTTGCCACTACGCATACATAAACACAGACTCAACTTTCCCTCTCTCTTCTTCTTTTCCTGCAACATTCAGGCATTGGAGAGACAAACGCGTCAGGCCTAAAAAGATGATCATTCATAGCGTCCTCAGAGTGTATGTGTAAAGAGAGATGAAGACCCTTTGAGATTTGCGCCAAGGGAAGATCTTCAGCGAATCAGACTGATTTAAAGCAAAGGCGGCGACAATTTACTACTATCATCAGTTTTCCTGCTCTGCAATAATCTCATTTATTTTTCTCCCCTAGTAAACTTCTGACGCCATTCTCATTTTTCTTCAAAGCCCAGAAATTTGACGCCATCTTTCTCTCTTCGCAAACAACTTCTTTTACTATTAGACGGACACTCCATCACTTCCCAGCCTAAAGACGTTTTCCCTGCTTTTCCCCAAACAAATACAAGTGCTGCTTTTTTGCAATTATTTTTGTTTTTTAGATAAACTGCTTTTTTGCAAGTTGCAACTCAGCTTTGATACCCACCAGGAGTACATTATTTTCTTGACCTTTTCCCGTTCGCATCTACCCAAAGTCCCAAACCACTCTTTCTCTCTCTCACGAACAGCGTCATCACTGGAACGACGACGCGAAAATCGAGTTGGGGGTTTGTAATTGTTTCAGTCCAAAGTTCATTGGGCTTCTGAGAAGCGTGTTAGAGAGGGTGTACTCTGCTTGCAAACGCCATTTCTGGCATTGGTTTCGGCACTGTTCCGGGCCTGTCTCTCTGTTCATTGACTTGGTAACAGAGGCTTAGTGCGATCATTATTAACATTTGCAGCAGAGATTGTTTAGCCTATGGAGGACGACTTCGGAGAAACATAGGCGTAGCTTGTCGTTTTTGTCTGAAGGTTTTTCTGTGGTCACACAGTATTACCTCGTTTAGTTCGAATCCCAGGCAAAAAAAAAATGAAGTTTATGAAGTTGGGTTCCAAGCCTGATGCTCTTCAAGCTGATGGAAAATCTATCATCAGGTGAGAAGCTACTGAACCAGTTTTCTTTCTCTGTTTTTATTTTCCAACGTATGTTTTGAAGTTTGAACCTCTTTTTGAGGGGCTTTGTTTTATTGCTTGAGCAGCATGCAGAGTCGTTGTCCTTGGTTCTGTTTTTGTTTTCATCTATGCTTTCATTGTTGAATATTTCCCATGTCTCCTTCATTATTGGGTTGCATGTCTTTTTTTCAGCGATTTTTTCCGTCTAAAAGTTAACCTTGGTTACTTTGTTTATCATTGAATTAGAATTGGAACTTTGTGGAGTGAAGCACTGTTGTGTAGGTTGTTCCTTATCGCTTTGAAAAACCATGACAAGCAACCTATGGTGTTTGCCTAAAAAATCCAACCTTTCTAGTATTGAAATAATGTTGAAATAAAGGAGCAAGAACTGGCGTCATGAGTGCCTCATAAAATGACAACAACGTTAATATTTTATTGCCTGTAACAGATAAAATGGAGGATAAGGGGATAAGAGTGTCAAAAGGTCACGAATTTGTCGTCCAGCTTTGGTGATCTGTGGTAATCGTCATCTTCAATCATCGAGAATAAACAAGGCTTCCCTAAAGTGTTAACAATACTATTAGCTGCAATATGCCCCCCATATTATGTTATCTTTATCAGACAAGCTTGAGCTTTTTTTTTTCCCCCTCCTGGCGTACTTAAAGTGAGGTTCAACACAGGAGATTTTTTTTCTTTCGGTGGATGGATTGTTTTAGTGATAACATGAATCCCTGTCGCCTCAGCATATTATAAATTGTGTTTGACTATGAAATATTGTAATTAATGCCATGCATGTGCTATGTCACTTGCAACCAAGAGCCGCATGTGGTCAGTCAATAAAAACTTGCTGGTGTGCACGATCAATCTAAAATTACTCCTAAATATAAGACATAATTGATTTTTTTTGGGATATTAGGAAAGTTGATTAAATTGCTTTGAAATATTTATATTTATCTTTTTTTTTTCCAAACTATTTTGTTTAACTTATAAATTATAAACTGATATATGATCTAATGATACATAACATATATGGTATTATTAAGTAACTTATTTAGCTTCATTTAATTTCTCAAAAAAAAAAAAAGTCAACTTTTTATTATATTTAGCAAGGGAATATTTACCTAGTTATTTTGATATGCATTGATTTTGATGGTCTACAAATAGGACTTGTTTATTTTCTTCACGTTAATTTTGACTCAAATCTGGATTCAAACTTGGATCGTTCATTTCTGGAATCGGTCCAAACACAAAGCTCATTTGTAGATGGAGCATCCTTTGCAACTACTAAAAGCCTTTTCGATTCTCCTTTCCTGAAGAATAATTTGTCCATTAAAAGCATAACATACAAAATACAATTCATGCAGGTATGTGTCACCCGATCTCGCCACTGATGTCATCATTAATGTGGGTGAAGTGAAGTTTTACCTTCATAAGGTACATAGTATTTTAGCACCTTACTTATCTTTACATCTGAAGGATGATTTTGGCGTTTATATAGTAATTGAGTTTGACAATTTATCTCTGGTGTTTTGCAGTTCCCTCTCCTGTCTAAGAGTAATAGACTGCAGAAGCTGGCATCAAAGGAAAACGAAGAGAATTCTGATGAAATACACATAGCTGATTTCCCTGGAGGGCCTAAAGCCTTTGAATTATGTGCAAAATTCTGCTATGGAATAACCGTTACGCTTAATGCGTACAACGTTGTGGCTGCCCGTTGTGCAGCAGAGTACCTTGAGATGACCGAGGACATCGACAAAGGGAACCTAATTTTCAAGATTGAGGTGTTCCTAAACTCGAGTATCTTCCGGAGCTGGAAGGATTCTATCATTGTTCTCCAGACTACTAAATCTCTTCTGCCATGGTCTGAGGATCTGAAGATCATTGCAAGATGCATAGACTCCATAGCTTCAAAAACTTCTGTGAACCCGGAACACATCATGTGGTCCTACACATATAACCGGAAACTAAGTGAGCCTGATAAAATTACTGAGGACCAGATAGCAACTCAGGAGAAAATCGAGTCCGTTCCCAAGGATTGGTGGGCCGAAGATGTATGCGAGCTGGACATTGATCTTTACAAACGAGTAATGATTGCTGTAAAATCAAAGGGAAGAATGGATGGTGTCATAATTGGAGAGGCTTTAAAGGTCTATGCAGTGAGATGGTTGCCTGAATCTGTTGAGGCATTAGCTTCTGATGCTCATGCTCGGAGGAACAAAGCCTTAGTAGAAACAATTGTCTGTTTATTGCCGTCTGACTATGGTGGAGGCTGTTCATGTAGCTTCTTGCTGAAGCTATTGAAAGTGGCCATATTAGTTGGAGCAGAGGAGTTGTCAAGAGAAGAATTGATGAAGAGCATTAGCTTCAGATTGCATGAAGCTTCTGTTAAAGACTTGTTGATCCCTGCAAGGCCTCCTCAGACAACCATATATGATGTTCAATTAGTACAATCTCTTTTGAATGGATGGATGACTTTTGTAAAGGAAAGTTGTGATATGGAAGTTGATGAGTATGGAGACAAAGGAAAAAGCATGTTGAACATGGGCAAATTGGTGGATGGCTACCTAATAGAAATTGCACATGATTCAAATCTCAGCATGTCTAGTTTCATTGAATTGTCAGAGTCAGTTTCAGAGTTTGCTCGACCGAAGCACGATGGCCTCTACAGAGCTATTGACATTTACTTGAAGGTAGGTTTCTGTAAGAAGCTTCATAATTCTGTTTACTATGTTTTATAATACTAATGTTGCACTATCTGACATTGCCATGGATAGTGTACTTCATACTATTACTGATCATATCATATATAGAAGACAAATAGTCAACAGATTTCTCCTTTTTATGCATGCAGGAGCACCCGAGCCTTACAAAGGCAGAAAGGAAGCAGATATGTGGTTTGATGGATGTGAAGAAGTTAACGGAGGAAGCATCGATGCATGCTGCGCAGAACGACCGGCTTCCACTTCGAGTTGTAGTGCAGGTTCTCTTCTATGAGCAGCTTAGAGCTTCTGCCAATGTTCGAGCTCTCGGGGGCAATCAATGCGACAAAGATTATGAGAAAACAGCAGGGGAAAATTGCGAGTCATTCAAAGATCAGATGAGCCTTGTGAGCATCAAAGATGAAGAAGAGTTCGGTAAGAAAGGGAAACTGAGCAAGAAGACTAGCAAAAGCAGTAAAAGTGGTATGCAACTCCTACCATCTCGATCGAGGAGAATCTTCGATAAGTTGTGGATTGTGGGGAAAGGACAAGGAGAGAATAGGAGCTCTGAGACTTCAGGGAGTTCTAATAGCCCAACATCAGTAGTCCCTGTTGATACCAAGTCATCTGGTTCTTCCTCAAGACGAAGGAGGCATTCTGTCTCGTAGGGAGATGAAAATTTGAAGTTCATTAGATTATTTTTAGCTATCAAGGAAAGATAAAAGTTGTGGTGGTAGTGTAAATTGCTAGGTATTGTGTTAGTTGATCATGATGTTACAGTGTTAGATCTGAAGTGCACGTATAGATTTAGAGAGAGAATGGTGGAAAACTTGGCAGTACAGGAAGACGATATGAAGTATTTGTTCTCAATGTCACATCCCATTGTGGTGGGGGATCTTCATGTTTTATGTAGGTCTTTTCTTGTATAGAGAGGAGATTGGGGGAAATTTATAAGCTTTTTCTGTTTCATCTTGTTGACTGATAGAAGGACATGGGTCAGATTTTGGCATGCGGAGCGATTGAAGTTATGATTTTATTATTTTTGTTCAATACTAAAATAATCACACGTAAAATCAATTTGAAATAGTAAGTTGTCTTACTTCCACAACGACTAGGCCACATGTTTGAATTCTGAGAAGCAAGGTCACATGTTTGAATTCTCACATGTTTGAATTCTGAGAAGCGCATTTATTAAAAGAAATGAAAACTTTAAACTTCAAAAGGAAATATACCTTTTATCAAATAAAAAAAATCACATGTAAACAATATATATTAAAAAGTTCACAATTTTTTTTATTTAAAAAAAGTAATAGCTAGCTCACAATCAAATGCCGATGGGAAGTGAATCTCATCTTGTAAACATTTAGATATTGGGTTAAGGAGCGAAAATACACACGAGCTTTACCCCCAAGAGCGCCTAGCACCACGAGCTTTTTTTCTGGAGCAAAAGTACACACGTGGTTACGTTTTGGGAGCGCCCAGCACCACGACCGTTAGTTGACCGTCAATTTGGATAGAACGCTGACGTGTCGCTGATTTGGACTGACAAGCTGACGTGGACGTTGACTTGGACGCTGATGGTAAGTAAAAAAAGAAAATTATCATTTTGCCTTTAGTTTTAAATTAAAAAAAACACTAAAAATACCCCCTCCCCTCGGGTGGGCCCCACCACCGGCCACCCCACCGCCGGTGGCCGACCACCACCTCCGCCACCGGCGGCGGCCGGCCACCACCACCGCCGGCAGTGGGGTGGCCGGTGGTGGGGCCCACCGGGGGAGGGGGTATTTTTAGTTTTTTTTTTTTAAAAAAAACTTAGGGCAAAAGGGTAATTTTTATTTAAAACTAAGGGCAAAAGTGTAATTTCACCCGCGTTACTGTTCATTTCCATCCAACTTAACGGTCAACTAACGGCCGTGGTGCTGGGCGCTCCCAAAACGTAACCACGTGTGTACTTTTGCTCCAGAAAAAAGCTTGTGGTGCTGGACTCTCCTGGGGTGAAGCTCGTGTGTATTTTCGCTCCTTAATCCTTAGATATTCCACCTCCTTTGCATAAAAAGATGTGTCTACCAATTTTTAATTCGGTTTAGGTTTGGAAAAATATGATAGACAATATTAATTTCTTTACTATGCGAAATCAGTTGTCTCTTTTATCTCAGAATTCTATCAAAGTGGCTAGTGAAGTGACACATTCAATGCTTCCCCAAGTTCCATGAAGATTTTCAGCTGGAACTATCGTGGTTTCAGGAAAACCATGGCAGTACAAAGGTGCAAGCATGTGTTAAAAAATTATGATCCTAACTTAATTTATCTCTCAGACAAAAATACATTTTGAATCTGCTTGTAGGCTGTTTAGATCAGCTCATCAGCGGGTTTTAGTTGTTTCTCTGGCACATATGCTTTTAATCATGGTGGTGGTACTTTGGTTTGTTGGAAAGATTCTTCTGTGGTTTTTTGTTGTTGATCAGTCTCCTTCTTTTATCACTGTAATATATCTAGTAATGAAGCATCTTTTTCTTACTTCATCACCTTTTCTATGGTTACCCTTATTCCCATCAATCTTTTTTTTTTTGGAATGGATTAAACAAATAAGTGCCTCTATCTCTTTTACCTTGGCTGCTAGTAGAAGATTTCAATCAAATTATGTCAAGTGATGAAAAATCTCCTAGTCTGGCACTTCTAGTAGCATTTCCTTATTTCACCAATGTCAGGAAGAAGCAAACTTGATGCGTATCTCTCAGCATGGCCCTGCTTTTACATGGACCAATAACATAAAGGATAAAAATGCTATCTTTGAAATAATAGATATGACCTTTTATAATTATGAATGGTTGCAAGCTTTTCTATTTCTTTTGATTGTCCAAAGTGGGAGGGAGTGCGGGCTCGAGCCTGGGACAGGGTGGTGCCACTCTAGATGCCATGTGCGCTACTAAGCGCACGGCATGGTTGCAAGCTTTTCTATCTTCAACTGTTACAACTCTTCCAAATTCCAATATCAGCCTCTGACCACAGCCCTATCCTATTTTCATATGAAAATTGCTTTAAGAAAAATAAGCAAAGAAGATTAGAAAATTATTGGTTGAAGATGAAGTAATTCTTAGAAGCTACTAGATGCAACAAGCTATAGGTTTTCCATCCTTTAGATTGAAAGCTATCAAGAACTCTATAAACCCTTTGTCAATGGAGTAGAAACCACATAGGTAATTTACTTTCCAGAATCTTTCAAGCAGAACAATTGTTGAATGATATTTCTAAGGAAATTTCTTTTGATAGAATTCTAAATTATATGATAAATTACAAATCTTTCAAGATACCAAGCGCCACTTGGAGTTTCTCTATGATTGTGACGCAAATTTTTGAACTCAAAGAGCTAAGATAAAATGGATCTTTAAGGGAAAAGGAACACGACTGTACTTCCATTCAGCAAGCAGTGAATAAGAGACCATCCTCAAACATAATTAGAAATATGCTTAAACAGGATGGTCAATGGACCTTTGATGAAACTAAGTTATTTAAGATGGCTTTATCTCACTTTCAAGGTTTATACCAAGAACCACATCAAGCTTATCTGGAAGATATTATGGCTAGTTTTCAAAACCTCCCTATTCCTATTTTATCATCTGATGAAATTGATTAATTGATGATGCCCTTACCTAATCTTGAAATAAAAAATGCGGTCTGCAGCCTCTCTAAAGACAGTGCACAGGTTATTGATGCTTTCATGCTCATTTCTTCTAAAAATTGATGATTACTTTTGTATACGGGCTTGAAAAAAGTTGATGGTACTTTTGCCCACTAACACTATTAAAAATACAAAATCTTCCTTACAAACTCAGGATTGCCCAACGGGGACATGGTGGAGTGAGGGAATAATATCCAAGAGCTCGGGCTCGGCTTCACTGTGCCCATAAAAGGTTTGTCCAATCCAACTGGCAAGGTACTCACCGGCAGGAAAACCAGTGCTACGGATATTATTCAGTCTAGGCCCAACAAATGCAAATATATGGGATTTCTTTTTGTGGGCCGAAGGAACCCATAGGCCTCCCATCTGGGTAAGTCTCTTGATACACACAGCCCCTTTCTGCCTGAGACGAAGTGGATTTTCCGAGGGAAAAAGCTCTCTTCGTTTGCTCATTCATTTGAAATCGGCGTGACCCGATTGGTACATAGTACATTCCCGGCCTCGGTGTAACTGCGTTCGCTTCAGACTTCAGAGCTCAAGCAGTGGGGAAATTAGAAAGCGAGCAAGCGAGAGCACAAGATGCAGAGATTGAAAGCTCTGCTACCGGAGACTAGGTGCTCATTCCGCAGATTTCATTGGAGAGCCTTCTCTGCTCAACCAAACTATGTCGTGCATGATGATCCCCAAGACCAGGTCATTTTTCGCATTCTTCTTCATGATTTGTTTGCTTTATAGCTAAAGGTGTGTGCAGGTTGATCACCTTGTATTTCGTTATATTTAGAAGACTATGCCCAAGAATGCCTTGTTCAAATCGTTTCATAGATTCGTTTGATATTTACGTCCTATTAATATCTGCCCCTTCATAGATTTTTTCTTTTCTTTTTACTTACTGTTTCTTTCTGTACGTTTAGATTTTAGTTGAAGGAAGAGCTATATCGAGAGCTGCTATTCTTAACAGACCGGATTCTCTTAATGCACTCACTTCTTCGATGGTTAGGCATTTCTCCGTTTCTTCAGGCCACTCGTCCTTTGGATGTTTTAATTCGTACGTCTTTATTAAATGTTGTAATTAGAGGTTGTTTCCAATTGTAGGTATCCCGACTGACGAGATTGTATACTTCATGGGAAGATAATCCTGCTATCGGCTTTGTTTTAATGAAGGTATCCAGTCTTTTTCGCAATAAAAAGTTGGCACAAAACTACTGAACATAGAAGCACCATGCATTTCGTTATTTAAATTTATTGCCTCTCCACCAAAAAAAAACCGCGGAGGATAATTTCTGCTAGTCATGCGGTGAAGGCAGAGTTTCCTCCCTAATTATGGTTAAGAGGAAAAAAATAACGTTATTATTCATCATATTTTCGGCGCGCCTTCTAATAAATTATTGCATCCTAGTGCTAGGTTCGGTTGGAAACAACCATTCATAGTATTAACTTGGTAGGCTCTATCAAAATTTGTCCTGTCAAGCCTGTGATCATGACCTCTCGATTGATCAATGTTTTGATTGATTGCTATTGTGAGTTTTATGAAGGCTAATGGCAGGGCTTTTTGTTCTGGTGGAGACGTTGTAAGGCTTTATCACTTAATAAATCAAGGTATGTTGAATTTCAATCTGATCTAAACAGTTCAATATTCACTTGCTTTTTGGACATTTTATTGTCAAGTAATACCAAAACAGGTATCAGGTGATATCAAAATAGTATTGTATGACATCTAATCGTTTCATACCAGAAACCATCCAACTTGTTTATGTCATATTCATGTTACTTAATTTAACTTCTTGATACATGGCAGCTTATTTAGCGAGTGCTCATATCGTAAGGTTAACTAACTTAAGAGCCTTTTTATAGTTACCTTTATTTCCAGGGTTGGTGTGTACTGGTTTACCTCGATATGTAGTTGACACTTGATAATGGGTTTTTTTTTTTTTTTGAAAAAAAAAGAGTGGGATAGAAGGAGGAAACTCATAATTTTTTCTTGTGGATTGTGAAATGAATCAAATAATTTTAGTGATTGATTTTTAGTTATTGGTATTTTAATATTGTATTCATAACTGTAGACAAGACGTACTAACAGTTGCAGTATATCCTTGATATGGAATTCTGCTATAAGGCAACTGAGAATGACAACATAGTAACCTGCATCACATTAAAAATTGAGTCCTGCCAAAGAAGTTCAAGCTAGAGAAGATTCACTTTTTTCTTAAATAGTTTGGTCCCTAATATAAATAAAAATAAAAATATTGTTTCAGACACTTTAAGAATAAGAATCTGCTTGCAAGACATTAAAACAGTTTATTTGGAAGTCAGGACTCTCATATGTAATTAGTATCTCGTTTAGCTAACAAAGTTATGTTGTTTTGCTTCTTTATGAGTAGTAGTTTTTTCATTCTTGACATTCTTAGTTCCTTACTTGTTTTTCGATATTGATGATGGGTTGGTGACATTCATGATATTTTAAGTTTTATGGTGATCAGGTAATGCTGAAGAAGTTAAACAGTTTTTCAATACATTATATAAGTACGTTTATCTTCGAGGGACCTATCTTAAGCCCCATGTAAGTATTGAACCATTACTTAACCCTCCTGCCTCAAGGCACATGAAAGTATTGCACCATCTCAAAGGTTCCCCCCCTTTTGAGATATAGTGTTTTTGGAGCAATGATTTGTTATTCTGGAAGTGATTTTTCTCATGGTTTTGTTATTACTCCTGATACTCGGTTGAAATGGTCTTATTTTCTGAATGAGGAAATTTATGGGCATTTTCACAGGTTGCTATTTTGGATGGAATAACAATGGGATGCGGTGCTGGAATTTCACTTCCAGGGATGTTTCGTGTGGTAACTGATAAAACTGTAAGTGATTTTTCAGATACTTGCTGACTTAACCCATTGTGCAAGACTAGTTATGTAAAACACTTATGATTTGAGTACATAAGTTTGAATTGCATTAATTTACATTATGATCTCCTATATTCTGGGTGTAGACTCTTTTTCCCCTAAAGCAAATTGGTAAGTTCAGGTAATGGCTAACGCATTATTCTAATGTTTGAAATTTGCAGCTTTTTTCTAACCCGGAGGCTCAAATGGGTTTTCACCCTGATGCTGGGGCTTCCTTTTATCTCTCTCGTTTGCCTGGCTACTTGGGTAATTAACTTTTTCATGTGATTTCAGAGCATGGTTCCTGTGTGATATTTTGGTATTCATTGAGACTTAGAGGTGGATGTATTTGTTTAAAATACATATTAAACTGAATCCTGAACATAGCTCCATATATGGCATATGCTTCCTCCGGGATGATAAACTATTCTAAATATTTCCACAACCATTTACTATAGAGGTTAGTGTAAAACTGTAGATTTAGTGCTGTAAATAAGTATTGTGTTACACTGTTATTGAAAAATTTCATGACAATCTGGAAAATGATTTGCAAAAATTCCTTATAATTAATATTATGCCATGCAGGGGAATACCTGGCACTTACAGGAGAGAAGCTTAATGGCGTGGAGATGATTGCCTGTGGCCTTGCTACTCACTATACACTAAATGCTGTATGTTTTTAACTTTGATTTTGTGCTTTCCTTTGTTAAATTTTCCTGTCATTTTGTAACTCAGCTAGTCAACTCCCATTGGCAGAGGCTTGCATTGCTTGAAGAACGCCTGGCTAAGCTGGTCACAGATGATGCCTCTGTTGTAGAGTCATCCCTGGCACAGTATGGTGATCTTGTTTATCCAGACAGTAGGAGCATTCTTCACAAGTAATGTTGTGTTCATACTTCCTTACTTCTGTAACATTCTGTTGGAGTTTGACATATTCATTGTATCAACCCCCTTCCCCTCCCTCTGTCTGGCATCTTTCCATGTATTTATTTGTATTTTTGTGTTCTCTTGTATACTATACTTTATATAAGTTCTCTGCCTCTGAGTGTTTTGTTCTTCTCTTGACCCAGGATTGATACAATCGATAGATGTTTCAGCCATGATACGGTTGAGGAAATTATTGATGCTCTGGTAAGCATCTGTGGAATAATTTATACATGATTTATAATTAGGCTGAGAGAAATTAACAATTTAACATTACAATGTATCAACATGAATTGTATGATTATGTAGACCCATCATGAATCAGATAGCCCTTGCATACCTTCAACCTTGATCTTAATTTATGCTGGCACGACAATTTTCCTGAAAAATTGACATTTTTAGTAACTATGTTTCTTGTTGGTTGGTCAAACTTTGAGTTCCATGGTCATAACTTGTCTGGTCAGGAGAGTGATTCAAACAACCCCCTTCCCGTGGGTGGCAACCTGCCCCCAGAACCTAAAAGAAACAAAACTGGAGGAAACTAGGTGTTTCACTAAACAATTCAGTTTGTTTACCATCCGAGGGTGGGTGGTTGGGTGGGGGGGTGGGGGGGAGACCAATTGGTTTTCTGCTTGACTGTTTTCAACATGAACTGCTATTCACACAGGAGAAGGAAGCCGCTGAGTCTCATGATGAATGGTGTAGGGCAACACTTGGAAAGATGAGAGAGGCCTCTCCATTGAGTTTGAAAATTACTTTAAGATCTGTGAGTAACATCTCCTTTGGTACATTTATTAACTATTTATTTCCAACCCATTTTGTTGTTGATCTCTGCTTTAACTTTTTCTACGAAATTTAGATTCGTGAAGGTAGATTTGAAACTCTTGATAAGTGTCTTGCACGTGAATATCGGATATCACTCCGTGGAATTTCTCAGCAGGTCTCCTCTGATTTCTCCGAGGTATGACAACGTTTTTTCTTCATATAGTACCCCTTCCATTTGTTTGTGTTTGTACTTGACTGATTATCTATGTAGGGTGCTCGAGCAAGACTGGTTGACAAAGATTTTGCACCCAAGGTATTCATCTTTTGTCCCAAAATCTTTGCATATATTAATTCGGCAGTTCTATTTTTTAAGAAATCTGACCTTTAGACTAAATTTGCAGTGGGACCCACCTAGCTTAAAGGAAGTATCAGAGGACATGGTCGAATGCTATTTCTCCCCACTTAATGAAGTTGAGTCTGAATTGGAGTTGCCCACCAACTTGCGGGAACCTTACATGTGAAGCATAAATACTTTCATTAGCCAATGCCTGTAAGCAGCAGCAGCAAGGGTAGTCACTTTATTTATAGTTAAACTCCCAAACTCTACGCTGTATTCGAAAAAATCTCTGTTGTAATAGCTTAAAAATGTAGCGGTCTTTTCTCTCGTTATTTGGGCCTGTGGGAGGGTTGAATGAAGTCCGAGTGGGCCTTAATTTTTTGGCCTTTATTTGTCGCCAAAACAGAATAAGCTGATCCATCAACATTAGTTGGGAGCAAGTGGAAAAGAATTTGTTCTTCCTTAGTCACGTCTTCAGTTGAGTCGTGAGAATGGAGAAAATGGTGTTGGGAGCTTTCGCCACTGTAGGCCCAATTCAGGGCAAAGTTTAGGAATAGGAGCAAGTGGAGATTTGCTTGCAGCCCAGAGAAAGCACTTGGAAGGTAAAGTTGTGATGAGAACTTCCTATGATATTTTACAAGTAGCTTGTGTAGCTGTGTCACGAAAGTGTCAATTTTAAATATAAAATTTTAATGAGTTTATACTAATTAGTCCTCTTAGTCCCTTATATAAGAGCCAGTTGAGAGTTGGATTTGGTTCAAAATAATTCTAATCTAGTTTATCTCTCATTTATTAATTTTTATCAATAGTATTTTTTCTAACTTCTCAATTGATGTATAATCTAGTATTATAATATTTTAGGGAGATCAAATGAAGCAGTGTGATGATTCTGCTACTAAGGGGTCAAGGAAGCGTGAACCGTGGTTTACAATTTTTACACAAGGACAAGCGGTGTCAAGGGGTTCAAGGATTTTCAAGGTTTCTAGATCCCCTTCCTTTGAAGTAAAAGCGCTGCATATGGATTACTGGAAGGACTACGTAATCTTTTGTTCCTCATTTATCACGAAACCATAAACAAATAACTTTTATGGCTGTGTCGCAAATATTTGTTTGGTCCAAATAAATAAAAAACTATTTGTTTTATTTTAAGTTTTTCATCAAAAAACAGAATTAAAAATATGAAAAACATATTATATATAAAAACTTTCATCTCGTACAAATTAAATAACACATTTTTTTTTTTTACATTTACACCTTGTGTATTAGAAGCAGTTTTAATACTCCATTGGTCCTTATTATAAGGCATTAACTAACACTTCACACAAACTAATAAAAGTAGTTAAAGTCAGTAAAGTTGTCCTATAATTTAAGTAACTTTCAATATTATCCTTACTAATTACACTAAACTCTAATATTATACTCCCTCCGACCCTAATTATAAGACCTAGTTGAATTTTTTTAGAGAGATTAATGAAACTATTTAAATTAATTTAGAGTATTTTTATTTTTATTTTTTCTTCAAACTAATTAGTTTGACTAATAAACTAATATATAATCTAAAAATGCATAACATAAATGATTAATTACTTTATTTAGTTTCTTTAATTTCTAAAAAAAAAGTCAACTAAGTTTTATAATTAGAATCGGAGGTAGTATTAATTACTCTCACCTACTACTCTTATTAATTATGGGCATACACGAAAAAAAATAATTAATGCGCTTTGGAAACAAGCGAGTGCCTTATAAAATATCAAATATAGTTGTCAGTTGGTGTCTTATAATAAGGACCAAAGAGAGTAGCAACTTATTATTTTTTACAATTTGTTATGCATACTAGGCAATACACAATAAAATAAAATATTTTGTTTTACAATCTATTATTTTGTATATATTAGAAGTACAAATAATGATTTTTTTTAATGTAAATTAAAATTTTGATTAATTATCGTACAGATAAGCGAAACCACAATTTGCCAAATAAAAAATCACAAGTAAACAATACAATAACTCGTCATAAAAATGTTTTTCTTTTTTGTACAAAGGTCATAGAAAGTGTTTAGCGTTTCCAACAACAGCATCAAATTCGTTTCCTCAAGCAATCGTATCAATTCAGACGGCGTAGGAGGTATTCGACCTGAACCAGCTTGGTGAGGGGCATTACCCATTTCTCGTACAGAAGAGAAACCAGTGATGGATCAACCTTGTATTTTCCTTGGTTCTCATCATGAACAGAGCCCACTTCCTGCCCAAACACACTGGCCTTGTTTTCAACCCTCTTTTTCACCATCTCTTCCACTCTCTCGAATGTCAACAAATTCATCAACCCTTCTCTGTCCTGCAAAAATCAAGCTTCCATTGTTTCACTTGGATTTGGCATGTTAAATAGAAAACTATTCATATTCACTAATCACAGCAGTGGGTACGGATGAAGCATTGTACCTGAGCACGAATTAGAGGCTCGTATTCTTGGGGAGATTCCCTGAACTTCACCTCAGCAACAAACTTTCCATAGTGAATCCTCCTAGAGATGGCCTGCAGATTGTTTATGAAATAAAACTACTTTAGGTCACTGTTGAAACTTGAAAGCATTCAGTTCACAATTTAGAGTCAAGGCCAAAGTACATCAACAGATTGAACGTCTTTTTTTTTTTTTTAAATATATAGTAGGTGAAAACAGAGATGGCTATAATAAACTTATCCAATAAAACTATTCATAAAAGAACAACTAATAAAACCTCACCTGCAACAACGAAAGATCACAAGCTGCAGTTTGTGCATAGTTGCCATCATCACCCGGGGCAACAAACTTTGGAAGCAGCTCCTCCAAGTACATTTTCCAAATGGACTTGTTTATGTTAATCGAAGCAGCTTCAGGGTGCAAAATCTAAAAATGGAATTGATAACATAGAAAAAAATTCTCATCCAAGTAAAATGGACAGCGGAAAAGGATGCTGGAATTATGGTAAATTACCTGTGGGAACGGGTAATTTGGTGCCGCTGAGGACGGTAAATATTCAGGGAAAAATGGATTTTCTTCTGGATTTTTGTATCTACCAGCCTGAAAAATATCAGTATCACTGTATGTACTATCAAACGTAATAGCATAATTTCAAGTAAACAAAAGACTGCAGTTGGAATCCTAAGACTGAGAACTTATTTCAAAGGCCTGAATTGATATCTATTCAATTTAGAGACAGAGGTCCCTTTCTTCTGAACTAGTTTTTTAAAAGATGTCAATACATAATCTCACTTATTGTAAATAAAACACATATTACAGGCTCGAACTCATAACCTAACGCTGAAAAAAAAAATCAATGGAAAAGTTTGGTTTCATTTGGCTTTGAGACCCAACAAGCTATGTTGATACTTTCATAAAAGATGAATCAATCGTATGTCCTGTGAGTTTATCTGGCAATGCTTACGGCCTTTCTTAACATACGTGGCAAAAACTATAACCACATAATTTGACAAACTCAGACCAAACAAGACAGGGTAATAAACTATCTACGAAACCATAGAAAGACAAAGATAAATAAGGGTAACACTACCTTAGCTTGAATGGACTCTGTATTCTTAACAATGAACTCCACCAATGAATCAAAACTGGATGCGTAGCTTTTATCGTAAGTGGGAGAATTGATTGGAAATTTGGCTCTCTCTATGAGGCTAAAAATGATGGTATCTTCTTGTCTAATCAAAGCCTCCCTCACTGACATAAGCGTGTACCCATTCCTCGAATCAGTATTTGAATCTGCAGCAGCCATTCTGTATCTGCCAGTAGAAATTACCAATATAAGAACCATAATTCGAAATCGAAACCACATGTTGATTACCAGACAAGGAAACACACGATAAGTCTCAACACGAAGGAACAATCATGTTTGGTAGCGGAGAAAATTAGAAAAGAGTGAAGAAAGTGGTGTTGGCATGCCTAGGATCAGGAAAGCAAATATAGTACATAAAGATCGATTCCATACCAGTCGTACAATATCTGTTTGTCTGCAATTTGAAACAATACTGAAAATTGGAAAAGGAAGGACAAATTGTGGACAAGAAATAAATACCTTCTTCTCAGAATTCACGAAGCTCTTGAAGCTGCGAAAGAGTCAATCAGACGAGGAAATGAAACTCCTGTTATTCGAGCTCAAACAATCCAAATGAAAATATGGGATGAGACCGTATCGGAAGGAGTGGATGCGTAGTGCGCACGCCGGAGAATCTTTATTGTACGACAAGCAATATCGACGAGTGGGTAAGTGACATCCACTACCCCCAACGCGTATTTTATATGTTGCCGTTGAGTGGGGCTCATACCAATGCCAGTTCGGTCGTTATCGTTATTCTGTTTTTTTCTTTAGTGCCGCGTAATGGAATCAACCAAAAGAGAAATTTAGTTTCACCGAATAAAGGAAAAAGACAGCGAACTTCTCCCTTACTTCCTTGCGAAGTTAGGTGAGATTAGTTTAATTGACACGAGACTCTCGGAAAAGAATTAATAAAGGGTTAATATTATATTTGGTCCCTTAAATTTATCCTTATTTTGGTTTTAATCCCTCAATCAGCAAAATGGTCCAAATTTTTAATAATTTATAGGACTAATGTTTTAAATGAAATAACAATTGATTAATAAAAACATATTAGTTTGAAATTTGAGGGACTAAAATCAAAAGAAAGACAAACTTAATGGATAAAATCATATTAACTCATTAATAAAGCAGTTGTAACCATTGTCAAAGAAAGTCTCATTCAATCAATTTGCTTTGATCAAGGAATAAAATACAATGTCGCAAGGGTTTGGTGAGAAAGATTTGAGAAAGGCTACTGAAGATGGGACTCACCAGACTAAAAAATTTTTATTTAAAAATCATTAATTAAAATTTCAAACTTAAAAAGGTTAAAAATGTATCTAAACGTTTCAAAGATTATTTTATAAATATATAAACACAAGCATGTCAATGTTAGATTGGACCCCAAAACGGCAAAACCTTATCAAAACAAATGAATGGTCATGCTTATAATATGAACATGGATGATGTGATTCTGTTGGAACTACTGCTAGAGCGTGAAATGCATAATGATTTAATTAAAAAGTGGAGCAAAATTAACATTGACCGTTAGTTTGACCAAAAACATTAACATGGATCTTGACTCGGCAATTTTTATCCTAGTTGGCGGTGAAAAAATCCACGAATTAATTTTTTTTCCTATGACTGTCCTTCCTTTCTTTCTTTCCCTGAACACCCCCCTCGTCGACCTGACCATCCTTCATTTCTTTCTTGACCTGAACACGCCCCCCCCCCCCGCGTCGTCTCTCTTCACCCCTATTTCCTTCTCAGCGGTGGTGGCAGCACCCTCGACCAGCGGCGACGGCGCACCCTCGACCAGCAATGACAGCGGCACCCACCACCAACGGCGAGGGTTCATTCCTATTGAACGAAAGCCAGCAATTTATACCAAATGTTCTAGGGTTTTCGCGCGATTATTTCCATAGGAAACGAGGGCTAACGTTTTGGGATCATGCAATTTCTAGGATGGGATTATTTTGCGCGATTATTTCCTTCCAAAATCGATTCCTCTCGTATCATCTTTCTTTGAGTTCTGAATGGGAGTTTTCTGGTCTACCGATCGCGTCTTGATGAAGAAGATGAAGATAAGGAGTTTTCTGATTTGTTTTTGATTTGGTGTTCTTATTTGTTTCTGATTTGCTTTGTTGAAAGCTTTTTTGGTTAAATCCATCTTCTTCGAACCCATGCCACAATTCTGGATTTTCATTCACGATTTGGGGCTTCGATCACGGAGTCGCGATTCTCGTGCAGGTATGGGTATGGCTTCGATTTGGTTCTGAGTTTGTAGTGATTGATGATGGGTTCGAAGATCTGGGTGGGGGGGATTCTGGATTTTCATTCACGATTTTCATTCTTGTCTGGGTATGGGTTTTTATCTATGGCTTCGATTTGGGGCTTTGATTGTAGTGATTGATGATGGGTTCGAAGATGCAGGTGGGGGATTACGGATTTTGATTCACGATTTTCATTCTCGTCTGGGTATGGGTTTTTATCTATGGCTTCGATTTGGGGCTTCAATTTGGTTACGAGCTTGTAGTGATTGATGATGGGTTCAAGATCTGGGTGGGGGTTTCGCAGGAATGCGGGTTGGGGGTTCGAAGGATCACGGGGACTTAAATGAAAATTTTAAAAGTTTATAGAGGGACTAAATTAAAATTTTTGAAATGCATCCAGGCTGAACTGTAATTTATAAAGCATTAACATCCACGTCATCGTCCACGTCATCATTTTGATTCAGAAAAAGTAAACTAACGGTCAATGTTAATTTTGCTCCTTTTTGTAACCACGTAGTTACTTTTGCACCTAAAAAAAGTATTTGCTACTGGACGCTCTTTTAACAAAAGTATATGTCTATTTTTGCACCTTAACCCTTTAATTAAATTATTGACCTTTTCGGATGTAGCCTATTGCTTGCACCGTTCCCTTGTAAGGCCGAAACTTTAATAGGTAAGATAGAAGCAAGGAAATAACCTTCACAACTGAATCCAAAACTTCATTAGCATAATGAAAGCGAATACAATAATCTCAGTGTTGAAGAGAAATACAATGCATTCATCTCATTTGAACACAACATAATGAATCAAAAAGAACAATGCCACCAAGAGCTTCTTACACACAGACACTGGATTTGAGAGAATGGTCCATTTGGAAATCGAATTGCACAGCTTTCAACGAGAAACATAGCATGTACAACCTTTTAAACATTTTCACCAAAACAATTTCTGTCCACTGCTTACAGTCACATGAACTAACGGTATTTGAGATATCTTGAGCAGTACACCTAAAGTGGATAACAATTCATTTTAGCTTCTTTTTTGGCCACTACTTGCCTCATTTGTCATTACAAAAACCTCCGTGGGTCACGTTCCACACCATTTTATTCAGCGGACATTCAGAGCTTCAATAAAAATTGGAGGCCACTAAACAGTAAACAACTAGTTACCCAATCTCGCTCGATCGCTTGATCAAATCACACTTTCTCAAGCTATCCAGCAGCTTAAATATCGGCTTTTAATTTAAATGCAGCCTCAGGATCAAGCCGGAAAGTAAATCGTGAGGTTTCTGGAAAATTCTGTGAGATTAGTCGCACTGTGTCCTTCCACCAAGTAACCTCTGTTTCTTTCTCAATAACCTCCTGCCTAGAACATTCTAAAGCATAATCCAGATCTGTTATCTGTTCTTGCAGCCTCGCTTCAAGTAGTTCATGCAGCCTTCTTTCTAGTTCAATCGGATGAACTCCGAAAGATACATCATTACTTTCTTCTTGAGCGTCAATTATTTCACCAGAACAAGTACCGTCGCTTCTTGTGCTCGAATCCATATGTGCCACCTGCCAATTCCATTTTCAGAGACTCCAGAACAGAATTGAAGATTAATAACAAAGAGCAAACACAGGCACTACTCCAGTCATATTTATAAGTCATTTTTAACTAAATCACAAGTACTACCAAGAAAAGGAGATGTAGATAAATTTTCAATTTTGACCTGATTTATAAATAAGTATTCAACTCTTTCTTCTCTATCTATTTTTATTGGTACAATTAATATGGATAAAATTGTCACAATCTCATTTACTACCTGGATTTATAAATAGGACCAAATATTTTGGTAAAAAGGACAAATAGGATCATAATGGTATATAATAAGATGTGCATATCATTTCAACAGACCTATGCTAGGCAACCAGAAGAGAAGGAATAAACTCTTTAGGCAGATTGGCTGAATATGTAGAAGATGTAACGGCTTCAACCAAAAGTAAACTCTTACATGAACACCTCTTGGTATCAGAGGATATTGCAGTCAAGCTTCATCTTATTGTGCCTTTCTTCAAATGAGAAGAGTAATTTTCAAATTCAATAATATCTGAAGACCTCGCTAATATCAAAGTTAAAAAATGACAGCATATTTCCTGATTAAGCTAATATTTGACTTTTTGCGCCACCATTTGTCCACGCATCAAGGCGACAAAAACGAATGAAATGTCAAAAAGAAAACAGTTGATAAACTTACAAGTATGATGAAAATAATAAAGAAAATGTAACACTTGTTTCACCGGAGATAGGGTATTCCAATGCAGGCAGACTCGCGGAAGGAGGTGAGGATTGGCTTTTGTTTTAATTAAAAAATTGATCTATTTCATGGAAATCTTTATGAATAGCAGATTTGGATGTGGATAGCGTCCACATGAAAGAAATTCATGAAAGCAGCCAAAGCCTGAGCGGCAATATGAGCTTGTGCAGCTGACATAGAAACAAGAGAAAAAGCTTACACGACAAGAATTTCATCATATCTGCACAAAACATTCATAGCCGCCACTCATGCAAGATTGGACCAACCACAGGTGGGTTTTTCGGAGTTATATTACAAAGGAACTGATTGATATATCTCTAAGCCACAAGTCATTAAATGATAGCGATTTTGGTTCACTCATCAACATATGCAGTACTCAGTCAAATATAAGAAACAAAGTAATCATAAATCAAAATATAATATCTACCTTGACATTTTCTTCTTGTGTATCTTCAAAAGGAGCTTCTTCATCCAAATATAGCTGCAACCTTTCTAACTCAACTTGAAGTTCTGCCTCAAGTCCATGTATTCCTTCCTCGCATTCATCTTGTTTACTTAATTTATACTCTTGAACATGATTATGAACCATATTTTTTTCTGGCACTGGTTGTGGCGGAACAAAAATATGGCTATTAGAGCTTGAAACGTCTTGCATATCAGTGACGGACCAGGAAAGTGTATCACTAGTTTTAAATGGCTTGAAAATTGTCTCTTTCCTAGGGAGTTCCTCTTCTGTGCGTCGGAGAAGCACTTCCATTTCTTTCCGCAACTCAACCATCTTGCTAAACTCATTCTTACTTGCTGCAATCATATACAGCAAACCCCAGGTAACTCCCAACTTAAAAGATGTATCATTTCTATACTCTCCTGCAGTACAAAAAATTTAACTATGAATACAGGAAAAATCTTACTAACAAAATGGAAGAAAAGGAGGGCGCATGGTAGTAAGGACCGGACCAAATGAACAGAGCCAGCTTTCATCGCAAATGGGGAATAAAGTATTTGAGCTTAGTACATTTTTTAAGATTCCCACGAGAATATATTTTGAAGACTTAAACCTTGAAAGTGATTACTAGTGAAAGAATCATGTTATCCAACCAAGTAATTGAAGAGGGATGTAACCAAACTTCATATGAATTCTAATAGTGATATTCTCACAAGGTCTTTTAATGCAATTACAGCCATATAAGTTGAACTAATTAAAGAAATGCCGGGAGAAAATCAGTCTATCGTTCGGCAAAAAGAGTAACGAATTTATCGTTAGCTACTTTCGTCGTCAAAAAGCAAGTAGCAACAAGAATCAGCTTGATCAATTTGGATTTCTCAGCATAAACAGCTTAAGGCGACCACTTCACTGAGATTATCAGCTAAATCATTGAATAAGCCCTCAAATATTGAGATGAACCGCATTGCAAAGAATTAGCTTCTCACCTGATTCCTCATTGCAGTTCAATCCATTCATCGAACAGCTTGCGGACGAAGACGTGCCCTTGAATTCTCTCGGCTCTGTATGCTTCTTCTGCCTCTGTTGCGAAACCCTCGGCGTTTTGGCCCGTCTCAGAATCGCCAACAACCGATCAACAATCCGGCAAGGTGAATAGTGATGAACTGCTTCAGAACCACGTCTTTTTTGCAGTTTTTCCCCTGCGACATCCATGCTGGGTTGCCCTATACGATCACCGCCGTGGCTGTGGTCGTCGTCTTCCCGATCAAGAAGAACATCAGCCACGCGTAAACGGCGATGGTTGAGGTGATTGGAGGGAGGAAGATTGAAGGATTTATAGGCACAGTCGCTCATGAGGATCAATCCAGAGAACAGTAACACAGTGCGCATTAAATTGGGCGAAGGGGAAGAGTGAGAGGTTTTAAACTAAAGATAGAGAGCAAAATGGAGGGAAAGTGTATAATTCTAATCCAATGATTAGTCCTCCAAATTCCAAAACTTCTTACACTTTTTTTTTTTCAAAAGTTTAATTCAAATAAAGTAGGGTCCTTATTAGTATAAGGCAAGGCATCCACGATAAATTCTCAAAAACTAATAAAAACGGTTAAAAATATTAAAATTGTTTTAAAATTTAAGTAATTTTTAATATTACTATTACCAACTATACTAAAATATCATACTCCTTCGATCCTTAATATAAAACATATTTATCTAATTTAATTAGATTAAATAAGTTAGTTGAGTTAGTTAATGTGATATGTATTTTCTAAAATATACTCCATCTAGTTCTTATTATAAAGCACAAACTAATCATTCTCACAAACTAATAAAAACAGTTAAAGTCAATAAATTTATCCTAGAATTTAAGTAATTTTCAATATTACCCCTACTAATTACACTAAACGCTAATATCATATTAATTATTACTCTGACCGACTATCCTTATTAATTAGGGGCATACATGGACAAAAAACATAATTAATGCTCATTGAGAACAAACAAGTACCATATAAAAAAGACCAAATACAATTGCTAGTTGGTGCTTTATAATAAGGATAGAGGGAGTACTAGTTATCTTCCTTAATTCACTCATTCTCTCACATCCTTAATTATTGCTGAGGGAGCATCATTATGGGCAAATTAAAAAAAGAATGACAAATATAAAAAATATGCTTTATATTTAGGATAAAAAACAACTCTTCAAAATTGTCTTATATATTAAGGATCGAGGAGTAAAATTGACTATATTTTAGTGTTTACTCAAGTCGAGAAGGCGCTTGGGGCAAAAAAACAAAAAAAAAAAAAACTCAAGAAGGCGCCATTTTATATTTTTTAAATGTAAAGTCCTGTATGTATTTAATAGCGGAATAATAAAAAAGATTTGATTGAGACGTTCGTATATGACACTATCTTTCAAATTCTGGCTACCTGCCAAATCCATCCATCCCACACACGAAAAGGAGGAGACATGCGTACAGAATGCCCGACATGCGATTCGGAGGATGGGTTAATAACGTTAAAAATGATTGCCTTTTCATTTTAAAACCGATTATTCTCTTTTGTCTTTATTATACCTTCTCCGGTTCTTATTAGAAGGCTTCACAAATTATTACAAAAAAGGTACTTTAAAAAAATCAACACATTTTTTTTTATAAATAATTAACTTAATTAACTTTACTGATCTCAGCAAATTAGTTGTTATAAGCTCTTATATTAGTGAGCATTATGGAAGTACTGTTTATTTGATGGTACTGATACTCAAACTCAGATCCTTAAGACCATTTAAACTCAAGCCATGAGGACTCAGGATACTACTTAACGAAGTATAAAGCATGGATTGAAAGTCCGTTGGAATTCTAAAACCAACGATGACCAGATTTTCTTCTTCTTCTTTCTTTATTTTTGTTTTCTGTTTTTTGTTTTTGGGATAAAGACGAAAGTTTCATTTGGAGGAAGTGAAGAACATTATTTACTGAATTACTGCTGCCGCAAATTTATTATGCATGGTGGCTGGTGAACATAGTCGTTGCATCATAATTACTAGGGGCCATGGCGTGCTAATTTACTCTTTCTTTGATATTCTCGTGACCTTCATTTATTGTTTTCTTCGTCCATGATTCAATTTTTTCAATGTGACACTGATGGAAACCTCTTCCAGTGTTGCAGTCGCAAAGCCTATATCTGTATGTGTGTCAGTGTGTGTGTCTATTATACAAAGAGTAAATACCCTTTTTGGTCCCTGAAATAACACGCGCTACCTATTTTAGTCCCTGAGTAAAAAAAATGTTATTTTTAGTCCTTAAACAGTAAAAAAAAGGTCCCTTTTAGTCATTTTATTCATTTTTGTGGGCATTTTAATCCCTCACAAATTCCCAAAAAATCATTTTTAGTCCCTAAAAAGGACCGAAATGACATTTTTTTTACTCAGTGACCAAAATGGGTAGAGCGTGTTTTTCCAAGGACCTAAAAGGGTATTTACTCATTATACAAACACACACACACATTATGCTAGAAAGGAGGATGTCACTTACTATGAAAAAACAAAAAAATATAAACAAGGGAAAAAAAACTATCAAAAAAAAAATAATTCATGAATTATAATGAAGGATGAACACTTAATAAGTTCAAGTACATATATTTTAATAACAAAAGTATATTACAATAAAAATAATTACAATGTCATTCTTCTAGGCTTTATATTTTGAAATTCCATCATAATTACCTTATTATCAACACTATCAAATACATTTTTTTTCAATATAAGGCATTAAACAATCATTCAATCATTCATCTCCATCCGATTACGAAGTACAGCCTTGATGTATTTCATAGCTGAAAATGCTCTTTCCACAGAGTTGCTACAGCCAAAATTAATGCTAACTTTACAAGTAAATAAACCAAAGGATACACTCATTTTGGCTTTGTCATTCAAGGTTAATGCTAACTTTACAAGTAAATAAACTAAAGGATACACTCATTTTGGCTTTGTCATTCAAGGTTAATGCTAACTTTACAAGTAAACAAACCGACATTAGTAATGTTGTGTGGCTTTGTCAGAAATGCCAGACATAGCAATGTCAATATGTTAATTCTGATTCATCAAATCTTTGGCAGCACTGAAACACAACTTATAAATGCTTCCAACTTTCCTAATATGTTTAAGAAGACGTTGTTTGTCCTTCCAATTGCTAAATCATTTTCCCACAAATGAATTACTACCACCCCTTCCATCACCAAGCTCACAACTAAATAGATAACAATGCAAGTAAAATATAGCATCTTTTGATTCAATGTACCCCAACCAAGTGTCAAACTCATTGTACCATTGAAAATTGAATCTACGCATTTTATCCCCAATTAAGGATTGAGGAAAGTTGTCAAGTTTTGGTTGATAAGGACCATTCGTTAGATAAATTCTTCAAATCATTTCCCTTTCTTGAGCACTCTTCGCAAAGCTCATAATAAGAAGTCTTTTACCTGGATCAGAAACATACAAATCCGGTGAACCTTCTACTGTTGGTTTGTTTTGACTTGAGGGAGTGACACACTCATTTTGTTTATCTTGAAATAAATCAATAGATGAAGATTCGGATCGAGAACGTTTAGTTTTACTACCACTTGACTTTGTAAAAAAAGAACCTAAATACCTTTTTATCCTAAAAAATGACAAATGACAAAAATGAATCAATAAATAATATATCTACCAAACAAACATATTGACAAATATACAGGAAATACAAACAATCAACAAATATATATTAGGTGAAATTATTCTTATATCAGTTGCAAAATGGTATACACTATACAGATGGTAAAAGCTTTATGATAGAATAACAAAATTGAAAGCAAGACTTGAGAACCCACTTGATAAAAAAAGGTAAAATATAAAATATTACATATAAAATAAATCATAGCAGTTATAAAACAATAACAATGTTACTGAGGCAAGAAACATTGATCTAATATTCTTCTATATTTGATCCAGGGCCCAAATCCATGTTGATATACACCCGTTTCTAGGAAATATGCTAATGCCAATTAATTTCTTTGAATCAGGTAAATAGGCAGGACAATTAGATCATGTATATCCTATCTAAACCTATTATGCTAACTGAAATGAATTGTACGAACTAAGAACTAAGAAGAGTGAAGAATTAATTAAAAGTCATAATTGTAATGCATAAGTTACATACTTCCAGCTTTAGCAAGAACAATACTCTGAATTTCTGAACGACGAGGTGAGAGGTTGAGTAATGAAGAGTCAATAACCTACCAGAGACAAGAAGACAAAAATCCATCCATCATCTTATCAACAAATAATAGGAAAACTAAGAAACTGAACACATGAAACTTCGCATAAAAGGATCTGAGGCATGATGCAAGTGCTTTCCCCTGTAGTACATGAGACTCCATACTTCAGTTTGTTCAGGGATCAAAATACCTTATTTTCCTTTACAAACTGAAGATTCTTTCAATGTAATCTAGAAAATAAATTTAAGAAGAAAAGAAATAATTATTTTTAGAACTATAGGAGGCTCAAATAAACCAGAACACGACTAAATCTATAAAAACATGATCAAAGCCTGCGACAACTAACATGAAATGTTCCACAACAAAGCATCATTCAGCCTAAGCCTCTGCTATTCCATCAGATGGGCATGTAAATCCAGCACAAAGACGAGCACACCCCAAAGAAATCTCTAAAATTAAACAATAAAAGCAAGAAATGCAATAATTCTACGATATCAAAACTACCATTCCGATTATAAGGAAATCCAGAAAATGCGGTATCATCTTCCAGCAGATAATCCAAACTTAATCAAAGAATGCAGAAATGCAATTTCACATTAAACTTTTTTTTTATGATTGAAGGAAAGTGCAATATTGTTGTGAAGGTTGTAGAGAATTAGGGGGATTGGAAGAGAAACACATTCGAAACAAGTGCTGTTGCATTGCTCATTCCATTCATACACAATATTGAACATACATGAGTGATTAAGTTAGGCTCTCCCCTTTATATAGGCTAGCCTTAGACTCAATCATAGTAAGGCCCATAACAGCCCATAAGCCTATAACAAATACACATGAAAGCAATACAATCAAATCCTAATGTCCGGCCTTATAGGATTAGTAATTATGTCGCTATTACCCTTAACTACTTACTATTATCCCTAATCAGTCCTAAGGCCTCATAGGATTAATTTCGTGCCCAAGTTCCTAATTCCTAACCCTAACACAGATTATTTATGACTTATGTATCAATACTCCCCCCCTTAAGGTCCCTTGTCCTCAAGGGTCAGCAATAACATTGGAAATTGCCTTTGAAATTGATATAACAGCACCCAAGATGCTTCCTCCTTGCGAGTTGCTTCCATTTGACTAATATTTCAGTGAAAATTCTTCCTTTCCTGCGCCCCATTTTTCTCTATCTTCTCCTTGATGATGAGTCCTTTTCATGCAAGAAATAAAGAAACCCCAACTTGAACTTGACTAGTTTCAACTGCACAAATTAATGATTTCTTGTTTATCATAAATCATTAGTCTCAACATTGAACAGATTGTATCCAGTTATCTGCTATCATACGCTTGATAGAAGAACAACTCATCAATATCACAAGTATAGCAGGACTATGATTTGAATCAGCATTTTAGTCTTTTAGCAGCTTCAGGAGACCATACACCCTCATAGAGTTGAAGAGGGCAGCTATGATTACATAAACTCAAGTTAAGAGAATCCACCTAACAATATCTATTTGCCACGTCTTTGGCCATGGAAATTCTCTATACTTCTGTACCAAGTCCACTGGAAAAATAGTACAACAATGCGTAATATTCCAGCAGCAAAAACTTTCAACAAATTCCATCAAGCATGAGCTTTGTGGGAAAAATCAGAAGTTCATCAGCTTTCATTAAACCACTGGAGGACACAATTAACCTGGTTATCTGTGGTTTTGTCTTGTTTCCTTTCAATAGACCCGGGTGTCTGTGTCTGGAGGGAATATAAGAGAAACACGAATGTCATATGCTACAACCTCCTGTTGCAATGCCTCTGCTAGCATAAGCTGTATAACCACAAATACCAACACCAATACTCCCTCCCAAAACATCCTTGCTCTCAAGGATGATTGATAACAAAACACAAAAAAAAAAAAAAAAAAAAAAAGAATTGATGCAACAAAAATAGCATCTGGAAAATTTTTATCACAGCAAAAATCTGTGACTTGAAGATATTGCTCCCACATATGGCTTTCAAGACTGCTGCACCCTTCTTTTCTTCTCTTTTCCACTCAGAGGACAGATTCTTCCATAAAGCATTTCCATTAACTTTCCCCTAAACCAAATCTGCAATAAACTTTGTGTAGGAAGGAATTGAACAAATGAGGGCCCTTTTTTGTAGCAACCCATCACTTAAACATTCAACCCCTTTAAAATCCAAACGCAAAGTTAATGGGCTCATGTATGCACCTTCAAATCCTCATTGTCCCTCTAAAATTAGAAAATCCAGGGACTTTGCAAAATATCTCTGACCGTTGAAGGAATTGGGAACCAGCTGAGCAGCAATATTTGACTTTTCAAATTGTCCCTTAGTTACCCACATGGAAGCCAAGTCAGTTTCTGAAATCATCCTAAATTGCCACTCAACTCTTGCTTTCTCCCTCCTTGTTGTACCAAAATTCATCTCGTTATTCTTTTCGGTTGCATCTTCCATTGTGTCCACTGTATTCAACTCATTTTGGGTAGATCCAAGGATATTCAAACTCGGTATGCCTTGAAGGTTGGTGGTTTTGAAACTCAAAGACCCAACGACACCAGATGTAATGCTCGGACTCTTCTCTGTTTCTGGGTTATGAGAAGCAGAGATAACTCCACGTATCATAGCCCCAACTTCATTTGAAGTTGTCTTCTTTGCACTTACCCACATTGCTGGTCCACAACGCTTCTCTGTCCTCTGCAACAAAATCTCTAATTGAGCGGAGATGGTTTGTAAAAGGTCTCCATGTTGTTGCAGAGTATCTTCGATCGCCTTAAAATGAGCTTCTACGGGATTAGCCATGTAAAATTTGATGTTAATGATTGCCTGTAACATCCCAACTTTTCACAAGCAGTATAAATTTTTTTTCAAACATCATTTCAAAATGATCAGAGTAGTGCACCGGAGCTATTGAGTAACTGAAATATATATTAAAATACCCATGGTAGCATGTTTTGCTGTTTAAACAGCGGTATAAGAGTGATTCAAAAAGTATAACAGAAAGAAGTCTTCAGTCGCGACTCCTAGGCGTGCTGCTTGTCCTTCTTCTCGATTCTCGGTCCACCCGATCCTGAAGCTAAGTTAAGAGCTGAGGTCCATGCATCGAACCCTGTAACGGTTAACCTCATGATTACATACATCATATATGTACAATGAGACATTCTTAGACTTTTGGCAATATTTACTATGGTCAGACATAGGATATACATAACAGATATGCATGGCAACAACAATACAGTCGGATGTATAGACAATAGTACAGTCGGATGTACAGACAATAGCACAGTCGGATGTACAAACAATAGTACAGTCGGATGTACAGACAATAATACAATCGAGTACAGGCATGATGAGGCAATAAGCATGACGAACAACGATACAGTCGAGTACAAGCATGATGAGACAATTGGCATGACAGACAATATACACATACGCATACAATAAACATCGAGTTAAAGTTACCAAGACGCGAACGTACCTTCGTTGATCGGTATTCGGCACGTTTACGGAAAACGGTCGTTTTGATGAAAACAATAAACGTCTGTCGGACAAGCGTAACGACAAAGAAATCAGAGTTTCTGACGTCCTATAAGAGTAATATCACTTTTATTAGTGATTTGGTACTATATCTGGCATTTTGGGTAAAAATTACCATTTTGCCCCTATACCTCTAATTGGCAGAATTTCGCCAGCACTTCGTTACTCTTACAAATTTTCTTCCGAAATTTCGCGAACTTGACGCAATTATGATTTTCAAAATTCTAGACTAAAATAGCCCTATCATATGATATCTAATCATACCTTGAAAGATAAATGCTATTCTAACTATTGAAAGAAGGACCGTCCAAAGTAACTTTTTCAAAAAGTTTTCTCTTCTTCTTCCTTCCTCTTGGCCGACCTGCCCTCATGCTGAGGTGGCACCAATTGGCCAATGGGAGGTGGCCATGTGTCCCTTCCAGAAGCCTACCCGGATGAATTTCTCCGATCGGTACCCGATTCGCGTAGTTTCGAAAAAATCTCAAAATTCTGGATTTACAACTTCGAAGACAAGTTCTCACTTAGTAGAAATGTCCAAGTTAACCTATATTTTGATCCCATATAGGGCTCCAACAATCCATTGAGTCTTTCTCGAAAACGTGTCCGAACGCGTCCGGTTTGAACTCATTTCGAAATCACCAATCTCTTGAAATAATTCACCGATTCCAAATATGTCCATATAAATTTAAACTCATTTCTAGATATTGAGTTAGAATTTATTTTCTTCATTTCAAAAATATGCCTATATGCATTTTTCCCTATTTTGTTTTATTAGGAAAATGCACAAACTACCTCGAATTAACTTCCGTAAGAGTTTAACGGAAGATAAAAACCCACTGATCAATATTTTACCTTGACTTTGGAATTCCTATTCCTAGATCTCTAGATAGGATCCGTTTCCTAATTTTTAAATTACTATTCACATTTTTTTACTTTAATTAATTATAATAGCAAGTTGCAAGTTATATATATATATATATATATATATATATATATATATATATATATATATTTTCCTTAGCCCAATTTCGGCTGGTCCATCATTTATATTTAATAAATATATTTTTTTATTTAATTAATTATTTAATTATTCATTTATTTAATTTTTACAAAAATTCCACAAAAATTCCTAATTGGTCCATTATTGTATTTAGGCCTAAAAATACCTAAACTCAACTATTTTTCTCCAAAATTCCCAATTAATTATTAAACATGTTTTTACTAATTTTAAAACAAACACCACTAATTTTAGGGTTTTACATAATTACTTGTGAATTTCCTTTGCTTATACTTAAGTAATTAGCCCAATATTACTTAATTACTTAATTATCACAAGTTGATAATTTTCTTACTTAGAATACCTTATTACCTCCATACTCTTGCATTAACACCAGTATTTTCATGCCTCTTATATTTTTAGAAATTACAAGGATATTACGGTCATTTCACTTCTTTTTGAGTATTTTTCATAATTTTCTAAGTCAAATACAAATCCTAGGGGCATTTTGGTCATTTTGACACTTTGACCCTTAAATTCTCTAATTTTCCAAGGGATTTTCCCTTTAATTCTTACAGTATTTTCCTTGGGAAAATAAGCTAATTATCATAAAAAGCTTGAGACCACAAATTCACCTTTTAATATGTATTATTTACTTATTTATGATCTTTTCCCTAAATCAAATTTTAGGGTATTACATTGCCCAACGATCGCAAGTCAAGTGGCACTGGTTTCTGGCTGTATTGTCAACAAAATCAGGTGAATACCCGGAGTCCAGAATTAATTGACATGGCGTGTTACTTCCAGAGTTCCGACGGCAGAGGTGAAGCAACCAGAGATAGTTGATGAGACTCTAGAGTTATTGTGACGTGAACCAGAAACGTATGAATGACGTCGCTCAAGAAGTCGAAAAACTTAGAACTTGATTATAGGAGGTGTCGACCCAGATTTGATAGAAATGACGAACAGATAATTGCAGAACAATTGAAGAATCCAACTTGTGTGATACCCAGATTTCCAATGAACTAGGAACGAACCAGATGCCAGAATCGGTCGACGCTGCCGGAACCAAACAAGAATTACACCTAGAAGCCAACGAAACTCAAGTTAGACGCTGACGATCCTAGTCAAGGCAGATGCTCAACCAGAATCGGCAAAACAGATAATTGCAGGAGTCGACGGTTCAGTTGTAAACTCGAACTTAGCGTATATGCCAATACTCAGCGTTAGACGATTACCCACAATCCGGAATGATGTCAGATTATCCGGATTTTTATGATAATGATTATTACTATGTTATGTGTGGATTGGTTTGACCTTAAGAGACTTGAGAGTGGTAAGTCATCACACTCATGTCATCTGTGACTAGACATATCCCGATCCATTCCTATTGGTACCATTATACAATCTACTTGGATTTGGGATAACCAATTTCTTGGTGTTGTGACCTAACTTCTCTTCCAATTCATGAATTCTTGTCTCACAGTCTTGCTCCACACAAATGATTTTACTCGTGAGCTTTGTTACGAAAAATTCTTCATGAATCGGCGGTACTATCCTGCTAGACCCAAAACTACATATCGATGTTACTATTGTTTGTCAGTCCGATATTGGATTTATGAGAGGTTGTCTACCTCGTCCGCCTTGGCCTTTGCCTCGACCTCTCGGGAGTTCGGCTCCTCTTAACTTTGCCATGTCTCTTGTTCTTATTCCTTCATTTAGGGAAAACGTTAGTTTTAGGAAGACGAGATTAGTCTATTGCAGACTTTACCGAACTAGTAATGACCCTACAAGCGTTTAGATACCGCAACATTTCCCGGGCTCGGATTTCGTTGATTCTTTCCATTCAAAGAATGGAGTGCGGGGAAAGGATGAAGAGTGGATCTGATCCAGGTCTTCCTGAGGGTGAGTAAATATACTAGAAATTTCTCAACATGGGTCAAATACCGCATGTCTTTATCTTTGTCGATCTCAGAGTTTTGTCCGGTGTGGCCAAGCTTCACATATAAGCTCAAGCTAGATAGAATTTCCATTCGTGACAAGTGGAGATTTTCGGAGTTATTTGATACGGGTATCGGCTCAACAGGCGCCATGGATATCTTCGGATCTGGGTTCAATCCTAACCCCACCAACTCGGGAACTATACGTCTTTGGTTCAATCCTAACCCTACTAACTCGGGGACTACGAGACATGCGATGTACATTTTCTTTGGCCGGAGGGAACATCATTCATGTCCCTCTCTAGAACATAACACCGAGTTATCTCAAGTACTCATTTTCAAAATACGCTCCTTTATAGAAAGGCGTTGAACCTAACTCCGTTACTCAAACCTATTGGCCGGTGTAGGTGTCTATCATGGGAAGTCTCACCGAGTTCACTAGCGAATGAATGGACTAGCCCTTCCTTCCGTCGTAATTTCCTATTTCGTCTTATTAGGAAAAAGCACAAACGGCCAATCCCAAGACTAACGGAAGATAAAAACTCACTGATTAATATTTTACCTTGACTTTGGGAATCCCATTCCTAGATCTCTAGATAGGATCCGTTTCCTATTTCCCATTTTACTATTCACATAATTTTACTTTAATTAATTATATTAATAAAATAATAAACTTAACTTATCAACTAAGTTTCCTATTTTTATTTCTTATTTATTTTTTTCGTTCGTTTTTTTCTTTTTATTTTCTGCACTTTCTTTTTAATTAATTATTTAATTAATTATTTAATTATTTTTACATAATCTCTCACAACATTTTCCTATTGGTCAATTCTTGCATTTAGGCTTAAAAATACCTAAACTCATCCTTTTTCCTTCAAATTTTCCAATTAATTAACCAATATATTTATGCTAATTTTTAGCCATTTATCACTAATTTTGGAGCTTTACATAATTATCTCCAAATTTTCTATACTTGTGCTTAAGTAATTTGCTAATAAATACTTAATCACTCAGTTATCACTGCTTAGTAACTTAATTAGAATACCACATTACCTCTTAACCTTTGCTTCAACATGATATTTTTCATTCACGCATTATTCGCATTTTCCATAATCGCAAGGGTATTATGGTCATTTCCTTACTTTTTGAGTATCTATAATTTCTCCAAGTTTGTAATTTAATAAATTACCTAAATTAGGGACAATATCCTTCCCTATTTTAAATAGGTATTTACTTGATATAGCTTTCACAAGGTATTTATAACCCACAATGTATTTAGGGACCTATTTGCAAATTCCCAAACGTTTTGGGACCTAATTGCAAATTATCCAATTTCACTTATCGAAATATCCATTATTTATAATTTTCCGGATAATAAATATCAAGGTATTACAATTTGATGAGACTCTAGAGTTATTGTGACGTGAAACGTATGAATGACGTCGCTCAAGAAGTCTTAGAAGTGTCGACCCAGATTTGATGATAGAAATATGAACAGATAATTGCAGAACAATTGAAGAAGAAACGAACAAAAAATCGGATCGGAAATGACGACTCGGTAGCAATCGATGATGACACCTAGAATCCCGACGATGTAAATAGAAATCAACAACGAGAATTACAGATGATGATATTCGGCTCCAAATACCAAACAGAGCAGCTACAGTCAAGAGTCGGCGACGTGAATCGAAAATGCAGAATCATAATGATATGACGTTGCCCAGAATCAATCAGTCTCTCTTTTTTGTGTCAAGACTGAAAGTCTTGAGTTTTTCTTGATTTTCTTTGACTTAGACTCAGTCGACGAGGCCACCAGAGGAATACCCAGAATCAGTCGAACGAAAAACTAGAACTGACGATGACGGAAGCAATGTGACCCGTGAAGAACCTAGAGGCTGACGAGAAGCACTGAAGTAGTCGATGCCGTGAATCCAAGAATAGACAATATTCCAATAACGCAAATAAACCAAACAGAGACACGTGGATCACAAAAACACCCGATGTGGCAATCTTTAATATTGCTGACGGTGCAAGAGGTTGACTCGGTTCTGAATTCCAGAAGATGACGTGATACCATCCACTTCGACGAGTTGAATCAATCCGACGACCCAAGAATTTCAGACATACTTGTGTGGTGCAACAGCTTAGAACGAATGGGCAAACTCTGTATTTTTCTGTCGAGTGCCAACGTGTAATGCCCAGAGTGATGCGACTGCCGAACAGTACCCAGAAGACGCCAGGAATTAAAACCAACCTGATCCGTGAGAATCCAGAAGCCGTCAATGAAATTAGAAACAAGAACCATAGTCGCTGAAATCAGGAGTGAAGAAATAGACGAAAACGATAATATCCTAGAATAAAATCAACGTGGCAGAATGCAAACTCAGCGGCAGTGCACCAATAGTTGTAATCTAACGATTGCTCTCAGAATTTCTAACGAGCAGACGATATTTGTGTTGGTATTTGTGGTTATACAGCTTAGGCTAGCAGAGGCATTGCAACAGGAGGTTGTAGCAGATACATTCATGTTTCTCTTATATTCCCTCCAGACACAGACACCCCGGGTCTATTGGAAGGAAACAAGACAAAACCACAGATAACTAGGTTAATTGTGTCCTCCAGTGGTTTAATGAAAGCTGATGAACTTCTGATTTTCCTTGAATTTTCTGGTGAACCTTGAATTGAAATTGCAATGGGGATGATTAACTAATTAAAGAACCTAGAACTGACTTTGGTTCTTGAACTGAAATTGACAATCTTTTTCAATTTTCTTTATGTGTTCTTGTCAACAAATCTGAATCTTGAGAAGAGGAGAATGGTTCAGAAGTGAGCAAGAACTTCAGAGTGTAACAGAAGTGAACCGAGAATGACCTAGCTTTGATACCACTGTTGTGAAGGTTGTAGAGGATTAGGGGGATTGAGAGAGAAACACATTCGAAACAAGTGTTGTCGCACTGCTCATTCCATTTATACACAATATTGAACATACATGAGTGATTAAGCTAGGCTCTCTCCTTTATATAGGCTAGCCTTAGACTCAATAATAGTAAGGCCCATAACAGCCCATAAGTATATAACAAATACACATGAAAGCAATACAATCAGATCCTAATGTCCGGCCTTATAGGATTAGTAATTATGCCACTATTACCCTTAACTACTTACTATTATCCCTAATCAATCCTAAGGCCTCATAGGATTAATATCGTGCCCCAGTTCCTAATTCCTAACCCTAACACAGATTATTTATGACTTGTGTATCAAATATCCATCTCATAAATCTAACCAAACACCATTTCGATTGTTAGGAAACTCGACACCTTGAAAACATATCATTGTTTAGCAAATATTCCACGAGAAGTTGAGAACTAGTCTCCAATGTCAAGTTTTCGGAACTTCATAAACAAGAGCATCTACATTAGCTAATTCGGTGATCAAAGACAAGTCTAACAATGTGTTTAGATGTTCTATCATTTTAAGAAGTATTTCGTAAACAATGCAATACAAAATAGGAAAAAAAATCCGATATCTGGAAAAAATAGGAAAGCAATGTTCAGTACTCCCACATACCTACGGAAGTGGCTACGGTCCACTGCAGTGGACCGTCCACTTCTCTTTTCTACATTAAATTTTTACCGTATGCGGTAATTTTTAATGAGCAAAAGAGGGCAGTGGACGGTCCATTGTAGTGGACCGTAACCACTCCCACATACCTATATGTCTCAATAAGAAAAGCGAGTGCCAGAAAGAAAAACAGGGGAATGAGATGCGGGAAGATTTAAATAGGAAACATGATTTCGATGCCAACAAATTGATAAGAAAAATCTTTCACTTGCACCAAGAAGATCGGAAGACGAGCGAGAATTCTCTGCCTCGACAGAGTCCTCCAGAGGAAAAAAATGCAGCAAAGCAACAAAAAGAAAGCGCCGACTGCAGAGTGAACGCGAAAACTCACGATGAACAGCGAACGTCAAACGGCGACCCATAGCTGAACCCGAAGACCCAAAGAGAACAGAAAGGAACTGAACTTGAAGACCCAAAGCTTCAAGACGCACACACGACGAACGAATCCACTGGAACAGCAACAAAAGCCGACGAGAGGCGAAGAAGAACCAAAAGGTCCGATTTTAAAGCCTTAAACCCTACGTCCGCCTCTGCCCACGATTACGCCTCTGAACCGAAGACCAAAAGGTGAAACTTTGATTCAGAAAAGCTTGGAGAAATGCTTTTCAGATTTTACCCTAAATTTATAAATAATAATAATAATAAAATTCAAACGACGTCGTTTTAAGGGTGGGCACTTACCCTAGTCATGAACCTGCGTCCACCTCTGAATGATGCTACCAAAGGAAGTTTTCATTCTCTGTTTTCCAACTCGGGAGAAAATATGTGGGCGTTACAAATCTTTAAATGTTGAAATTTTCTCTTTACAGATTAGGGAAATGAGTTGGCAAGCACACTGCTGCATATCACAAAGTTTAGGAGCTTTAGTTTAGGCGTAATGAAATAGCAAACATGATGTTCTTCTAAGCCAGTGAAATAGTAGATTGCAAATCATATTTGTATTTATTCTTTTAAATTTGACAACTATATCACAAAAAATTCTCAAACACTTATAAAAAAATTACGAGGCAACTACCACTTGGATCAATTGGTATTGGTTGTGGGTTATTCCAACTTAACCAGTAGTTTCGTGTTCAACTTTAAATATACAGCCGTGATAATTACTTGAAGGTAAAGAGGTTCCCCCCATTATGAGCCTACAATCCCGTGAACTAAACTAGTCAGTTACTAGTAGCGTCAATTACTGGTGGATTAATCCAAAAAAAAAAAAACTAGGGGAGCAAGTGATGGTCTTCTCCAAATTTCTGGTCTCCCTCGAGCTAGTGCATTTTTAGGCATAATTGTTAAAGAATTCCAGGCATCAGCAACATTTTTCAGAAAATTATATGCTTCAAGCCAGTGTCAAAGGACCTTCTAAACAATGCTTTAGTTATAAACAATGGATAGTTACCCCAACTAAACAATGCTGGTGTCAGGCTGAAAAGCAGAAGTGTATACAAAGGCCATAGGCCGTACAAAGAGGAACATGCAGGAAATGGCCTCAGCAGAGCTGGGTTTCAAATTTAAGACTAATTCCCATGGTGAACAGCTCCTGGCACAAAAGTTTGGCTCCATAGGGCACACTGACCCTGACGATGTCATCCAGAGAGTTGCAGAAACGGCAGTAGGGGCCCCTTATTTTCCGGCCGCCAGCCACCGGCCGCAGAATCACATTTGCAACATTTTTGCACTTCTGGCAAATGTGCATCTGAGAGGAATCACTGAGGGTGAAGAGGCGTTCATGAAGGTTGGCTGATGCACCGTGAGCGATCAGGCAGTCACGCTCCATTTCACCAAACTTGACACCACCAAAACGCTTTCTGTCCGCCACCGGCTGCCGGGTTAGAGGGTGAACTGGACCAGTGTTCCGGAATTTTATTTTGTCCTCAGACATGTGGTGTAGTCGCTGGTAGAAAGTAGGGCCCATAAATATCAGCGAACGAACCATCTCACCCGTTCTTCCATTATACACTCTCTCATTTCCCCATCTTGAAAAGCCAACACTGCCATTACTCAAAAACATAAGAGTTACAACCGGTGAGATAAGCAAGAAGGAAATATAATTCTGAATTTTATAGAGCCAGTAGCAAAGGAAAGCTAGACCATCTCAAAATTTGGAAGAGACATGATTGGTAAACAATTTGCAGAATCATCACAATGTCACAAAAATAAGCCAAAGTAGGAGTCACATTATAGGTCACGCTACAGAATACCCCTTACAGTATGCATTCACATAATCCCAACATCAAAATAATTTAACAATTTTAGTCACATGCTCTGAAACTGTACCTGTGAAGCTGCTCGGTGATGGCTTCAACAGAGACAGAAGAGAAAGGAGTGGCTTGTTTCAATTTACCACCACAAGCAATCCCCTTTCCTAAAGCAGCCTCTAGGAGTTGCCCAGGAGTTTGTCGCGAAGGAAATGCATGTGGGTTTATAACAATATCAGGAACAATCCCTTGTATTGTGAAAGGAAAGTTCTCCTGAGACTCCAGAAATCCCAAGACACCCTTCTGTCCGTGCATACTAGAGAATTTGTCCCCAAGAACTGGGCTTCGAACCTGCAATGCCAATGAAAATGACAGACTTTTCCACCAAAAATTTTTTGCCTTGATTATCAGACTAGTTGATTTTCAGTTTTCATTATATGAAACTACTACATATTCAGAATATGTTTCCATCATATGCAACAAGAGTGCATGCACCCTCGCACAGAATGCACGATGTGGGCAGGTATTGTTTCAAGTTAATATGGATTTGTTTTTACCTGTCTTAGAGAAACCACAGAAAAATTCTTCCCCTCATCATTTGACGACAACACTACTTTCTGAACATACCCTCTTTCAGTGTGTTTCAGCTTTATACTATGATCAACCCCTGAATCTGAACATCGTCCGATAATAATATCACCACTCTGCAAGCTTGCACCAACATAAGGGAAGCCATCATCATCCAGGCTATCAACACGGCCTTTTGTGCTTTGTATCTTTCCAAAATTTATAATGTCCTCAGGTTTTCTCTTCTTTTCTGTTGATTCCTTGTTGTCAATCTCAGCCTTGTAACTCCTGATGTGCTCAGATCTGAACATACCACGCTGCAAAGAAGCAGCATTCATCACCAAGGAATCCTCTTGGTTGTATCCCAGATGCACGTTCACAGCCACAATCGCATTTTGCCCATTGTAAAATTCAGCCTTCGGAGATACTACATCACTTGGACGATGCTCTGGTTTTCCCAGACAGTCTGAAGTCATAGTACGGAAGAGGGGCCTTTGGGGATAGTGAAGCTGATGGGATAAAGTATCGACTCTGATGCTTGGGTTTGTCGTAGGGAAACCAATCGCTTGTGATGAGTGCTTCTGCGACTGATAGAGCACCCTCCGTGCATGATCATGATTTGTAAAAGGGACAAGCGAACAGCTCAAGCCCAATAAAAATGACATGTCAAGTTCACAGTGGGTGTACCTCACAGAACTTTTAACTTCTGCAAATAAGTATTGAACACCCCAAGCAGTGAAGCAATCCTCTTCTTCTTCTGTTCCAATAAGCTCAACTACACCTTCATTCAGAAGAGACTGGAAAGAAGATTGCTCCAATTCAGAACTTTTAATCTTGCCTAAATTATCAACTACCAAAAGAGGACGCAAAATCCTTCCAGCATCCGAGTATATCCGCACCTCTTGTTGAAGTTGATCCCTTTTTATTTCCACCTAAAAGGAAAATGGTAGTCAATAATTTCAAAAAGAAAAAAATAAACTGAACCAAACAAAGATATTGCAAATAGTACTTCATTATCTCTATTAAAATTCAAATACTTAGAAAGAGGATAACATAACTTGCTGAACAAAGTCATGACAAATCCAGAAAGGAAAAGAAAGAGCGTCACTAATACAATGAAGCTCTTCAGTTCCATCAGCGCAACAGTGGCAACACCAAGTGAGGTGTCTAACCCAATATTGCCACATTATGGTGCTCAAACAAGAACAACAACAACAATATAACCACCATATACACAGTACATAATTTCTAATGAAGGGAAAATAAATAACTTATGGATTGCAAAGCATAGAAAACCAACATAAAATGACAGGTTAAAAGCTAACCTCAGGAGGCAATTCATTTCCACGTCGTTTATATCGTAGCTCTGCCACAAACGAAGAGGAATCTGCGCACACTCCAACCCAATCCCCATTTAGGAAGACTTTGTGCTTTCCACCCAGTTTAGTAGAGGTATCATCAACCAGCTCTTCCATCCCACAATCAAATAACTGAGGTAGTATATTTTCCATTGTTTTCGAACTAACTAGTCCAGTAACAGCTAAATTTTTTACAAGTCCACAATTTTCACCGTCTGGGGTAGAGAGGAAACACACCTTACCCCAGTGAGAAGGATGCCTGTAGTCACAATATTCAATTAAGATAAAATTAAAGTAATATTATTGCATGTTTAACACCCTAATTAGATAATTCAAAGATAAAATCTCAACTCACTACAACATATTCAACTGGGAGAGCAGACAATCAAAGCTGCCAATAAAAACAAATCACTTCAGAAGAATAGCTTATGCATTCTGAACAGCAAAGGAAGACGTGGTCTAAACTCAAGCCTAATGAAGAAGACATTAGAATTTTTAAAATTTCTCGATTTTGAATTTACTTGTACTAGATCCATTTAATCAAAAGCTAATTATAATGCGGCAAAAATTGGAATTTGGAAGACAGTTTCAATTGTCAACATGAAGCTCAATATCTATCATGTAACACAGGCAGCACTTACAAGTGTTAAACCAGGTAATCACAACTATAAAGATGGGCGTGCAGTAATTTTTATAGTCCCAACCATGGGCCATGTTCGGACATTTGTTTAGGTAATTACATGTTATTAAGTATCATTTAATGTCTCAGACCAACTCAAGCATTTAGCAGACATCACAACCCTACATGGCTTAGGACTTCGGTCACAAGCATTCCCAAACCTTAATTTTACTAAAAAAATCTGACGAGTCTTACCCAAACCTTTCTTCTAAGCTTAAAGCCTGATTTTGCAAGCATCATTCCATAAAGTGAGGATAAGAGAGATAGGAATATCAAAACATATTATACAAATCTAACTACTAATATTTCAGCATGACCGCACCTGTTGTGACAAACAAAATCAAACACCAAAAGGCCATAGCCCCACCTATCGTTCACTTCCCCAAAGGAAGGAAGAAAAGGAACAAAGAAACAAACCAAGTTTAAAGTAACTTACGGGTATCTAGCATCTCCAACCTTTCCAGTGTACTGAACCTGCTGCCTGGTTCTTCTCATTTCAGCTATGGTCTGCAATGGATTTGTTCGTCCAAGATTTCCTACCACACCGGACATCCTTTCAGTCCTTTTATAAGGATGCGCCCACGCTCCAGTTGAGAATGCTCTTTGAAGACCATTTGTAATTATGGATGCATCAAAATAGTGCTCAATTGGACGAACATCACGATCCCCATAAAGATCTCTCTGCAAAACCTTTGCCAAACGCTTCCGAGCATGAGCAATATGCACTCTCAGCTCCCGGTCAAGCAATTCCCCGGCCAAGTCAAGCCGCTTGTTTCTGAAATCATCCCTGTTATCAGATTTTCGGCGGCCAGTATAAGCGAGTAACAGACACTTGACCATATATGCAAGGAAACGTGCCTTTCTATTCATGCCTCTAATGTTGGGAAAAGCATACACAGTCAGACACTCTTCAATAGATTCTGCAGGTGGAAATTGGCTGCGTTTTACAAGTCCTTCTATGTGACTACGGGCTACATTCTCTCGCCGAAAGCCTTCACAACTCTCATCAGCATCACGAATGGATGCAAAGAGAATATTTTGAATATCAGCTTCATCATGATCATAATCAATGAGCTCTATAGCCTCTCTGTCTGATGAGACGCCAAACGCAAAAAATAGCACCCATACAGGGATCTCAACTGACAAGAAATATACAGTAAGCACTTTCTCTCCACCTTTAATATCTTCACTTTGGGGATTCCCTACCAGCTTGAGAATTAGCCTATTCCTCTTTGTCATTGACTTGTAATAAACAGCCCAAGGATTGTTTATAATCCAAAGCCTCTTTGTATAGATTTGCTCTTGCGCAATAAATGTCTGCAACAAATATATATATAATAAGTACTATTGCGGTCACAAAGAATGTTATAAGAAAGAAATATTAAAGATTAAAAAGCCAATGAATAGATAAGGAAACTGTAAACGGAAACCAAATAAATTCTGCCATTAGAATAGATGAAAGGAAGCTAATTATTACTACAAAGCACCAACAATTCATATTAAATATGCACCAACATTGGATGGAGCTGATAAAGAAATTCAGGTACCGTCATGATGGGTTGACAAGTTTCAAACAGATAAAGGTCCTCTGTGTTGAGTAAGTAGGACAGCATCTCAACCACCCACCCATATGCACACAAACATGGAAGTTGGAACACTGTCTTCATCATGAGTTTTGCTTCCTTTAATTGTTTTATAAATCAAAAGCTTTGCTTCTTGCACGGCCTAGGGGAGTATCTTTGAAATTTTTTTCAGACCATCTCAATATGCTCTAATGCAGAAATCAATATGAAACTGTTTCTCTTCATCAAACAAGAAAGTAGAAACTTCAAAGAATTGAATTTCTCCGCATGAATTATTAGCATAAACAATTGTAAACAGGACTGAATGTACATCATGAATTCAGCTAACCTTCTCTGCACCCTTGATCAGAAAGTAGCCTCCAAGATCATGATCACAGTCCCCTTTGTCAGCTCCTTTCATCCAGCATATATCAGACTTCACCATGACAGGCAATCGCCCAACAAATATTTCCCTGCTGTCCTCCATGACAGACTCTCTATCAACGTACTGTTCTTTTCCAGTCTTAAATTTGTCGCTTCTAACTAGTTTTTGGATATATACCTATAATTGAAACAAACACAAAATATAATGGTATATAGTTTTCACAGAATTTCAAACTATCAGAACATGTACAGACATAATTTATCAAATCGTTCACTCAGCTCCAGAGAGTCACAAGAGCAATTTTCTCATTAGAGTTTAGCAAATCAAAGAAGCAACCGCTAAAACAGCCAGTTGAGCAAAGACACGAAAGGGAACAAACATAAGAAGAAAAAAATGAGTTTCTTCTGATTTTATGAACAACAATTTTATTCCAGCAGTACGCTTCTAGAATAGATAGCAGCAGACATGAAAAGCTACATGTTTTCATCAACAACGAATAATCAGCAACCAGGATATCCCTCAACATAAGTTGAGCAAAAGCTTACCGATAGAACATTGACAAGATACCAAATGCAAGACTAATTGCTTTTGGGCAAAACAATGTCATTTATAAAATTACCTGAACATGAACTTCCACTTTAATTTTCGATGAATACGTCATTCTCTGCAAGCGGGCATGCCTCGGAAGCATCTTGAACTCTTTCACATTTCCTTCACCACCCCAGAATGTGGGCTGATCAAGGGTAACCTTCCCAAACCTCACCGAAGCATATCGCCAGTCTTTATCACCCTTCTTTGAGGGATCAAACCCGGGGTCAATACTGAGCTCTCCAAATGAATCAAAAACATTCTGCAGACCGTAGCTGATGAACTCGTTGTAGGAGTTGATCTGGTGACTGATCAGCCCGTACTCATCAAAGAATAACATTGTAGCCTTCTTACACAGACTTTGTAGTTTTTCTTTCCCCAACTCGCTTATATTTGACAAGTCTTGGTCGTCCTCCTCCATATTATCAACCACGCTGGAATGCTTAGCGCTACCCTTACTAGAACCGACATCGACACCCATGACTCCCCTCTACACTGTCTGCCAAAATCCTTTACCTTAAAAATTTATCTCCAGAGAAAACCAGTTCTTCTAGCCACAGCGGATCGGAGAAACGTAGTTATATGACCTGCAGAAACGGACCAAGAAAAGTTTAATGCAGCATTCCAGAGAGACCTCAAACCCGGAAACGGACCGGAGGTAAAAGGACAACATTACACAATGTGGTTGGATTAAAAGTATGATTACTTAACATTCTGTCAAATACTGGCTCCGAACAATAATACAAAAAAAAAAAACTAGCATTTTTACAAACGAATAAGGCCTGAACAGGGAAAAGCAGTGGTTTTTCACAGACTAGACAGTAAAGAAACTAACTATAAACGGAGACGTCGACAGAACAACCCTGGTGGAGCGACCAAATAAACTGCAGCCGCAGCGTCGGCGTTGTTACGCTGCAGAGAGAGAAGGCTCCCTTTGCGGGGAGCGGCTTGCCCTTGAAGTTCTTGTAATGGCGACCTCTGAAATTAGCCCGGGACTTGAGGGGTGGGAGCTCTGGCAGAGGACAGTGGCAGGAGTATAAGAGTGAAGACCGAAAGAATTTTGGAAATAGCAGAACTGCAAAAAAAAATAAAAATAAAAATACTCGTACCATTTGAATCGCCACAAGTCCGTGATTATTCTAATAACAATTAAACTTATACTCCCTCGCGTCCTAATTACAGGATCATATTTTGATGTTGGTTTTCATCCTAACTAATTATAAGAGCAAGTTTTAATTTTTTAATTTTGTCATTTTTTTCCTATAATACTTCTATTTATACTTATTATTCGGAGCATTTATATATATGTGTATGTATATATGTGTGTCTATATATATATATATATATATATTTGTGTTTTTATGTCAATATATATATGTGTAGATATATATATATATGTGTATCTATATGTATGTAGATAGATCTATATGTATACACATATATATACACATATATGTTTATACAGCAAGACCATTATTTCAATTAAAAAACATGTGGAAAAGAAAATTGGTTGGAGAGATATATGGCGGGGTTGTAATTCACTTTTACTTATGTCATTTTAAATTTATATAAGGGCATTTTAGGAAAATAAGTAAAATTAACTAATTTAACTCATCTCCTTAATCCCCCAAAATCGATTAAATTGCTCCTATAATTAGGACCGGAGGGAGTAATAACAATTAGTTTTGGAGTTTTAATTTAGATGTAATGAAATAGAAAACCTGGTCTATTTTTTCTAAGCAAGTGGAATAATAAATTTGCGGTAATTAATCTGTTAAAAATTAAAATTGACAAGTTTATTATAAAGGGTTAAGTAGCAAATTTGTCTCAAAAATACATGCCCAGGAGTAATTTTGCATTGAAAGTTTGTTTTGGCTCAATGTTGCCCCGAAAGTTTAAAAACGTAGCAATCTTGTCATTTTCCGTTAAAAAAATAACATTAACGGTTAAAAAAATGACATTGACCGTTAACTTTTTAACTAAAAATGACAAGATTGCTACGTTTTTAAACTTCTGGGACAACATTGAGCCAAAAGAAGCTTTCAAAGTAAAATTGCTCCTGAGCATATACTTCCGAGACAAATTTGCTAATTAACCCTATTATAAAAAAGTTCACATTTTACTTTTTTAGATTACTTGAAAACTAAAATTATTACACACATATAATATTTTTTATTATATTATTATGGTTAAACACGTTTGGTTTTTTATATTTGCATCAAACTTCATTTTAATTTTTTATGTTTAAATTGTGTGTTCTTTTGAGGCACTCAACATAATAGGTTGAGTGATGCTTGCATAGGTTTGAATATCATGATTTCCAATATTGCTTGAGTCCTTGCAACTTATTTTGTTGAATGGTTCCACAATTTGTACATTTTGCTGCAAAATTATTTCCATTCATCTTAGGTTTCCCTTTATTTTCTTCATTCGGATCCTTTTTTCTTGCTTTTGGTGGTCTGCCAATTGGCCTTCTATATGGAGGTGGAAGTATGTCTGGGTATTTTGTCCTTGTCCATAAGTTAACACTATTTATAGGAAAAATGATAGCTTCTTAACATGCTTGATAAGCCGTTTTCCAATAGTAAACCAACACTACTAAAGTTTGTTAAAAATGATAGTTATCGTCCTTAATTGCTATGTCTCTTCTCCCTTTAACTTTGCACAATATTCCTTCTATAACACCTATCCTCCATACCCCTTTTTATTACTTACATATAAGCGTTCATTACTAAGTTCACTTCTGTTTGGTTTGAGGGGATCGGAGGGGAGGGGGAGGATGGAGGGATTTTAGCCCCCTCCCCTTATTTGGTTGATGATATTTTTTAGGAGGGGAGGGGAAATTTTTAAAAATTTTCCTCTCTCTCCCCTCAAACACATCCCCTCCCAAATCACACGAATTTTGAGGGATTTTAAAAAATACTGTGTCAATGGACTAAAATAAAATCCAACAGATAGTAATGTAATTATAGAGAAAGTCAATGAATATTCTAACGACCAACAGAAGTGATTCAATTCAAAATAAAATCTGGATCAAAATTTGATATTTTAAATTGGATCTTTTGTATTGGTGGGTGTCCTTATATATTATGAGGATGGGGTGGGGCTTCAATAGTCTTTACATCTTTCCATTCATTTGAGTGTTGTTTCTGTCATAGGATGACTGTGAATTGGTAAAAATTGATATCTATTCTTATGTTCAAGGCGATGTTGTTCTTGAGTGTATTAGTTTGAATAGTGATTTGGAACGTGAGGAAACGATGTTTCATGTCATGTTTAATACATCATTCATCCGATCAAATATTTTGATGTTTAACCGAGATGAAATTGACACATTGTGGAATGATAAAGATCAATTTCTGAAAGATTTTAGAGTAGAGGTATTTATCTCTGCCTTTTCTTTCATTCTTTGTACTTCTTTTTCCTGGTGATAATCAATTTAATGTTTATTGAGTATATGTTATAATTTTGGTTGAAGATTCTTCTCTCAGATATGGATGCTTCTTCTTCCATTATTTCAATTGATATGCCTCGGATTAACATCAAAGATGGCCTTCCTATTGAAGCATTTGCAAAGGCTAAAGAAATTTTCAGCAATTTTGATTGGTTAGACCCAAAAACAGAGGTAGTGAATGTGCTTCAGCAGATCACAGCATCAAATAAGCTCCAGGAAATATTGGACTTTGGGGTTTCTGCTAGACCAAACAACTTCCTGAAGGATTATTAAACAACACTGCCAGAAAATATGAAATAAATCAAAAAAAAAAAAAAAAAGACTCTAGGGGCGGTATTGACCCCTTTGAAAAACTTTCTGGTACCCGGTGCCCATTTGTAAAAACTTCTAGGTTATTTTAGCTCTATAACCCTATTTTTTAACAAGCAACAACTTAATCATTTTTTAGGACATATATCCTCCCATTGGAAACTTTATTATTGCTTATGAGTTACTGCCCCAAGAAGAAATATACATTCAGCTTTGTGTTGTATATGTATTTTTTTATGTATACATTCAGCACTCGAAAGTATTTTTTGTGCTTGAGTGCTTAATACACCAAAAAATATTTTAAGATACTGGACGCACTGAAATACTAATACTAGATACATCACAAAATATGATTGGACGCGTTTAGAAAAATATTATAGAGTGTTCGATGCATTATAGCCTTTTATTTTTTATTTTAAATAAATTTGACCGGAATTAATGTAGTTTATTGATAATCGGACTAGTAGTTTACTATTACTTCAAAATAAGAAGGTGCTTTTCGATAACTGGTAAAATACTTTCATATATCTCTCTTCTAAACAAAATAAGGATGCAAATGTTTTAGCAATCTAAACTTAATTCATATATACTTAATTTTTTTTTTATTCATTCGGGAATAAATTCTAATGAATTGGAAAATAACAATTTGTTTAACATACAATTCAAACTTTATAATGCCAATTTATGTTTTTTTAAGTTACAACCATTCTAGAGATGGTATGCTCCGAGCTTATAAGTTAAACATATGATCAAGGTTCTGAAATCCGGACCGGTGACTGAACCGGTCGGGGTACTGGGTTAAAGGTTAGTGGGTCAGACCGGAGTCAACCCGGGCTAGACCGGTGAGGTATAAAAAATTGGAAAATAATTAATTTCTCATCACACCAACCTAAATTTGATATACTATATATCATTTCAATATTTTAGATCAGTAGCAAAATAACCATATACTTCAATACTTGTGACATATTCAGATATTCCTAACAATTTTCTTTACAACCTACATTTGAGACAATATATTCATGGTAGTAAAATATCAAAAACAAGTATATGATGACAAAATATTCTCAAGCAGGATCATTTTTAACATCAGAATGTGTGGGAGGATTGCTAGACTCGAGATGAACAAAGCTCTTTCACGGTTTCACCTGAAGAAATAAACGGTAGTGTGAGACAAAATTTTTTAAAAAAAAACTAACAAAAAAAATTGTTTGACCCGGTGACCCGTCCGGGTCACATCGGTTTCATCGGGTCAGACCGGTTTAGCCCTAAACCGGACCGGTTTCACGGCCGGTTGGCCGGTTCCCGGTCTGAACCGGCCGGTCTGGTCCGGTTTCACAAACCATGCATATGATGCTTTATAGATGTGCTGGTTATGGATATTTAAGCAAAATAAAAAGAAACGCTAATTTGCAAATAGCACAAGGGATAGGATATTGTCACTACCAATTTTATGTCACTACCACTTTTTCACCGTTAGATCAGAATCTCAATAGGAGCAGGGGCGGAGCCAGGAATTTTAAGGACGGGGGGCGAAAATAAAAAATGTTATATCATAAATAAAAGTACTTGAAATACAATACATGCCTAATATATAAAAATTAAAAGAAATTTATCACATAATAGCTCCACTTGCATTGGGTTTGGGCGTCCTAATCTACCAAGAATGGACTATGCATGGTTCCAACAAATTACTCCCTCCGATCCATAATATAAGTACTCCCTCCGTCCCTAATTATAGGAGCAAATTTTGGAGTTGGTTTTGGTCCTAATTATAAGAGCAAGTTTTAAATTTTGTCAATTTTTTTCCTATAATACCCCTATTTATACTTATTATTAGGAGCATTATATATATGTGTGTTTACATATATATGTAGATTTGTGTTTATGTGTGTCAATATATATATGTGTAGATATATATGTGTGAACACACACACACATATAAACATATATATGTGTGTGTGTAGATATATGAGTGTGTGTCTCTATGTATGTAGATAGATCTATATGTATACACATACACACACACACACATATGTATACACATGGCTATATAAAAAGCAACTAATATACATATATAAACTAATATGTCATGGATATCTAACGTAAGGCAAATTAGAAACACTTATAATTAGGGCAACTTGTGTCATTTTAAATTTATATAAGGACATTTTAGGAAAATGAGTAAAATTAACTAATTTAACTCCTCTCCTTAATTCTCCCAAAATCGGTTAAATTGCTCCTATAAGTAGGGACGGAGGGAGTAATATTTAGGGAGTTTATTTTTGTCTTAAACATAAGACATAATTTTCATATTCGTTAACAATAATCAAGGAAGATGGTAAATGAAAAAATTAGGGAAGATGATGACTAGGGTATTTTAGAAAATACATGTCAAATTAACTTACTTAACCAACTTCCTTAATCTATCTAAATTAGGTAAATATATCTTATATTTAAAACCGAAGGAGTATTAACTAGATTTTTAAAATACAAATGATAAAAGACAATAGAATCAAACAGGCAGCTTATTAAGCTTGTATATACATGTAGATATCTCCTTATATTTTATTAAGGTATGACAATTTCAAACTCAAAAGTTAAGGACCAAATGCAAGCAAGATTCTGTGAAACTACTATATATTGAGATAAAAAAATAAGCAAGTTATACATAATAAGTTTCTCTTGCATGTAGTCGAAATATTAAAACAAACCGCAGGCAAAGAAAAATATCTCCTTATTTACATACATACATAAATAATTTTAAAAAAAAAAATATTTGGGGCGGGGCACCCCTAGCCCCCCTAAATCCGCCATTGAATAGGAGAGAAAAATGATAAAGGTAGATGAGATTTTAATCTAACGGTGAAAAAGTGGTAGTGAATTAATAGTGACATAAAATTGTTAGTGACAATATCCTATCCCATAACACAAATAATAAATTATCGCACAAATTTTCTATGAATTATTATTTTTTGTGCCATTCGCATGCGTGTGAATTAAAAAAAAAAAATTATTATTAACTCGGCATTTGTGTCTCCACTCTAAACAACTGATCCGTTTGTCTGTTGTTTAACAATGCGCGGGGTGAAGCTAAGACTAATTGACGGACGTCACCAAACCATTCATGCAATAAATTCCTGCTTGGTTAATAGTACGTGTTAATTAAATTTAGTGATCTGCTTGTCCATCTTCATGGGATCGCCCACATGAACGCAACAAGTGAGAGGATTGAAAGGAAGAATCAAGAAACAGAGGCACATCGTTATCATCTCAATCTGTTTATTCTCATTCTACGATCCAAGATACGGAGAGAGAGAGAGAGAAGGAAATAGAAGAAGACAGAGACTGAGAGAAAGAGCGACAAACCTCAGATCCCCCATTGTTCTTCTAACGACAACGCCATATCTAACTCTTCCCGCTAATCAAACATTGGAGAATAAAAATCATTTGAATATCCCATTGCTCCAACTTGGAACTCTTTTCTCTTTCTCTCTTGATTGAAAGCGAAGTTTCCCTTTTTCTTTCGCTTTTCGTCAGACACATAAAGTGCATGTGGGGAGAGGCAGGATACCCAGGAAGTGTTCCTTCGAGACCCAGCAAAATCTATTATTCTGGTCCTCAATGCACACACTCGCTTCATAAATTGTTATTTTATTTCTCTTCCGTGGCATTCTTGTGATCCGGCTATATGTTCGGGTCGCTTTTGATTTCTCAGCTCAAACGAAATGTGGGTGGATTAGGGTAGTTTTTGTTGTTCGCAGCGGATCTTAAAAGACAATGGCGTTGTTCCGGAAGTTCTTCTTTAAGAAGCCTCCCGATGGGCTTTTAGAAATATCTGAAAGTGTTTATGGTACGTTTTCTATATGCTTATTTTGCATATGCATTGGTTCTTCAAGTAGTGAAGTCATCTTTATGCATTTATGATGCTGGATTTCCAGTATTTCTGGGTGACTCTGCAAGTTCTTGTGCGGACACGGGACTTATTTGTGTTTTCAACATTTATTGATTAAAATATGTAGTCATTACATTCTAAATGCCAGATGGGCTTTTGACATCTTTGTCATTATTGAGCGGCGTTTTTCTGTGTTAGGCTCAAAAATTGCTCGTGGGATGGGTTATAGTATAGATATTGAGTGGAACTTCGTTGTTCATACCCATAAAGTTGATGTACTGAAGTGTTTTGGCTGCTTTCAAAACTTGCCAAGGCTTCTTCCAACAACACTGTCAAACAACATTTCTTCCTCATCTTTTTCTCGTTCCCTGCCCAAAAAAGGCATAGCTGAAAAGTTCATAGTTAATATGTCAAGAGGATACAAATAATGCAGTGATGTATTTCTTAAAACTTCCAATGCAAAAAATTATAACTTTTATAGCCAGTGGAGAGCGTATGTGAATTTTGTTTATTTTCACTGTGCCATTTTCTGCTATTAGAATCAGCTATCTATAACAAATGAAATCTGATCTACTGAAGAATTTTCCAAGACTAGTAACTGGAAACTTGTGCTATAAATGCATTGTGACTTTTTGATGCCATGGAAATTGGACCTGGTGATTTCCCATATATATGCTACTTTGCATGCATCTTCATCCTGACATATATTACTTCTTACATATTCATTGCACTAAAGATTTAGCATTGCCTAATTTGTATGTGGTTTTGATTATTTTGTTGGTGCATGCTGTAGTCTTTGATTACTGCTTTAGCAGGGATGTTTTGGAGGAGGAAGAATACAAAGTTTATATAGTGGGAATTATTGGGCAACTTCATGATCACTTCCCTGATTCTTCATTTATGGTGTTCAACTTTCGGGAGGGTGATCATCAAAGTAAGATAGCTAGGATTTTGTGTGACTATGACATGACTATAATGGAATATCCTCGACAATACGAAGGTTGTCCAATACTCACTATGGAGACGATCCACCACTTCTTAAGATCAGGTGAAAGCTGGTATCAACTTGGGCAAAATAATATTATCTTGATGCATTGTGAACGAGGTGGGTGGCCAGTTTTAGCATTCATGCTGGCTGCTCTCTTGATTTATAGGAAGCAGTATACAGGGGAACAAAAAACCTTAGACATGATATTTAAGCAAGCACCTCGGGAACTTTTGCAGTTAATGTCCCCGTTGAATCCTTTACCTTCACAACTGAGGTATCTTCAGTATGTATCAAGAAGAAATGTAGGTTCACAATGGCCTCCTCTAGATAGAGCACTTACATTGGATTGTGTTATTATGAGGTTAATTCCTAATACAGACGGAGAGGGAGGTTGCCGTCCTATATTTAGAATATATGGACAGGACCCTTTTATGGTTGCTGATCGGACTCCTAAAGTTCTTTTTTCCACTCCAAAAAGGAGAAAAGATGTCCGCTATTACAAGCAGGTGGCGCTTATATCCTATTATTTTCTTATGAAATGCTTTCTTACCGCAGTCTTAACTTTGATTCATGCTGGTTCAAGAAAATGAAGAGTGAATCTATCTTCCGTTGATACTATTTTTTTTTTTTTTTGATAAAAAGACAAAATGGTATATTAAAGATGAAAGTATTTAAAGTACAACATAAGCAGATGAACAAAAATCCTCGGGCCCCCCTTTGATTCTACTTATGTTGTACCTTTGATTCTATTCCCACTAGTATACTAGTGCTCTTTCACCAACCATTTCATTATTACAACCAGTGGTGATGCTATAGAACTTCGTCATTTAATTTGCAGATACATCAAACATAAAATCCAAATAGATTGGCATATACTCCGGTAAATTAATTAGAGAGTCAATGAATATTCTAACGACCAATAAAAGTTATTCAATTCAAAATAAAATCCTGATAAAAATTTGGTAATTTCATTTGGATCTTTTCTATTGGTGGGTATCTTTATATTTTTATGAGGATGGGTTGGGGCTTCAGTAATCTTCATTATTTTTCTATTCATTTGAGTGGTTTTTCTGTCACAGGCTGACTGTGAACTGGTAAAGATTGACATCCGTTGTCATGTTCAAGGTGATGTTGTTCTTGAGTGTATTAGTCTGGATAGTGATTTGGAACATGAGCAAATGATGTTTCGTGTCATGTTTAATACAGCATTCATCCGATCAAATATTTTGATGCTTAACCGAGATGAAATTGACACATTGTGGAATGGTAAAGACCAATTTCCGAAAGATTTTAGAGTAGAGGTATTTATCTCTGCCTTTTATTTCATTCTTTGTACTTCTTTTTCCTCGTGATAATCAATTTAATGTTTGTTGAGTATATGTCATATTTTTGGTTGAAGATTTTTCTCTCAGATATGGATGCTTCTTCTTCCATTATTTCAATTGATATGCCTCGGATTGAGGACAAAGATGGCCTTCCTATTGAAGCATTTGCAAAGGCTAAAGAAATTTTCAGCAATGTTGATTGGTTAGACCCAAAAACAGAGGTAGTGAATGTGCTTCAGCAGATCACAGCATCAAATAAGCTCCAAGAAATATTAGACTGTGGGGTTTCTCCAAGACCAAGCAACTTGCTAAAGGATTCATTGTCTGGAAGATCTAAATTTGATCTAATAACATTGCCAGAAAATGATATCTCAAGTATGACTTCCACAGTTCCAGTAAAAGACTCTACGTCATATGAATCATCTAAGGATCTTTCTAGCAAAAAGGAAATGGAACCATTTGAAACAAAGGTGTTGTCAGAAAATAACAAGATCACTATATCCTTTTGTCAGGGGAAGCAATTTATTTCCTCATTAGAACTCTCAACTGATTCAAATCTTACTAAAAAGATTATCTCATTGGAATCAAAGGCATTGCTGGAAAATGGTACTGAGAATCAATCTCTTCCCTTAGAACTGCCCATGGATCCAACCTTAATGAAAAAGAAGATAGAAGAAATAGAATCAAAGACATTGTTGGAAACAAGATCAATGGAAAAGGAAATCAAACCATTAGAATCAAAAGCATTGCCAGGAAAAGATACAGAGAGTCTCACATCCACAGCTCAGGCCAAAGAATCTATTCTGTCACACAAGCCTTCTGATGATGGTAATTTTGTTGAAAAGAGGATAGAGACATCAGAAACAATGGCATTGTCTGACGACAATACAACACATGATAAAAGTAAAAAGTCATTAGTTTCTTCTCCTGCACCTATGACATCTCTTCCTGAGGCCATCAAGAGTTCTATCTCAACCCCTTCTCACCCAACTGCAGCCCCTCCTCCATCTTCTTCCATGAAGAGCTCATTTTCAACCCCTCCTTCACCACCTCCTGCCTCTCCACCACCCTCTTCTTTTCCTGAAACAACTTCACATTCCACCGTTAAAAATTCTTTCAAAACTCCCCCGCCTCCTCCTCCTTACCCAACTGCAGCTTCTCTTCTGTCACCGTCATCCAAAAAGGGTTCATTGTCAACCCTTCCTCCGCCTACTCCACCCCCACCCCCACCACCCTCCTCTCCTCTAACTTCACATTCCACTGTAAAAAGTTTATCCCCTCCTTCACCAGCTCCAGCCCGTCCATCACTGTCTTCCTCTTCCCGAAGATCTCCACATTCCAGATCAGAAAATTCACTCAAAGCTCCCCCTCTCCCACCGCCACCGCTGTCTTCAACTGCCAAGACCTCTTCAATACCTCCCCCTCCACTCTCTGGGATTCCTGCTTCAGCTGCCCATGTTAATCCTTCTCCACTGAATGCGAACAATTCTGCTGCTATCTCTGGCCCTCCACCCCCACCCCCACCCCCACCTCCTGGTTATTCTGGAACCATGTCTGGTCCTACTCTTACATCAACAGTGCCACCCCCACCCCCACCACCTGCTTCTCACGCCCCAACTTTGTCAAGGAACTCTGCCACTGTTCCTCCTCCCCCTTCTGCTAATGGGTTGTCAAAGGCTGGGACTCTGCACCCTAGCACTGGTAATGGAAATGTACCTCCAGCTCCTGGACCACCTGGTGTTCCTGGACCGCCTGGTGTTCCATTTGGTGCGAATGGACGTGGCTTGTCACGATCAAATTCAAAACTTCAAAAAAGGAGCAATCTGAAACCTTACCATTGGTTAAAATTAACTAGGGCCATGCATGGAAGTTTATGGGCTGAGACACAGAAACCTGAGGAAGCCTCTAAGTATGAGAACTGTGCTAAGCTTTTTCTGACTTTAGGCCTATGAGAACTGTGATTATTTTAAAATCTGGTTTCCAACTTTTTTGTGCTAGGGCTCCAGAATTTGACATGTCAGAACTTGAGAGTCTTTTCTCTGCTGCTGCTCCAAATTCTTGTCATGGAGGCAAAGGAGGAAAATCCAATCGTCGTGCCCCAGGGATTAAAAATGAGAAAGTTCAACTGGTATGCCTCTTAATATCTGTTTACCCTTACCCTCCAGTTATAAATTGTTCTCTACTGTTAATGAGGAGAACAGATACTTTTATATTTATATATTGTGTCTTGATAATTCCAAAAATGAGCACTTTAGTAAAGTAAATGTCTGTTAAATAAGCTAGTAAAATTAGAAAGATGTAAATTTAATGGGATAAGGGTCTTAAATGCCATGAAAGTTTTCGTTGAGGAGCACTGGGTGGACGGAAGTTTTTTTTTACCAAAATTGCCATGGAAGTTCACAAAACGTAGTAATTTTGCCCCTCCGTTAATTTTGACTGTTAAGTTTAACTGAGTGCACACGTGGCATGCCACCTCATCAATCAAGTATCATTTTTGCCACGGAAGTTTTCGCTGAGGAGCAATTTTGCCCCGGAAGTTTACAAAACCTTGCAATTTTTCCCTTCTTTCCCCAATATTAAATTTGATTATTAAATTAGTCAAAGAACACACATGTCATGCCTTGAAAAGGTCGAACTTGGAGTCAGGGAGGGAGATCCTTGAAATGTTGAGCTCAAGGTGGCCGAAATTTGTGAAGTCGAACTGGTCAAAGGGACTGAAAGGTCTGTCGCAAAACCCAGAAGAAGCATCACTTATGATCTAAGCGAATGAAACCCAAAACGAGAAATCATTTGTTGAGATCAAACCAATATTTGGGACAAATCAATAATGAATTGTCCCAAATATTGGTTTAGTAAGTATCACTTAAAATCGCTAGAATTTTTAGGAGCAATATAGATTTACCTTGTGGGACAAGGTGGGTGGCTTAGATCAATCTATACAAAGGTAAATACTATCACTATTGATTTGTCTTACTGAACCAATTTTCAGGACAATTCATTTCTCATTTTACGTTTCATTTGCTTAGATTATAAGTAATGCTTCCTCTGGGTTTTGCGACAGACCTTTCAGTCCCTTTGACCAGTTTGACTTCACAAATTATGACCGCCTTGAGGTCAACGTTTCAAGAATCTCCCTCTCTGACTCCAAGTTCGACCTTTGCAAGGCATGACAAGTGTGTTCTTTGACTGATTTAATAGTCAAATTTAATATTAGGGGACAAAAGGGCAAAATTGCTCATCAGCGAAAACTTCCGTGACAAAAATGATACTTAACTCTTATTTGATTGATGAGGTGGTATGCCACGTGTGATGAGGTGGCCTGCCACGTGTGCACTCAATTAAACTTAACGATCAAAATTAATGGAGGGGCAAAATTGCTACGTTTTGTGAACTTTCATGGCAATTTTGGTCCAAAAAAAACTTCCGTCCACCTAGTGCTCCTCAGCGAAAACTTCTAAGGCATTTAAGACCCTTATCCCAAATTTAATTGTATTATTTGAACAAAAGAATATACATCTTGTAAACCATGTTATTTTCTCAACTCACTTATTTTGGTCAACCTCTATTGACGCTGTTTTGCTTATTTAACTGCACAAAAATAAGCATTTGTGGATTTCTGGTATTTTTAATTCTAAGAAGTCATGAACATGAGTTTTTCTTTCTTACTGAATTAGTTGTGGTTTACATTTTTTTATCTGGTGTCTTTCATCAGCATGAGCATTAATCTGTCAAAAACTGATTGTGAGGAACTTTTAAAGAATTTGAAATCTTTATTAAGACAATTTATGCTATTTTGCAGATTGAGCTAAGGCGGGCATATAATTGTGAGATCATGCTTACAAAAGTCAAAATCCCTTTGCCAGATTTAATGGTGAGATATATCTTATAGTTTACTTTCACTAGTAAATGCTATGAACATTGAGTTGTATTGAGGTTCCATAGAAAAACAATCATTTAAAACTTTATCTAACTCATTTGCATAATTTTATGTTTGACTACTATCTGAAGCTTGGTACCGAGTGTTGTGATTTTATTTCAGTAGTATACACTTATTTCTCTACATATATGACGTCCATGGGATATTCAAAACAGAGTGAAGTATTGTGTAATTTAGGCATCTCTTGAAGAATAGAGTGTAATAATCCTAAAATTAATTTTGGTAATTGTTGTTGAATGTACTTTCTGATGGTCATGTTTTATACACGTTGTCTGAACGTTTACTACTTGACTATTGAGCTGTCTTTGTTCCTTTCAACTGAAAATCATGGACAAATTTTGTAAATCACTCAGGTTCAATCACATATATGCATGTCCAGTTTATGATTAATGTTATTTAGAATTTCTAATTACCTCTATTCAGTTATTAAGGAGTTTGGCTCTTGGAACATCTCTTTATTTTCTGTTGACTTGCTTTACAATGTTGTTTTTCAGAGTTCTGTGCTTGCTTTGGATGATTCAGCATTAGATGCCGATCAGGTTGAGAACCTCTTAAAGTTCTGTCCAACGAAGGAAGAGATGGAGCTACTCAGGGTATCAAATTACTTATAAATTAATTAGCATCATGACACAGGGAGAGCATGAACTCCTTGCGACATTCTGTTTGTTTGAACTAAATTAGTATGTCATTACATCACACGCAGAACTACACTGGAGATAAGGACAACTTAGGAAGGTGTGAACAGGTAACCCATATTTCTCTCCTTTCACTATGATTCTTTCTTTTTCCTGATTTCAAGAAATGTTCTAGAGTAAGACTAAGATGATTAGTGGTGCAATAAGAAAAATGTTAGCCAGTAATCGACCTTGCTGGATTTGTCCATTTTAACCTTTGCAGCAAACCAATTGTTATACATTTATGGCCAGCAATTAATGTTGTAGATATCATTTACATGGAGATTGAACTCTATAATGTGATTGACTTTCGATTTGGATTCACAACATCCACAAAATGAATGTAGATGGTACATTCATACATTCAGAGAGGATAAATATAAAGACGTTGAGTAATCGGTTCCATATTTAATTATGATATGTGAACCCTATATACAACCACATTCTCTTATGCCTGTCCCCTTTTAATTGGATCCTCTACATTCACAACGGATCCAAAGACACTGACTTCCTGTGTGCAGTTTTCTAAAAGTACTTAGATTGTTGCATGAATTATTTTATATGCACTATTTACTTATTTCATTTGCACTCTGTATTCTGTGACAGTTCTTCTTGGAATTGATGAAAGTTCCAAGAGTTGAAAGCAAGTTAAGAGTATTCTGTTTTAAGATACAATTCGGCACTCAGGTCAGAGGACTACAATTCTATCCTTTTTCTTCTAAAATGGTTATGTTCCTACTGTCTACAAATTAGCTGCTCCAAGGAACTTCACTATATAATACTCTTGTAGGTTTCTGAGCTTAGAAGGGACCTGAATATTGTAAAGTCTGCATCTGAAGAGGCAAGTCATATGTGTGTATCTTCTCAATGCTTAGTAGTCCTTCACTCATGCTTCTGTAATGAACTTTTATTGTTTTTGCATTTCAGATCAGGAATTCAGTTAAGCTGAAAAGAATTATGCAGACCATTCTTTCTCTTGGTAATGCTTTGAACCATGGAACTGCAAGAGGTGAGCTAAAGCTTATGTATTTACCATAAAAAATGAGAGTATATGATTAGATGCATATAGAAATTTTTAAAAAGTTTAACATGGACTCTCAGATTACTCTAAAGACATTATTTATGTGCATTCTATTGCTCTTGCTGAACAATAACTTTTTTAGATAAATAACACTTTCTCCAAGTTAATGTATAAAATCACTGTAGGTGCTGCTATTGGGTTTCGATTGGATAGTCTCCTTAAGCTTACTGATACACGAGCCAGGAACAACAAAATGACTCTCATGCATTATCTTTGTAAGGTAAATGCTATTCTCTTTTTAGTTTGGACAGATTAATGAGAGGAAATTAGACTTCCTATCATTAACGTTATGTATGTAAAGTATATGTCACTACTATTTTACTGATTTTAATGCCATGGAAGGAAAAGAACAGACGTTTATTCAGCTTTGGTTACCTACTAATGCAAAAATTGCTTGACTTGCTTCCTAGGAAATGTGTGCTCTTCAAGTGAATTAACTTTGATAATTGACAAGTTGCAGGTGCTTGCTGAAAAGCTGCCACAACTTCTTGATTTCTCGAAAGACCTAGAGAGCTTGGAGGCTTCAACCAAGGTACCTCTTCTTATTGCATTATCAGATCAGGGGATTTTGTTATTTTCTGATTTGTTATGACTGAGAAAAATAAGTTCCCTATAATCCATACAGATACAATTGAAATATTTGGCAGAGGAAATGCAAGCTATCAATAAAGGACTTGAGAAAGTAGTTCAGGAATTGACTGTGTCAGAGAATGATGGACCTGTGTCAGAAAATTTCTGCAAGGTACAATGCTTTCGCAGTTCATCTACATGCAATAGACTAACCTTAATTTTCAAACCTTTTTAGTTCAGATATATTAATCCCTCCAGTCCTATATTGGGGAGTTGATTTTAGTTATAAATATAAGACTTATTTCTACAATTCGTCAATATTTTCCCAATTTACCCTTATTAATGCTCCCTCAACAATAATCAAATAAGAGAGAGGTGAAGAGAATTAAGGAAGATGATTTGGGTATTGTAGAAAAAACATTTCATATTAATTAACTTTTTTAATCTACCAAAATTAGGTAAATAGGTCTTATATTAAAGACTAGAGGGAATATAATAGATGCTACTAAATTACTGATAGTATAATCACTGCACACATCCTAGCATACTATTTAGCCGGAGAGGCAGAGTATTCTGCTGTTGTCCAATTCAATTTCAGTAGGGCCAGGATTACAATTAAAAAGCTGGCTGTCCAATAGCAAAGTTTAAATCAGGCAACCCACTGCCTTTAAATTGTTATGTATGAAATATAGCCTTTTTTTTTTACCCATGATTTATTGTCTTCTTCATTTATGCATCTTAATGTTATTTTCCTTAGATATACCTTAAGATTTTTAAGATATTTTCTTGATACTGTTCAGATTCTAAAGGAATTTCTTAGTGATGCTGAGGCCGAAGTGAGGTCTTTGGCTCAACTTTATTCAAATGTGGTATGGATTCACTTCTTTAAAAGATACTTTTGAGCTTACTCGATGAATCACTGAAATAAATGGTCACATAATTGAGCCTGTGATGTTCCAGGGTAGAAACGCTGATGCATTAGCTCAATACTTTGGAGAGGATCCCGCACGTTGCCCATTTGAACAAGGTATTCTCAACACGTTTTTTTTTGCTAGTCTATGCTATCATGTTGATTTTGCAATTTGCAGAATAAAAGATAGGTAAAGGACCAAGAACTGCTTCAAGTTTTTAATTCACCATTCATTAGCTTTTCAATTTCCTGTGGTTTTTTCTTATCTTGGTTTCAAATCTTCCAACTAAAGTGAGACATTGTAAACCTGGAGTCTAAAGGCATGGTTTGTATTCCTTCCTTAAATGAAGAATAACTTGCTATAGCATTCTTAGCGGGGAATTTCTCTCTGTAGTTGTATCCACCCTACTCAACTTTGTGAGGATGTTTGGACGAGCTCATGAAGATAACTGCAAGCAGATCGAATTCGAGAAAAAGAAAGCAATGAAGGAAGCAGAAAATGAGAAGTTGAAGTCAACTCCTAAAAAGGAGTCTGAACAAATGATTCGAACCCCCATTGAGAATGGCAATATTAAGTGATAAAATATTAATCCGAGGCCTCGAGTTGTTATCGAGTTCTTTAAGTTCCCTTCTGAAGCGGACAAAAAGGGTCAACTTTAAAGATGACACGAATGACTGATTCTCTTTTGCAAGAACTGTAACGTTGGTGGTGTATATGGCTGAGAATGAGATTAATTATGAGAAGTAAGTCTTCATAAATCCTGTTTGTGATAGTCGAGAATTTTGGACTTAATATTCATTTCTTTGTTCCATCGTTTTGTGTCCAGCAGAAAAAGCAGGAATTTTACGCAGTTCAGTTCGATGGGCGAGCTACTTGTAAAATAATAGTCAACAATTTTGGTGTACAAAGTAAATATGATTTTTGGTTATGCTCTGCTAGTTTCTTACGAGTACCCAGTAATAGCGATGTAAATGTTGCCACTTGATATTTTATTCAGATGAGTAGATAGCATAGCATTTGCAATTTTGATAGTTGAAGTCTTCCGAGACTTATCAAATCATCAAATGAAATTCAAAAGACGATTGCTTCATAGATGTGTAAAAGTCGAGCTACTTTGATGACTGAGATCAAACCTTAAATAGGATTCATTCAAAGGTTGATGACTTATGATTGCGAATCTTCACCTTCATTCTGGTCTCTATCTTTTTTATCAACTCATGAAATGATATTGACATGCAAAGAGAGGGAGGGAAATTGCACACTCTTCTATTTTATATAATTGCATCACTAACTAAGTTTCCTAACTAAACGTTTTAAGTACTCATTCTGTTTACACTTCAGCAAGACTCAAATTAAGGTCAAGGTCTTGTTGTTGCTTACGTTGTTGTTGTTGGGTATTGATGGAGCGTGCAACCGCTTCGGCTAAGGATACGGTAAAGTTGGGATCTTTGATGAGAGAACCTACAAATTGTTCAATTCTGAAGTTGCTCAGATCCTCAGTACTGTGTCTTCTATCTGTCAGAATCCAAGTAGGAAGCTCAACATCATTAAATTTGGTCGCTTCTCTGTCGTCAACAATTGAGCCTCTGGGAGTTTTAGGATCAACAACCCCGTGGTTGTGTTCTCCTTCATAAGTTGCCACTAGGATCGACCTGTCTTGCAAGCATCTTTGTACCTACATTGAGTAATTGTCATTTGCCATGAGGTTAGACTCTCTTGATCAAACCGCATTTTCATCTTCAAATCTTTCATCAAATCTCACAAACAAGCCCTTAATTTACATATGATGTTAATTAAACACCGAAAAAACAGGGGACAGGGTCGGGCTGGGTTTCACCCCAGCCCGGTGCCCGACTCAAATGACTCGGGCAGGATCAGGCTTGCCAGGCCATCAAGTCACTTGCACAGGTCAGTGAACCAGGCAAGAATTATGCAATTAATTTGGGGACGAGCCATAAAATTTGAAAGAACGAATCACCAACTGATCGATATGAGTGCATGTGTATTTATATATATATATATATATATACCTTCTTTTTGACTGGGCAGTTTGGAGACATGGAACATCTGAAGTAAGCTCGAGGCGATGGATTATCTTTTGTAACCTTCTGGCCATACTTTCTCCACTGATATCCATCTCTTACTATCTATATATATTCCAAAGGAGTATCCAAAATTACATATGAACCTTTCATGGTACAGAATCTGAACAAGCTTATATATACTTGTCATTAATTACACAAGACACGTACCATACAGTTATCCTTGGGATGGGTTCTGGCGAAGATCTGTAGTGGTTTATGAGATATGGGCAACTCAATTCTTGGTCTCTTATTGTTCGTAATATCGTAATCAGAAACTGATGATGCAATTTGAATATTGGAGTCCCATCTTCTTATTTCTTCAAGCTGAGACTGAACCTTTTGGTATTTGCTGTTCAGAACTTGAAGCATCACTTTCAAAGCGTCATTCTCATCTCTCACACGTTTCAACTCCGATTGAAGCGTTTCTTCCTGAACAAAACAAAATCCATATATATATATCCCCATGAATTTCTCAGTGTTATTCTACCAGAAACAATAAGAATTGAGCTTGAAAAACGATCAATTCAAGGTACAAAAACAGATCAAACAAAGCAAATTAAGAAAGGGGATCAAACTTAGCTAATACCTTTACGTCCATTGGAGGAAGTTGAAGGATCCTAATTCAAGCACAAGGAGAAGAATGTGTTTAGTGTAAATTTAAGACTGGAATAATGAAGCAGGCCTTGATTATTTATAATAAAGTTGAAGGTGGGGAGACTAAGACGAGAGAGAGAGAAATTCTCTTGGTGGCTGCTTTTCTGAAAATTTCCCCCGTGAATCCATATATACAGCTTGATCTGGGTCATGGGTCTCTGAATTCAACTCCATGTGTTAGAAAAATCGAGGTTCGTGTGGATATATTAAATGAATTTATTCTTTGAATAGGATCCTATAATATGCGTCCGTCAATCATCAGATGTAATGGGCATGACGTCATATCAGTGACCTCAGCTAACAATTTTTTGTCTGCTTCAGACTGACGTAAGCCTTGGATCGTAATTCATGGGCGTGTCTCCGACGTACGTGTCGCGAGTGGTGCAAAGAAATTTAATGGACTTGGGGTCTTTCTTAAAAGGAGAAGTCAGCTACAGCATTTTACTAGTTTTGATTGATGCATTTGTTGGGATTTTTCACACTGCGGGAAAATTAAACAAGTTAATACTGTTGCTTTTATAGTGTATCCTCAAAAGAACAAACTCCGCCTACCTGCTAAGGTTGGATACAGTGGAAGTGGAAGAAGTTATTCTCTTACAACATGATGACGAACTATGCTTTAAATATTGGGAAAATCAATTTCTGGGCCTTTTTAACAGAATAAATTGCAAAAAAGGCCCCAAGATTCTGACAATCCCAGAAAAGGCCCCAGGACCTTTTCTGGGATTTTCAGAATCTTGGGTGAGTTGTTAACGGGGCTGATATAGTTGTTAACGGGGTACTGATATAGTTGTTAAAGGTACTGATTTAGTTGTTAGCAAAAGTGTTGTTAACGGGGTTGATTTAGTTGTTAAATACCTATCCGTTAACAACTCATCTAAAATTTTGAAAATCCCAGAATTTCTGGGATTGTCAGAATCTTGGGACCTTTTTTATAATTTTCCCTGTTAAAAGGGCCCTGAAATGAATTTTCCCTTAAATATTTGTTGGGAGAGGTGCTCATATTTAGGGCGATGAGATCTTCTCATTATCTCAATTTTTAATAATCCTTTATAAGCTTGTATGGACCGTTGATTAGGAAGATGAACTAATATGGACTGTTGATTGAGAAAAGAAAAGAAAAGTCAAAGGAGTGATAACTTGATGATGTGACTCATTTTTTACCTGTCAAATTTAATTAAACGGATATGATTTAGAGATTATAAGGCTGATGAGAAAAAAGACAATGAGAAAAATCGGACTTGAAATGTTTTTATACCCGAAGATACAGTACGATTTAATACACCGAAAGTACTTACACTTGGAATAAGTCCTTCTCACTAAATACAACTTTCAAACACTAATCTTTTTAGTTTTCAGCGATTGTTCCTTTTATGTATACTGTAATATATTTATATAATATTGTTAAAAGACAATTGAGTTTTGAAAGTTTTCAAATTGTGTAACCAACACAACTTTCAATTTCGTGGCAAAGCATCTTACGTCGTCGGCATTACCAAAAGTTTTAGCTGGCATCAAATTTTTTTATGTACCACTAACACTACTATAAGACCGAGACATCATGACTATGAATTGCGCCTTTTGCTGGGATTCTATGTTTTATATTGATGGTTATGATCTGGCTTTTTATTTTTCTTTTTATATTGATTTTATTATGACTTTGAAGATAAAGAGACAACATTAAACAACAAGGTTGTATAGTTTTTGTTAGTGTTGGAAGGAAAAGAGAAAAGAAATTTAAAACGAAAAGTCATTACTGTATGTGCTTGCTTGTTAATTAATTGGCTTATCCGGCCATGTGTGGCCAAGTTAAAAAAATGAAAGCTCAAACTTTTCAAAATGTGAGAGCCTGTGATACGGAAAGAGTTGTTGATGACCGATGACTATTTTTCATATATATATTGAGTCTTTCTTTAATTAAATTATACCGAAAATCCATATCACGCCACCACATAAATACAAACAAGAAAGTTTTATCAACTTTCTGATTTTTTCCCCTTTGCAAGGAAATAATCCTCTCAATTTCTCCAATATCTTCAACTTTCTTTTATTGCGACATAAATTAAAACGTAAATTATATGATATATATTGATGTTGATAATGATAATGATATATATTTATAAGTAATACAAAAGAAGCTTGTTAACGCAATTACTAATTACTAAATCCTTGAATATATAATAGGATGGGAGTTTGAAAGTCAATGGAACTTGGAAGTCAATAACGTAACTGTAACCTTCCACACTTGAATAGACAGCCAATTCCATAAGAATCCAACCCATGTACGTAATTGTATGTCCCCTTCGTTTGACCTCTTCTTCCCTCTAATTTTCATCAAATTCCACATCAGACACAACAATAAGTAGGGCTTTTAGACCGTCATATTTAGACATTATATTGAAGAATATCATATTTAAAAAGTATGACCAGTGACAGTTTTATAAATATGAAAAACTTTTTAGACCAATTCCTTTAATATGAAGTCTAAAAGATATTATTTAAACTAGTTTCCCAAACAATCGGTCTAAAAAATTTAAAATGAAATAAAATGTCTATTACTTTCAAAATCTGTTGTTACAAATAACCGCTCTAAAAGGTTAAAAATAAAATAAAAAATAGAATAAAATGTCTATTACTTTTAAGATCTGTTGTTACAAATAACCAGTCTAAAAAGTTGTTACAAAAAATGAATTTTGCGGCACTTTCTTCGTCACAAGGTGAGTCCACCTCTCAGATATGATTTTAATTCTTATGTTGCCTTTAGAACTTGTCCAACTAAGTGGAGAGGTCAATATCACCCGACTGCACCGAGTACTGCCTTTGGCTGTCACGATAAGAACCCTGTTGGCGATCTCACGAACATCGCACCCAAGGCAAGGCTTGGCCATGGAAGAAGAACCCTAGTGAATAACGCGACGGAGAGCTTCGACGAGTTTGGAGGAACAGATCCGCTGCTCTGTCTCGGATCTCCACGTAATCGCAGCGAGCGAATTCCTCATCGTAGCGAGAATAAGTCAGAAAGGGAAAGAAAGGGAAGAGGACGTGTACTGAAACTCATGGGTCGTCTTATTGGAGCAGGAAGAGTAAGCGCCGATGACTAGATTTGGAGTGAGCTACTGTTTTCCTTTGAATGTTATCCCCTCTTCCATTGAGCTCGACAGTGAGACTAGAGCCAAAGGAAATAGCATGTTATTGAAGCCATGATTGGGTCTTTTCTCTCTTCTTCGACATTGATCTTTGTCATCAGAACCCATCGCTCAACTCGGAAAAGCATTGTCTTTTTCCATTTTTTGTTGTGAGTTATTTTTCTCCTTGGCTACCATTTCTGTCCCACCGATGAAGAGCTTGTCATTCACTACCTCAACAAGAAGGCCTTCTCTCACCCTTTGCCCGCCTCTGTCATCCCCAATGTCGACGTCTTCGTCGCCTACCCCCACCGCCTCCCAGGTCCCTCTCCCCCCAGGCCCCTCTATCCCGCCAAATCTATTTTCGCAATTTTATTTTTGGGGTTAGAAGTCAAAATGTTTGAGAATTAACAATGTCTTTCCAAGACTTAATGATTCACTCTTTCTCTTGTTTGGAGATTTGTCTAAATTGAATCCTAATATTCTGTTGAATTTGGTGACTGTAGGTGTTGTTGATTCCAAAGAAAAGAGGAATTTCTTTAGCCATAGAAAGGACCATATATGGATAACAAGAGGCCTGCTGGTTCTGGGTACCGGAAAACTATAGGCAATGACAAGCAAATCGTTGCCATTCTCCGGTGTTAATGGTCACCATTTACGAAAGAGGAGGTTGTAATGACGAGGCTGTGTCGTCTGATTTGATCCGATGGTGGTTGTGGCTTTGCTGGGAAGGGACCGATTTTTTTTTTTTTGCCAACTTACTTTTAAGACCGGATGTTTAAAAAAAGCGGTCTTAAAAGTTTTACTTTTAAGACCTCATATTTTAAAAATCCGGTCTAAAAAATATTTTTTAAGACCGGTTGCTCAACCGGTCTTAAAAGTAACAGATTTTTAAGACCTGTTGCATCGAGTCTGGTTCCAGACTAGTCTAAGAAGCGTTTTTTATCCGGTCTAAAAAGGTTTTTTTTTTTTTTTTTTATAGTAGTGAGATTATGACAAATTATTGTTAAGTATATATAGTACTATTATGAAAATAAAATTACAAAAATGTCCATATAAGAAAGCTGATCACTTCGTCAACCAATGTTTAAACTAATCAAAATCGACCAATAATTGGTCACATTTTTTATTTATAAATTTAAGAATATATTAAAATAATTACAACCAAGAGACACGTTGAACCAGAAAATATAAATAACTTACTAGTTATATTTTTCAACAATTTTATTTAGAAAAACGTATTAACGTAACTATGTATTACATATACTACCTCCGTTTTTTAATATAGAATAAAGTTTGTAAAACAAATTGTACTACAAATTTTATTTTATATTTAGAACTGGAGTACAATTTTATATTGTCAAGTAGTATTCAAATTCCAACTTGACAATATTTGTTTCCCATCGCGTGAAAGAGAAGTATGCTTGACTCTCCTCTCTTGCCTTTAGCTGCTGTTTTGTTGAGGCTGTTTGTGCTAAATCTTGTTTGATTATAGGTTTAATTTTCATATATATGGAATTTAAATAATAAAAATTATTATTCATTATTATACAGATAAGAGTCAAGTTAAGTTGGATCAAGGTTTCAAAAACACACTAGACTAGATTAACTTACCCTCCGGGATATTCAAACTAGCTTGTTTCTATATAAGACGCACATAGATTGAGGGAGCATACCGTGGGTCAATCATAGATAGTACGATTGGATTAATTATTATTATTTTTTTTTTTTTTGCTATAAGATTGGATTAATGATTGTTATGCATATATTTAAGAAACTGTACGTTCACAAGTAAATTGTTAGCTCTCTTCACATTGTTACTTGTTAGATGACTATACATTGAAAATAAGCAAAGCTATGTCCTCTTTACAAGTACTTTTTAGTTAAATCTTACATACCAAGGAAATGTAATTAACTCAATGATTATGAAGTAAATTTTCAACTTTACCGTCATTTATGAATTAGTATTTTTCAATTTTTTCTTCTTTTTCTATCTTCAAAATTTATTGTCATGAGTACATCACTACTAAAAAACATCGCATTACCCACGGAAAAATTATGCATAAGATCATATGTTGTGATAGCACGGTAGTCAATCTAGCTAAAATCTAGGATCATAGCTAAAATCTAGGGGAAATTACCCATTAAATATAGCAAATTCCGTGGGAAATTTCCGTGGGTAATACGAGTGTGCTGATTTTTATTATATTTTTTTTTACTATTTTTTAGGAAAAATTCCGTGGAATATAAAATATCAAATAAAATAAAACTATATATATATATATATATATATATATATATATATATATATATATAAAATTAAAAAATCACTTGTAAATTTCATTACATTAAATTTGAAGATAATTTTTATATCCACGAATCAAAAAAGAATCGCTTGATTCGGACCCAAGTTACGGAATCCGTGTATAATTTTTACCCACGGAAATTTTCCACGGAATATTTTCCGTTGGTAATACGATGTTTTTTAGTAGTGACAATTCATATGGATAAAATCGTCACAATCTTATTTACTATCCTGAAATTGGACTTATAAATAGAAACAATTTTTTTTAAAGTTAAAAATGACTTATAAATTGAACTAGAGTAATATGTTTTTTTTTTTTTTTGAATTCAAAGTATCCCTAATTAAGTCACTTTGAACTTAAGCCTAATCTCTATTAGGCTGAAAGCATTAAGGTTATAGTCCTTCCAATAAATATAATTCCCGAGATTCAATCTTATATTCTTCTTATTCGGGTGAGACCGCTTATAATTATAACCAATGACTTGTTGGTGACTTCGCTATGTATGTCCGGCCGGTATCTAATATTATTGAATCAAATTTAAGTATTGCCACACTCAGCAAGTGATAGTTCTCTCATTCTTTTATTCTTTTATTTTTAAATATGTACACAAACTCGATCAATTCCGAAACTAGTGTCGTCTAGACGGTTATAAGTCCTTCGACTAGCTAGAACTAACGTCTCATACTTTTACTGTATTTACACAAACTCAAATCCGAAACTAGTGTTTAGGTACGGTTATAATTCTTTCAACTAGAACTAACGTTTGTCGTTATAATATACATCATATCGTATGGACCTTTGCTTATATATACTTTCCAGTATATATTCGCTTCCCAGTACACATGCTTGACTACTTGAGGCTAATTGGCTGGTAGTGTTACGTTGCTGTCTCAGAGGAGGGACGTATCAATGGGAATTGAAGTTTGAAAAGGAAGTATGAAGAGAAGTTTCGTTTTGAAGTTTAATTGCAAGAGACATGTGAAAGCAGAAATAAGCATGTGAAAGCTTCTTGGTAAAATACTTACGGCGCCTTTTAATTACGTGAATCTGTGGCTAGCCCCCTCACACTGACAAGACTTGTTTCATGCCTTGACACCTACATAGTCCGTCGTCTTTCCAATAATATTCGTTTTAGCATAACATATTCCCTCCTTCTCCACTAGTAGACGTACAGTAATGTGGCTGCAAGTAAATTGAGGTGGGACCTCTACGATCGATAGAGTTTTGTCAAGTTTGAGTTTATGGAAACGGAGAGAGGGAGAAAGACTTTTTGACAATTTTATTTGGGCTATTTTGGTACTACATCTAATCCTAAATATATAAGGGTTTTGTTTTGATCTTATTATAACAAAACTTTAATCCACTTTACTTTCCAAATTCATTATTCTTTTACTCAAAATATCCCCATTGATCATTGCACATAGTTAAAAAGGGTTTCAATCAGGTTTTTATCAAGGGGTAGCTTCAATACATATGATTAAAATGGAAAGTTTAGAAAAACTAACATGTTTATTATAAATAATCAACTTAACTAATTATTCTAATATCCGCAAATAAGTTATATAGCTCTTATATTAATGACCAGATGGAGTATATAAGAAGAAATCTAGGATTTATTTATTTATTTATACTTTGCAATGAAGGGATTAAAGAAAAGTAATATAAATCAAGGTGATTAAACGAAATGATAAATGCACCTTATTATAAAATTGCCCACTTTGAATCTTCAAAATAATCATGGGCGCCTTAATTATTAAAAAACAACACGAATGCAACCTATATAGAAATTAATTAACCATATTGATATGATGATGTACTACTTTTGATCTGTGTTCCTTGCCAATATCGTCTAACTCCATAAAAACACACAATAACTCATGTCCATTATTCATCTTGTCCTTAACATAAGAATTATTTAACTATTTTAGGTAAATTAAGAAAGCAAGATAAATTACTTAATTATAACAAATGTAATATTATCTCTCTAGAATTCTCCCGCGTAACATTAGATTAAAAGGAAAATGATAGAAAAATATCACTTAAACTTTAAAATCTCATTGCACTAAAAAAAAAAGTTTAGCGACGGACAAAATCCGTCGCAAATAAGATTTGCGATAGACCAACTTCCGGAACAAGATCTCTCATGGCAAAGCAAATTTCCAGCACAAGATCCCTTGAAATAGCCAGGAATCATTGAAAAAGTTGACAGGGTTTCCATTCCTAACTCGCCAGGTGGTGCCTACTTCAATAACGTGTTTTTGACGACAGATATAATGCCACAAGGAAGAATCTCCAGGTTTGTATTCAGACATATTGTGCTCACTTCTAGATATATACTTACTAAACATAACGTTGGTCCACAAACTCTCAGTACCAATGATTATCTACCACGCTAATATGCAACCGAAGGCTTGATTCATGGCGGAGAGCTTTTTGCATCCAAGACCCCCATAATTTTTGGGTTGAAGTAAAGTGTTCCAACCTAGATTATGGAAACCATGATTTCCTGATTTCCCCCATATGAAATTACACTACAATCTCTCCATTAATTCCTTGCAAATGGTCAGAGGAATTTGCGTAACTTGATAGGATACAACGGAACTGAACTAATTACAGACTTAGCTAGTGTTATTATTCCTGCCATGGATAAGGAGTTAGCTTAGCCTTCCATAATGCTAGCTTTGATCTAACTCAATCGATGATGTATTGAAATGATTCTCTCGGCTTCCTTTTTCAAGCTAAGACAAGGGAAAGCTTAGATACTTACCAATTTCACTAGTAATACTCATCTTTCTAATGTATTGAATTCTTCGTCTTTTAGTCGCTTTTGGAACCTTTGGTGAGAATAATATGTATGATTTTTCAGTACTGACCTTTTCCCTTGATGCCTCACAAAATCTGTTAATAACATGCATAATACTTTGAGCTTTCTCTAAAGTAGCTTCCCCAAAAAGTAGGAGGTCATCCACAAACATTAAATGAGATATATCGAGCCCTGTTCTGGATACCTTTATAGGTTTCCACGCGCTCCTCCTTACTTCGTCATTGATGAGATGAGAGTACGATCAATGCAAAGAACAAATAAATAAGGTGAAATGGGATCACCTTGTTGTATGCCTCTTCTAAGATCAAAGTACTCTGTCTTCTCACCATTCCATAGAATATTATAGGCAACTGAAGATACACAACCCATTATCAAATTAATTAGACCAGATTTGAGCCCTACGTCCACAAGAACTTGTTTCAAAAATTTCGAGGTGAATATGTCATAAGCTTTCTCCAAGTCTATCTTTAAGGCCATGAGTCCTCTCTTTTCTTTAGTCTTTTTCATCGTGTGAAGAACTTCTTGACCAATAACAATGTTATCTTGAATATGTCTTCCTTTAATGAAGCCATCCTGAAAAGGGGAAATAAATAAGCTTATTCATCATACTTATTAGCTAGTCTGTTGCTAGTGATTATCTTGCGGTAATACATTTGTAATGCACTGTACAAAGGGATATTGGTTGAAAATGGCTGACAACTTTAGGTCTATCCCTCTTTGGAATTAGAGCAATCAATGTTATGTTAGCCTCTCTTACAGACATAGTGCCATTAAATACATGATGCACAAAACATGGAGAAAATTGTAGCATTGATCTCATCATAAGCAAGCACCTTTCCCAGATTACTCAGGACTACTGGATCAATTCTTGGGAAATTCGTATCAAATTGTAAGTCTACCTCCATGCTCATCTTGAAACATATAAGTGAAGGAGGTCAATATCATATTCTTAATTGTCTCCGCTTGCTCAACCCATTTGCCATTATCATCTTTTAGAGCAAAAACTCCTTTCCTTCTTCTTCGTAAATTGGTCTTAAAATGGTAATAACGTGTGTTTCGATCGCCTTTTAAAATCCAGACTATCCTGGACTTTTAGAACCACTTAATCTCCTATGCTCAAAACACCTCTTCCAATTCTCTCTGAAGTTGCAATTCCAAGTTGAAGAGAAAATTAGAATGGGGATATGCATTAGATTTTTTAATGCCATTAAGTCGAGCAAGGATATTACTTTTTTTCCTCTCTACAAACTCAAACACATCCTTGTTCCAATCTGTAATATTGCATTTTAGTTTGTCCAGACTATTGAGCAAATTATCTTGAGTAGCCCAATTATTACTGAGAAATTTTGTAAGAGATTCGTGTGCCATCCACATTGCTTCAAAACGAAATGTGGATGGCATTAGTACATCTAAGATTCTATCCTTCAATTCATTTTTTAGTGCACCACCGCAAGAATGGTTCCAGATTAATTTTAAGAAAGGAACTTGGGAGGATTATTGATACTGGCTGGAATATGGTCTTTGGTGTGGGAATTTGGAAGTTATGGAATTGGAGGAATCAATCAATTTTTTATGAGCATTTCAATTGGACAAACAACCCAGATTTGATTATCTTACAGACACTGCAATTTTTTGTGTGCAAAGGAGATCAATTAGCAAATGCTTCTTCTACAACGACAGAAACCAGAATATGGCAGGCACCTCCCCAAGAATGGTGTTCAAGCTCAATGTGGATGGAGCAGTGTGCTCAGCTAAAAACAATGCAAGTTGTACAAGAGTCTTAAGAGACTCTTATGGGAATTGGATTGCTGGTTTCACCACACCTTTAGGTATGTGTAGCCCACACGAAGCAGAGGAATGGGCCTTTTTAAAAGGTTTGTAACTTGTCTGGAATATGGGATTTAGGAAGGTCATTAGTGAAACTAACTCAAAAAAATTGGTTGAGCTACTGAATGATATGATATATTGGAAACAGAGGGGTGTTCATGATGCCCATGGCCCTGTGCGCCCATCCGAGCCCACAAAAAATTATCCTACCCAGCTCAAAAAAAAGTAGCCCAGACAAAATTGGACACAATTGGATTGGGCATTTTTGCAAGTAGGACTGGGCATCGGGCAAGGTATGCAGCCCTGCCTTGTAATATATATAGTATTATATTTTTTTTTATACAATAGTATTATATATTTTTTATTTTCACTTATGTCTATTTGACTATTTGTTAAGATATATGTTTGTCTTTTTAATTTCAAGATTGAAGTTGCAGACTTATTTTAAAATATTCCAAAGTGTAGAATTATGGATTTAATTTGAAGTTTGCAATATTGTTTATTAGGTATGATTGAAACTGCTTTTTTCACATAGAGTGTGGCAGGATATCGCCACTTGGGCAAGGAAGGTCCGCTCTGCCCAGTCCAAAAATGTTAGGGCTTTTATTGGATAGGGTCGGGCACTGGGCTGCATTTTACTGCCCAATGATCTTTCGGGTAGGGCATCGGGCAAGGGTCTCGCCTTGCCTAGCCCTGCCCAGCCCTGCTCATGATGAACACCCCTAGCGGTGACATTCAAAGCTTGGTTATTTTTCAAATTAAAGGTTTAATGAAGCTTGGATGGAATTTAAAGATTAATCATATAGCGCGAGACCAAGACCAGGTGACCGATAAACTAGCTAAGGAAGGTTTTTCCAATTCTCTTTTCTTTGATTTGTGTCCTACTGATTTAAGGACTTTGGTGCTTCAAGACTGATCAACGATCCATTTATCATCGTGATTCTTCACTAAACAAGCCTCAATCACATTTAAATTACCCATACCGGTTTATTCAAACGTGGGCAATTATTCTTCCAATGCCTTTTGTCCGCACTTGAAGCACTTGCCTTTTGGGCACTTCATTGCAAGCTGTTTGGCAACTGGAATGCCTCGATTTCTTCTTTTTCTTGTTCTTGTTCTTTCCTTGGGTTTCCCTTAGGTTTCACAGAACTTTCACCAACAAACAATGCACTTCCCGCTTGACTAGAGAATGTTCAGCACTCTCAAGCTCGTGCATCGGTTGAGTGAGGTCAAGATGCATCTTATTCATATTATAATTCATCTTGAATTGATTGAAGTATTCAGCGGTGATTGTAAGAGAATGTCAACTTTTACTTCTTGGTCAAACTTGACCCCATGGTCATCACCTTCTTGAAGTTTGCTATCATTGTTAGACAATGATCTCGCACACTTTCTCCAGGACATCACTGTCTTGGTATGGGAAATATTTCCCTAACTCCATTTATACCCAAAAAAAAACTTGAGACATCAAACCTAAAATGAGGGCAACTTTGAGAGACTAAATATTGTATTAACCCATCTTATAACTAGATAAAACTCGTAGAGACCAAATCATCACAAGCACTACTCTAGTCCAGGCTATAACAGCAACTACGAACACATATATATACTTTACATATCCTACACTACTTTAGCGGTTTACAACAAGAACCAGCCGGCAAAAGCAACAAAATCAAACTCGCCATTTTACATAGATAACTGCAAATGATCTGAAATACATAAATTATTAACTCGCTCAGGAACAGTGTGCTGTAAAATTCTTCCTGAAATGGCAGTAGCAAGAGCTGATGTGAAAGTGGGATCTCTTGTCAAAGAAGAAGCCATTTTTTGAACCAATAACTGGTCACTAAACACATTCAACCCTCCACTTGATTTCGCCGGATGAATTGGATCAATTACTTCACTTTGAGTCAGACCAACTGATGCTTGAGTTCCTCGCGCAATATGATTGTGCTCTCCTTCATAAGTCGCCACCAATAACGTTGGGTCTTCAGCACTTCTTTGCACCTACATATTCATATGATGATTTGGTCATTCTGTTTCTTTATCATATTATCTATTGATCCTAAAACATATTTGGAGAGTTAATCATGATTCTAAATATGATATGAGACGTAGTTTTTATATTTGTTAATCTTTTCTTAATTTATCCATATTTTTGTTTCCTCAACAATAATCAAGAAGAAGAAGGAAGGAAGGAATATAATTAAGATAGATCACTACTGTATTTTAGAAAATACATGTGATATTGACTAACTTAATTAACTTATTTAATCAAATTAAATTAGATAAATATGTCTTAGATTAAGGAGTAATTTCATCATCAACAGTGGTCAAATTATTAAAGCTGTAATTATTAGCGTGAAGAGAAAAGAGAGCGCAAGTCAATACCTTCTTTTTCACAGGGCAGCTAGGGGCAAAGGAGCACCTAAAGTAAGCCCTGGGAGAAGGGTTATCTCTTGTGACCTTCTGACCATATTTCCTCCACTGATATCCATCACTCACAAACTGCAATATAATATAATATCCGAAAAAATTCGATCATTATATATTGACCTTGATTAATTGTCCATATGAGAAGCAAGCTGGTTCAGATCGCAGAATATATACACGTGCAGAGCTAGCAAATCGTAAAACCTTTAATTTTTAGTGTTTCCCATTATTGAAGCTTATATTATTGTAACATCAATTAATTAATAATTATCTAATTAACAACTCGTACGATGAACAATTGGCATCATCATCAAGATGTTTGACCAGTTTGCTTCCATGAGAAGTCAGTACAACGATGGACACAACACTTAACCGTTAATCCGATCCGTTTGTACGTGTTCACAAGATATATAGACTTTGTTTTTCTTGGTCAATTTTGATCCCAATATATAATTACACTTTAACTCGAATTAAACCCTTTTAACTAAAACTCATCGGTCTTCAAAGATAGAAGAGATTTAGAACATTATGATGAAAGGATTGGACTTACTAAGCTGGGATCAGATGCTTGCGTGCGCACAGAAACCTTTGAAACCTTGGGAGAAATAAGGAAACTGTGATCCTTGGGCCTCTTGAATGAATCCTCAGAACTGGTACAGCAATCAGAAGAGCCACTAAAATTAAACGTATTATTATTATTATTAGCGATACTACAATTCTTGGTTTCATGAGCCTTTCTCTTCCTTGACTGTACTACTGTGGCGTTCTCAAGGACTTGGTTCATATGCTTCTGCAGAGAATTAAAGCTCTCAGTCACGCGAGTAAGTTTCTCTGTTAGCATCTTTTTCTCACTTCTTAAACGATGCAACTCTTCCATCAACATAACCTCAGCCTGCTTATATGCACAGTTTATATTTCCAACATTATATATACACCAAATCAGAAAAATTGAAACAGAGAACTAGGTTTGTATACGAACCGGGACACCGTCTACGTGCCGAGAAGGGCTAGCGTTGAGGTTGAGTAAAGTAGTGTTATTCTCGCATGTTGGTTCCATCGCAAACTAAAATCTGCTTATAGCAAGGAAAAAGAAAGAAATATATGGCTTGAAGGCCACCCAAAGTAAAGATAGTTGAATTCAAGTGAATGAGGAAAACATATCCGGCAGAAATATATATAGAAAAATAATACAGACAGAAGATGAAAGAGGGAAGAGGAAGATGTCAATTATAGCGTTATTTTTATTTATTAATAGGTGGGAGGAATTAAGGAAAGTTGCAGGAAACTCAGTATGCATGTCGTCATTGCGAGGTGTACATATCATACCTTTTCTCCTTCGGTTTTAAATATTAGATATAAAAATAATTAGTCAAATTAATTGTTTGTAAAAAATATTTTAATTTGTTTCCTAAAATATCCCTTTAAAATATTTGAATTCTATAATAATCTTTATGAAAAAAATTATTTAATATGTAGAATTAATTAATAAGGAGAGTTTAGAAGAAAAAAAAAATTATAAATAAAATAAACTGAGATATTATATTTATGATTGAAACAAAAATTTATATTAATTAACTTAGATTATTTAAAGTCAATTTTTTGGAGTACTATGGTAAAGTGTACGCGGATTGGAAATAAGTGATGGGAAAAGATAAAACGATATATATGTCAGCTGCAATTCAAGGACGAAATGAGAGGATGAACTAAATTTGGATTTCCATTGACTCTTAATATTATCTCATTGACTTTTGGAGGTATCTCCCCAGTCCCGGCTTCTGAGTGGTTTCCTTTTCATGTCGATCCTTTACTTTTATTATCTGCTTCAGATTTTTAATTCCCCAAGTTGATCATCGATGACCTACAAGTAGTCTAGTGTCTTCCTTAACCTTGATCCCTAGCTGGTCGGCAAGGAGCTGAGGATCATATCCTGATAAGATGGAGAGTAAGAAGCTAAAATGTTACACATGTCATCCAAGTCTTTTTTAAACATGAGGTTGTAAGTTTCAACTCTAGCATAAGAAAGGCAAATAATTACACTACTAAAGAGTAAAATTGTAAAAAAAAATACAATAATTAATAGTCCATTCAATTCTTAATATAAGACATATTTACATAATTTAATTAGAAAAAGGAAATTGGTTTAGTTTGTTAATTATATGACATGTATTTTTTAAAACAATTTAATCGTCTTCTTTAATTTCCTTATCATCCTTAATTAATTTTTATTGGCGGAGTATTAATAGAGGTAAATTAGGAAAAAAATTGACAAATATGAAAACAATATCTTATATATATATAGGGAAAAACACTTCTCATGTTATAGGAGAAGTGTTTTCTCATGTCACACACACATGAAATGATGAGACTCACATAAATATATAATGGCATTATATACATATGTGAGTTCCACCATTTCATGTGTGTGTGTGCAACATGAGAAGTTTTCTTCTATATATATATATATATATATATATATATATATATATATATATATATATATAGGATCAATACTAACTTCTTAAAAATATATCTTATATTAACAACCAAGAATACTTTCTTGAAAACCTAAAGTGAGATTTTTATAAATAAGATTAAATAAAGTCAGACGTCCAAAGTGATCCATAGTAATTATTTGGGAATTGATCAGAGATCTTCAAATTAAAACTTAAAGGTTATAATCCTTATTTTTTGGGAAATATACCATGGCCACTAAAATCATGGAAGGAAAAAAAAAATTTAACTGCACACGTATATTTGCTAAAAGCAAAGTCGTACACCAAGATCATATTTACAAAGTAGAGAAAGGAATTTTATGTCGCATTTATAAGTTACGTAATTAAAATTTTCATGCAGATGTACAATTTTATCATATTTACTCCTCTACTTTTACTCTACCGTACCCTTCACATCGTCCCCACGTGGAAAAATGCATCGTTTGACTTGATCTTTGAGTACATGCATGGTCCCATTTTCAATAATAGAACTATAATTAGTGGTAACCAAACAGTAGGACAAATTATCCAAACACAGATGAGAGTTCTATATATATAGATTCTGATAGTATATGCATGCAAGATGAATTGGGGTCACATAAATATTTTTTATGATTTATGAAAATAAAGCGCTCTTAGTTCAGTTCGGTAGAACGCGGGTCTCCAAAACCCGATGTCGTAGGTTCAAATCCTACAAAGCGTGGTAGCTTCAAAATTTGAATTGATTAATTCCGAACTCTTGCTTTTAAATTTAAACTCAAATCAAGTACTTCTACTCTCCTGCAAAAAAATTGTGTGTGTGTGTATTACATCAGTCACACTAATATTTAACAACACCAAGATCATTAAATTACTTAATGAATGGAACCAATATTTGATTTGACTAAAACTAGCTTAGTATAGCATATAACTATATATACTTTTGATTTTCAGCATTTATATTTTATCTAATTTATTTCTTACTTGTTTTTTTAGTTCTTATTACATCTCTGCCTTTTGATCGAAGAAAGTTCTTATACATTGCCGGCGGATACAATTAAGAACCTTCTAGGCAAGAAGGAAAAAAAATAATGGAAGCGTGTCCCAATGCCCAAAAGTCTGTTTATCAACGTATTTTAATATAGGAAAATATTTATATGAAGTTTCTTATATCTATTAGGTTAAGTTTTTTCATCATATATGGTCATGTGTTATATTTTTAAATTATTATCATTTAACTATAAACCAATATGAAAAAAGTAAAACATGTGGTAATGTACGATTGAAAAACTTGATGTAGATATGTTCTGTTAGTATAAAATAAAGGCTGTTTATAATTTTATAATAAAAAAAAATGATCAAAAGTCTCATAGCAAATAACGTAAGGAAGAGGAGATCGAGTCGGCAATAAATAAATGAAATAAAATTCAAAACACTTCGAGAAGGTACAGTGGCTGAGTGGGCAAGAAATTAAAGAAGTTAACGCGCAATTAAGAAAAGCTTGAAGAGAAAATAGACCCAGAGAGAAGACCTTGACTTGAACTCCTCCTAACTTGCTTTTTCTTTGATGATGCAAAACCATAAAACAAAACAAAAATATCTTCTAAATAGGTTCATTTTTCAAATTTTTCCTCCTGTACATAAATATTTATTTAGTAAAATTTTAACCAAACATATATACTCTTTATCAAAAATAATTGTATTTTAAAATTTTGTATATTATCTGAACTTATTTTCATTGAGAAAATTACTTAATTATACTATTACTCGATTTCCTAAATAACTATTTTTAACCACAGCCATATAAACAAATCATTTTATAAATGCAAAAAGAAGAGACAAAAATATATGTTACACAATCATTTATTCTTTTTTTTTTTTTTGTAAGCATAGGTATCTTCTTTAGACTGGAGTTGATAAATCTTATTCGAGACATTGTTGGATACTAAATGTGAGCATCTCTTTCGGCGGGGATTCAAACCCCGTCCCTATTTAATTACTATAACATACTCCATTTATCCCTATATATAATGTCATTTTAACCGAATTATGGAATTCTAAAAAACAGTTAATATAAGTTAAATGTAGGAAATATTGTTTTTTTTCTTTCAAAAATGCCCTTATTTGCGAAAAAGTAAGAGAGAGAGAGAGTAATAATAAGAAAATGACAAAAGATGATTTATACAGAATAAATGACCAAAGAGTAATTGAAAGCATGCATGGGTAATGAATATTGAACCCCAATCACAAACGTTAACTAACTAATTAAACCTTCGATACATTCAAAGTGTCGTAATAGAACATAAATGTTACAAAGATAAGAAAGAAGATATGAAATTGAAAAAGTCAATCAAAGAAGCTTCGTGGTTTTGTGACACAGAAGCTAAGCAGCGTGAAAGAAACGGAGGACTTACAGAAATTTGATTATTACACACAAGGGTAGACAAGTAAATATAAATTATTTTAATATAATTGATAAGTGGTGCTTTAGAATTTCTTAACCGTATCAACAAAGCTAAACAAAGTTGGATTGAGCTGTATGTCTTGGAATACAAGAGTCTTCCAATATTGAAAAGATCCGATCGCCTCCAATATTAATACTTATTCATTTTCAGTAAAACTGAAGGAAAATTAGCATTTTCTTATTCAATTCACTAGTTTTGGTTATAGTTAACTACTGTCTATTTCTATCAAACAAATTTCAAATATTTAATTTTGGTGCATATTTTATTATTATCTTTTTGTCCCTTCAATACATATACCTTTTTCCTTTTTCCTTTTTCTTAATATTTATCCTTGCAACTTTTTTAATCTTTAAATTGTTTTTAATGGTTAGAATATATATTGCAAATGATATGGCACTCCAATAACAGTAAGCAGTAATTTCTATCCCCAAAAAAAAACCTGTGTTTCACTATTTATATATTCTGGTATTCCAACTACAGGAAGCAATAATCTCTATTAAAAATAACTTTGAATTTCTCTCCTCTTCGTGTGTCTGCGTGTGTTGGAACAACTCACGGCTTTTTTACCAAAATAATTTTTCTAAAAAAAAAATTACCAAATTGAAGCTATTCTGAAAATATTTTTCAATCTACTGCTTACACCATTAATGACGCTGAGATTTGTGGTACCACAGCGCTGTGGCGTAGGGTTTGGATACGTCATTAATTGATTAGTGGCGTGAGAAATTCTCACACCTTTCATAAAAAAATACCCAATCTCGTTGGGATTTCTTACCCCACTTGTGGCGTACTGTCACCCAACGTTTCCAACTGCCTTATTTTGGTAAATAGTTTTGAATGTGCTTTAATCTGATAATTTTTTTTTATAAAAAATTTTATTTTGGTAAAAAAGCCAACAACTCACTCATCAATTATATTGATAGAGGGTTTGAACTCATGATCTCACACTTAAAAAAAAAAAGGAGAAAAGCTTGATATGATTATTCTCCTTCACTTATATATTTATAAGTTATTTTCAGCATGTTTTATGTACACATGCCAATAAATACTTTAAGCAGATAAACCTCATTAATTTTGCCTTGAAACTTAACAAATTTTTAACTTTATCCTTATTTAATATACAATATATCTCATAAAAATAAGTTCAACATAATAACAAATGAATGAAAAAATTATACATTCTTATGAAAAAATTAATGATGTAACTTTTAAAATAGGACTAAAATAAACATTTCCCCTATGTCCTATGGATAAGACTATAGTAGTACCATATAGCATACGAGGTCTTACCCAAAAGTTGTGTGAATTTAGGACCACGTACAATTTTCCAGCTCCTTAAACGGGTTCCATATTTATTTCGTTTGTCTGTCTTGGAGATACCATGTCCCGCACGCTCATAAAGGGAATCTTAAGCTGTTAGGATTAGCGTTCACACTGATTATAAAACTTTTAGTCATTTCTTTTCTTTAAAAAAAAAAAACCAAGAACTTTTAGTCTTTTCTACTAATGCGAGTCATGCTTAATAAGTCAAATTTTAATAATGAAATATTACTTCATCTAATCCTAATTATATAAGGCAATATTTTATTTCTCTGTATAAAAACTCTGTCATCATATGAATTAAGGGAGAATTAGAGGGAATGACCAAGGGAAAAAAAATATTAATAAGGATATTAAAAATTGTATTTATGTTCAAGGACATAAAATCAAAATATAAATTTTTAATTATAAAACTAACCTTCCCTACGGTTTGACGGTTAGTTATCAAATTTGATGATATCTCCATATATACTTTGATTAAAAAAAACATATATATGCAATTTAACATTTTCACGATATTCTCTCTCATGCACATAAAATTAATAGCTTCTAAAATCTATAAATAATTAGAAATTTATATCTTTTTAGATTTTGATTATTTTTATTAAAAAAATTTAAAAAATCACAAAAAATCTTATAATATATTTATTTTAAATATATATGATGTTTCATGAAAAAAAAAAAACAAATACTTTCACCTAAAAAGAATGTTATAAAAACGAAAAATACTAAAATTTAAAAGTCTTAAACAATAATTTCTTAAATAAACTGCCAATATCACAATCAATTATGGAACACATATTAAATAGTTGAGATGATCGAGGTTAGAGAAAATGTAGGAAGCTTGTTCAGGGGTTAATTTCGTAATTGAAGATTCATATTTTAATTTTTAGTCTTTTAAAATAATTACAATTATTAAGGTCATTATTAATAAATATTTCTTTTTCTTATCCTTGTCGTTAATTTTCCCATAAATTAAACTTCCACCAAATTGCTATATGATATTTTCTGTTGCCCCATGAATTACTCAGATCTAGCCCATGACTTCTTATATTATACGAGTGCAATGCGTGTGCGCCAATTTCCACTACCGTTTCTATTAATTAATGAATACTCTTCTGGTCTTAAATAAAAGATTAAGTTGATTTTTTTTAATATTAAAAAAGCTAATTAAAATATTTTAAAGTATTTTTTTTTCTCTAAACTAATTAGTTTAACTAATACACAACCTATAATATGATTAAGTAACTTATTTAGTTGTCTTAATATCTCTAAAAAAAATTAACCCGGTCTTATAATTAGGATCATATCGGAGTGAGTAATATGTAATTTCTGTATTACCATATCATGGCTTCATTACTCCCACGTCGTCTCGATTGTCGTTTGGTCCTTTTTTCCACAAGGTTACATTTTCCACTTAATTCCGAAAAGTAGTATTCCTCCAACTACTTATTATCTATCTGTCGTTTTGATCATTTACTTTATTTTCTGAATTCTCTCCGCTTAAGACATTTTGTATAAGATCATTTTATATGAATTTTGCATTATAGGGTTTTGGTCGTGATTAACTAGTAGCTAGCTCTGGCTTCTTGCTGCTCATTTTCTTTCCTTGCTATTCAATAATCATCATTCATCGATATGTACGACAAAGAAATTAAGTTTTCCGATCAAAGGGACCACAATGAACGTATTGATTAGGCTTGAAATTAAATGTACTCAATTTGCTAGTCTTTTTCCTTTAAGGGGTAAGTAAGTGGGAAGGAAGACTATAAATTTAACAAGGTCCACTTTTTTTCTTTAAAAAAAAGAAGTTGTTATGTGATGAAAGAATAATATATAGTGAAGCTTAAATACCACTTATTTATGTGGTGGAGGGGGATTTTGATGTCACTTTGCTTACATACTCTACATGATGCATTGATGATGTATAGAGTACTTCTGTCCCACACGCACACACACACACAAGCTTAAATTATAGATGAGGCTCTGTACAACGTGATACTCGTTCATTTGGCGGGAGGTCACATCCTAGGTTTGGTGAAACCGGCCGACACAGTGGATCCATTCGTATGTCTTTTCTTTTGGTAAAAAAAGTTTAGGTGGGTAAACATCAGCAACCCATCAGGATTAGGGTACATCTCCAAATTCAAAGAACGTTTATAGAGGTACAAACGTACTTACATATCACTCACTATTGAAACCCTCATATCGAGAAGCGGATATCGAACTTCCTCCTCTTTAAGATGAAGAGTGAGGCCTACCCTAGTCAACTTAACTATTCATATGCCTTTTCTATTTCTGCATTGTCGTTTTATAATGATACAGTTCGTCCTTTAAGGAACATCAACGTCCACTTTCTTTAGGTCAATTTAAGTCAATCTTCTTTATCTTTCTTGGGAGATGGTGTCACTAGAGGCAAGTGCATATATATATATATAGCCAGACTCATCATGATGGCCTCAGGTCATTTTTTATCTTTAATCTCATTATTATATGTTCGGTAATGCTGAATGTGGGAGCATTTATAGGGTCATTATTATATGGTAGGCATCGAAATTAATTAATCAGAGGGACGTTTTTCTAATTAAAATTTGCCAATTAAGACGTGGGATCAAGGAACCTATAGGAAGATTTGTACCCACTCGATGGATTGCAATAATGTAAGAGGTTCTGAATAAATACTAACTTAACTCAGCATCCAGCAACACTAGTCAAAAAGTCTATTTGGCTATTGGAATCTGGGGCAAGTGTGGGTATATATATGAAGTACGTATAGTTTCAAACATATATTGGGTGGTTTCAATTTAAAACCAAGCGTTTGAAAAGTTAAAATCATGCATGGTTCATTAAATGTAAAACACGAGAACATTCAAATGAAGCAAGATCGTATTGAGTTGAAACTTTTGCTTGTTTTCTTAATTCACATGTGTATAATATAATCAGCTGGGGGCATTTATTCATTTCTTGGTGGTTTCATGTTATTTTTTATTCCTACCACATGAAAGTTAATTTGCTCCATAAGTTAATTTCTTTTTTTCAATTTTGGAGGTTTAATTACTACTTCTCATCACCACTTAATTTGCAAAGCATGTATGATGGTGTAGGAATGAGAGGTGAAAATAGTATTCATATCCAGTCATATTAATCAACATATCAATATGAAATAGTATAAAATAAAATATAGAAGAAGTTTTATTATTTATAATTAAGTTGTAAATAATATAACTCTTTTTTTTTGTGAATTCATTAATAACCTAGTTGTTAATTAAGTATTTTAGTCAATATACGGGGCTATAAAAAAATCTCGCTCGAATATAAATATACACATTTGATTACATTATATTGAAGGAAGAGAAAATTAGGTATTTGGTTGACATATCATTATATATCCAAACATCGTCGATTGAGATATGGAAGAATAACTTGCTAATTGCAGTAAATTCTTATGGGATAGATTATTGAGATAGGATATTCTCACTACCTACTTATTTCACTACTATTTTCTAACCCTTAGATCTATTTTTTATCCAACGGCTCTGATTTAACCTACATAATACCTCCTTCCTTCCCCACTTTTCTCCCTCTTCGTTCCGTTCTCTGTGCAGGTCCTCCCGCGGCCACCGCCCCTCCCCCTCCTCTGCGCCCCTCCTCCTCACTCCGTCGTCCCTCTACCCAACCCAGATCGAAGACCTTCCTTGAACAATTGGCATTGTGACAAATCTTTGGCAATGGAAATTCGGAATATGCAATCCCCAATTACCAGAAGAAATTGGGTATAAGAAAGATACGATCTGCTGCGATTTGGCTCACTTATACGCAATCCCCAATCGAAATATGCAATCCCCAAAGAAACCATTGAAATCATATAACCGATTGAGAAAGGAGCGAGAAAAAAGGAAATCAATTTGAATTAATTGTGTGGTATGATAGAGTGAATCATTAAATATTTGGAGGTGATTGGAGATCTCAAAAGGATATTGCATATCCTTTATTTAAGAAAGAAGCAGATCACGGCTCAAGTCAACCTAAGGGAATTATTATATAAAGGAATGGGCAGCACACAAAAGAGAAGCACGGAAGAAATAAAAAAACATCCTTAGGCTCTCTAAATTTCGGTACTTACCAAAGGTTTAGAGAGGAAAAGGACGGAAAGAAATTAAGAAGAAAACGAGGGACGGGACGGCTGAAGAAAGAAAGAAGGACGCAAGAACAATTCTGATTTTCATCTTTTTTTCTTTTATTTTGTTAACCTAGCCATGCTTGGCTAGTCTTCTTTAGTAGTTAGGGCAAGGATGAACCCTATGCTAATTTGAGTATTTGTTTGAATTCTTTACTGAACGTTATTTACCATGATTGAATGAATTATCTTTGCTTAAAGCTTTCTTAAAGATTGATCACCTTTTAGATTGTTCATAGGTTGGTGTATGACAATAGAGATGTTGGTGCATTTAACTAGAACCGTTAATTCATCATAGAGTTGCATGACCTAGACATAGGCTTACGAGTTTATGCGATCTCATAATTGGTTTATATAATCTTTCCAAACAATACTAAGACATTAGGTTGTTTTCAAAGATAACGGACTAAGGTAGCGTCAAGACATTGGGACTTAGTCTAATTTTAGAGAATTGATCGTCAATCATGGGAATAATAATCAATTAGGGATTTAATTCAAATACTTAGAGGAACATAGGGGAATTCTATGCCCTTGTTGCGTTTTCTTGATTACTTATCTTTTCTAAAATATTCTTCTTGAAATTCTTGATTCTTAATTCTTCTTCTTTATTTAATTCCTTAAAATTCTATTTGGTTACAACTCACCCCATATTACTCTATTCATCCAACTAAAGCAAAAATAACTAATTAGTGATTGGAATACTATTCCTCGTGGAACGATCTTTTTCTCACTACTTTATTACTTATAACGACCGATGCACTTGTCGAAGTCGCTATCAAGTTTTTGGCGCCGTTGCCGGGGAATAGTTTTATTTCAACACTAAGAGTAGTTATTGAAACTCTAGATTGGATAATTACATGACGCTTAATAAAACTCCTAATTATCTTGGTCAGAATTGATTAAGCATTAGTAGTTTTAGTTTGTAAATATTTTCTTAAAAAAAAAAAAAATGGATTTCAATTGGCAACCAATTGGTCTTAATGATGAGAAGGAGATGAATTTTTTGTCTTCTACACAAGAAGGATTGATTGCTGTTTTAAATTCTTTGAATGAATATAGGCAACATCAAAGGAGCATAAATGATAGTTGTATTCCATATGTGATTCTTCTCAATATGTTTGCATGTCTTGTGTTTATTGTGGAGGGAATCATTTATATGAATATTGTCCATATAATACAACTAGTCATTTTGTGAGAGATGATTTCACTAGGAACCAAGCTTGTTTTGATAACTCATTTTGTCATAGTGAAGGTTTTGAGCAACAAAATTTTATGGATCCATATGTCTATTGTTCTTATGAAAATACCCCTCCTTGTTACTCCTATTCGTATGTTGAAGAACACACCATTGAGTGCAGGGAAAAATCTAATTTGGAAAGATTAGTTGAGGAGTGTGGGGAAGCATTAGAGAAATTAAACACGATGACCACTTCTTATGCTAATAATGATTATTGTGAGGAAGTTGAAGGTGTGGAATTGCATGAGACTATGGATAATGTAGAAAGTGATTGTAAGCTTGACATTGATTTAGATGAGAATATTGGATGTTTAGAAGAGGTTCAAATTTGTGGAGCCTAAGGATTGTGATGTGGGTGATCCAATAGATGTAGATGTCCCAATTGTTGTTGTTCATGACCCTACTCTTGAAATGTTGACTCTTACTGATGAGAGTCAAGTTGATTTTATTGGATGCTCTAAATTCTTGGATGTGCCTATATTTATTTTCAAAGATATGCATGTATGTTGTGCTTAATTTGAATTCAGTGAATACTTGTATTCCACGATTGTCTACGATTAAGGAAGTACAAGTAATTAACTTGAATGATCAATTTTTGTGTGAGATACCTTGTTGATTGAAAAGAAATGAAGACAAGGTAATTATGGTGTTTGATACTTATGATTAGTGGTTTGTTTTGAGAAGTCTGGCTGAAGACTATAAATTTAGCGCTTCTTGGGAGGCAACCCAAGGGTTTTGTTTGCATATTTTATTATTATTATTATTTTCTTTTTCTTTTCTTTCTTTCTTTCAGTTTTTTTTCAGGTTTGAAGAATATCACTCCTCTAGTTGCTGTAAGGTCTTACTTGAACACTCTCTTCTCTCTAAAAATTTGAAATATCATGGATGGTACAAGAGGAAGCACTCCACATCAGAGTTAGAGGCTTAAACCAGGGGAGTACTAGTTCCTTTCCCTCTTTATATTTTTGCAACATTGAGGACAATGTTTGATTTAAGTGTGGGGGAGAGATATTTCTTTGGTTATGCTTGTCCTTATGTAATTGAATTTTTTTTTTTTATTTGAGATTTTTGCATTGTTGAGGATTATACCTTAACTTTGAGCATCCTCATCTTAGAGAGTATTATCAAGTAAAACAATAAAAAAGGAAAAGAATGTTTCAATTAAGCCCCTGAGCATTGAATTTTTGTAGCAATCTGGAGATGGACTATGGGAATAGGGATTAGTTTGGAATATGATCAACAAATTATTAGTTTTTTTTGAATATTTTGATACCTGATTCCTCTAGGAGATGAGATGATGCCTTTTTTTTTTTAATTTTGGCCAAGTAAAACTTTTGTTTAGGGAAATGACTCAAGTGAGTTATTATGAAAAAAAAAAAGAAAAAAAAAAAGAGAAACACAACTCCAATGACTTCTCTAGACCTACTTAGTAACGGTGCTGCATCACCCATGTGCGGGAGTCGCGTCAAACAGTAAGGTCAAAGAAGGTTATGAGTTGAGCTAAAAGCCTCTTGAGGTGCTGTTGGAGTAACAGAGTAGCCGGTCTTTGCATCACCCATGTGCAGGGTCGCGTCAAAAGGGGACCTACAACGGCTCAAGAAAAGTATAAAAAAAAAAATTTATTTCTTACATGAGGATCCCTATGAAATTAACTGCAAAGCTTGGTTTAGTGGGGGCATTTGAATTTTTCTGGAGGAATTAAGTAGGATAATATTCTTTTACTAATATTATGGTTGGACTTATTACTTTCTGATCCTTTGATCATGGGACGTTAAGGGATTGTTACGATTGTTTAAGGCTGATGGCTTAGTGATCTATTCTTATAAGACATTAACTTAAATAAGATTTGATGACATGATCTAGGTGTGGTGGTAAAATGCTCTGTTTAGGAATGTCATAAGCAATGTTCTTTTCAGATAATGAATTCTCTTTCTTTTGCTTGAGGACAAGCAAAGATTTAAGTGTGGGAGAGTTGATAAGTGCATATTTTATAATTAAATGAGTATCAATTCTGAGATATATTGGATTAAATTTATTACTATTGTATATATCTTGCAGGAGTTATTAGCTGATTGAGAAAGGAGCAGAAAAAGGAAATCAATTTGAATTAATTGTGTGGTATGATAGAGTGAATCATTAAATATTTGGAGGTGATTGGAGATCTCAAAAGGATATTGCATATTGTAATACCCCGAAATTTGAATTAGGGAATTTAAGGGCCAAAGTGCCAAAATGACGAAAATGCCCCTAAGGGACATAAATGACTTAGAAAAATTATGGAAAATACCCTTGTAAATTATAAAATAATGCATGAGGCATGGAAATTCTAATGTTAAGGCAAAAGTTTGAAGATAAAGGAGTGTCTTAATTAAGAAAATTATCAACAAGTGATAATAAAGTAATTAAGTAATATTGAGCTAATTACTTAAGCTTTGAGCAAAGAAAATTATGAAACAATTATGTAAAGCTCAAAATTAGTGGAAAATGGTTTGAAATTAGTAAAAATATGTTTACTAATTAATTGAAAATTTTGGAGAAAAATAGTTGAGTTTAGGTATTTTTGAGCCTAAATACAAGTTTGGACCAATAGGAAAATTTTGTAAAAAATTATGTGAAAATAATTATTTAATTAATTAAATAATTAATTAAATAATTTAAAAAAAAAAAAAACGAAAATTAAAAAAAAAAAAAAGGGACCAGAATTTTGGGCCAAAGAAAAAGAAAAAGAAATGGAAAAATAAATATGCAACTTGCAAATATTATAATAATATAATTAATTAAAGTTAAAAAGGATGAATAGTAATTTGGAAATTAGGAAACGGATCCTATCTAGAGATCTAGGAATAGGAATCCCAAGGTCAAGGTAAAATATTGATCGGTGAGTTTTTACCTTCAAGTGACCTCTTAGGAAATTAATTCGAGTAGTTTGTGCATTTTCCTAATAAAACAAAATAGGGAAAAATGCATATAGGCATATTTTTGGAAAATGAAGAAAATAAATTCTAACTCAATATCTAGGAATGAGTTTGAATTTATATGGACATATTTGGAATCAGTGAATTTTTCTGAAGAGATTTATGTCTCTAAAAACGAGTTTTCAGAATAGGACCATGGTAGACCGGGCATAAAGTGAACAATTTTGGAAATTCCCACCTTGTCCCTTCAAAACCCTATAAATACCCCCCCCTCCTTCATAATTCTCACACCTTTTTTCTTCCTTCTCTTGGCCGAAATTTTTGGCTGAGAAAGAAGAGAAAGGAGCTCTGGGGGAATGTGCGTGGCTCCTGCGAGAATTGTCAGGAAAGTCTTCAACGGGTAAGTCTTTCGATCTTTAGTTTTTAGTTCGAAAGATAGTAGAATTGTCTGAAAAGTTGTAGTTTTTATAGCTCTTTTAAAGGTTAGGGGTAGTAATAGCCTTTAAATTTTGAGTATGATTGGGTATCATATGGGAGGGCTATTTTAGTCATTATTTTCGAAAATCATAGTTGCGTCGAAGTTCTGGCAAAATTTCGGGAAGAAAATTTGTCAGATAACGAAGTGCTGGCGAAATTCCGCCGATTAGGGGTAGAAGGGCAAAATGGTAATTTTTACCTAAAATGCCAGTTATAATGCCAAATCACTAATGAAAGTGATATTACTCCTATAGGACGTCGAAATCCTAATCTACTTTGAATTCTGCTGCTTAGAAGTGCATTGTTGGACGTTTTCACGTTTTTAGTAGAAAAGTACGATTTCAGAATGAAGTGCCGTCTACCGTCAACGAAGGTACGTTCGCGTCTTGTAACATTAACGCTGATGTTTATTGTATACCTATATGAGGTAGATGATGATTGTAGGTTTGTTGTGTGCTTATTGGTGTATGTACGTTCGCGTCTTTGTAACATTAACGTTGATGTTTATTGTATACCTATATGAGGTAGATGATGGTTGTAGGTTTGTTGTGTGCTTATTGGTGTATGTATGTTCGCGTGCTGTAACACTAATCTGATGGATATAGTATCTTTGTATATGGTATGTATGTGATGTGTGTATGGTGTGTATATGTGGGGTGTTGTTGGGTTGCATATTATGTTAGAAGATAAGCGTATGCATCTTTGGGAGCGATATATCTGTAAGGGTGGGAGCGATACATTTATAATCTTTGGGAGCGATACATCTGTAATCTTTGGGAGCGATATATCTGTATGCTGGGAGCGATACATGTGCATTGGTTGGGTGTGGTTTATATGTTGTTGCTTGGTAACCCATATGTGTGTATGTATACATGAGGTTACTTAGTTACACGAGATCCGGTGCGGATCTCGGCTCTCAATATAGCGTCAGGGTCGGAAGGACCGAGGAACGAGGAGAGAGGGAAGCAGCAGGTTCGAGGATCCGGCTGAAGACTTTCCATTATTATCCTTTACTTTTTGGAACTCTCGGTTACTATACCGTTTATGTAACTAGCCAGTGGGCATTTTGAAATGATGTTTGAAAAAAAAAAAATTTATACTGCTTTTGAAAAGTCGGGTTGTTACACATATCCTTTATTTAAGAAAGAAGCAGATCACGGCTCAAGTCAACCTAAGGGAATTATTATATAAAGGAATGGGCAGCACACAAAAGAGAAGCACGGAAGAAACACTACTACAAAAAAACGAAAAAACGACCTAAATAAGGCCCAATTAACGTCCTTTTTCAGAGGGACGTCTCGGACTGGGTAGTCGTTTTTTTAAGTTTGGCGACCTGAATTTATTTGGACGCGCGATATTAGCGACTGAATAAATTTCGGGGCGCTGATATTAAGCGACACGAAATAAATTGAGTCGCCATATATCGGCGTCCCTGAAATTATTTCAGGACGCCTCATATCAGGCGTCCTGAAATTTATTCAGGTCGCCTCACATGACGCCTTTTTTTAAAAAAAAAAAAAATCCCCCGAACCTCAATTTCGGGGAGCTAGATAGTGATGAGCCAAGCGGATCGAAGATAGCAAGCCACGATTTGGGAAGAGGAAGAGCAGATCTGAAATTCAAGAAACATGCTAAGGAGCAAATCTAGAATAATAAAAAATGCCATGGAGCAAATCCAGAAAACATCAAAAATAAGAAGCAAGCGATAAGGTTATCTTAAAAAAACCTAGAACAAACCGACACGAACAGATCTGCAACGAAATCAACTGTGGCTTTCATCCGCGGTGGCGTCGGTGTCGCTCGGTTTCGGATCTCGATGGCGAGGAAACTTAGATCTGTTTTCCTCCGAACTTCTCATGGCGGGGAAGAGGCGAGACGAAACTAACGACGGCTGAATCGGAGGAGGAGCAGAGGATCGAGGAGGAAGATGGAGGGAGGACGAGGCACGAGGCGAGTGGAAAAGGAGAGGAGTTTTAGCGGCGTGTGAGGGAGATCGATTGTGTATCGCGCCGTGACAGATCGAAATGCTAATAAATACATTTATCCTTTTTGGCGACCTGAAATTTGTTTAAGGTCGCAAAAATGTATTTTGACGACACGAAATTTGTTTCAGGTCGCCAAAAATACTATTTTTGGCACAAATTTTTTTCCGAAAATTTTTATCCTTTTTGGCGACCTGAAATTTGTTTCAGGTCGCCAAAAATACTATTTTTGGCAAATTTCAGGTCGCCAAAAATACTATTTTTGGCGTCCTGAAACAAATTCAGGGCGCCAAAAATTACCCTAGCGCCAAATTTTTTAAAAAAATTACCCAGGCGCCAAAAAATTTCCCTTTTAAGCGTCTTAAAATATATTTTAGGATGCTAAAATGTTTTTTAAATATATATTTTTTGATTTCTTTGATTTGATTAGTAAAAGTTTCTATATCTTTGATTTGATTTGATTAGTATTATTTTTATTTCTTTGATTTGATTAGTAAAAGTTTGGATTTGATTAGTATTATTTTCGATTTTTTGATTTGATTTGATTATTTTTCGATTTCTTTGATTTGATTAGTAAAAGTTTCTATATATTTGATTTGATTTGATTTGTATTATTTTTTATTTCTTTGATTTGATTAGTAAAAGTTTGGATTTGATTAGATTTGTTTAGTATTATTTTCGATTTCTTTGATTTGATTTGATTAGTATTATTTTTATTTCTTTGATTTGATTAGTAAAAGTTTGGATTTGATTAGATTTGATTAGTATTAGTTTCGATTTTTTGATTTGATTTGATTATTTTCGAAATTTTTTCCGAAAATTTTTATCCTTTTTGGCGACCTGAAATTTGTTTCAGGTCGCCAAAAATACTGCTTTTGGCGACCTGATTCATTTTCAGGTCGCCAAAAAAAAAAATTCTGGAGCCAAAAAATTTCCCAAATTTTCAAAATTGCGCAAAAATGTTGATTTTGGCGTCCTGAAATACTTTTAGGTCGCCAAAAATACTGCTTTGGCGACTGATATACTTTTAGGTCGCAAAAATTTTCCACGCGCCAAAAAATATCCTAAATTGCGCCAAATATTACATTTTAGACTACCTAAAATAAATTTAGGTAGTTAAAAAAAAAACTTTAGGCGTCCTAAATTAATATTTAGGTTGTCTAAAGTCTTAAAATCAAGTAAATAATTACGACAATGCCACCGCCTTCATTTTTTACTTCCTTTTTTAAAATAAGGACGTCTTTTAGGGTAGTAATATCTATATTTTGTAGTAGTGAAATAAAAAAACATCCTTAGGCTCTCTAAATTTCGGTACTTACCAAAGGTTTAGAGAGGAAAAGGACGAAAAGAAATTAAGAAGAAAACGAGGGACGCGACGGCTGAAGAAAGAAAGAAGGACGCAAGAACAATTCTGATTTTCATCTTTTTTCTTTTATTTTGTTAACCTAGCCATGTTTGGCTAGTCTTCTTTAGTAGTTAGGGCAAGGATGAACCCTATGCTAATTTGAGTATTTGTTTGAATTCTCTCTCGAACGTTATTTACCATGATTGAATGAATTATCTTTGCTTAAAGCTTTCTTAAAGATTGATCACCTTTTAGATTGTTCATAGGTTGGTGTATGACAATAGAGATGTTGGTGCATTTAACTAGAACCGTTAATTCATCATAGAGTTGCATGACCTAGACATAGGCTTACGAGTTTATGCGATCTCATAATTCTGGTTTATATAATCTTTCCAAACAATACTAAGACATTAGGTTGTTTTCAAAGATAACGGACTAAGGTAGCGTCAAGACATTGGGACTTAGTCTAATTTTAGAGAATTGATCGTCAATCATGGGAATAATAATCAATTAGGGATTTAATTCAAATACTTAGAGGAACATAGGGGAATTCTATGCCCTATTGCGTTTTTCTTGATTACTTATCTTTTCTAAAATATTCTTCTTGAAATTCTTGATTCTTAATTCTTCTTCTTTATTTAATTCCTTAAAATTCTATTTGGTTACAACTCACCCCATATTACTCTATTCATCCAACTAAAGCAAAAATAACTAATTAGTGATTGGAATACTATTCCTCGTGGAACGATCTTTTTCTCACTACTTTATTACTTATAACGACCGATGCACTTGCCGAAGTCGCTATCAGGAAGGAAGAAGGTATTATGTAGGTTAAATCAGGACCGTAGAATCTAATAATAGATCCAATTGTGAGAAAATGGTAGTGAAAAGGTAGTGAAATAAGTAGGTAGTGAGAATATCCTACCTCTAGATTATTTTAAAAATAAAACATCAGAGAAAATCAAGTTTAAAAGAATATATCATATATGTAAAGAAAAATAATCAGAATAAAATTTTACTACTCTGACATGGTACACAAACGTTTAAAAATTGACATAAAACCCATTCTTATCAATAAAAATCAACATGATGGCGATTTTAGTTATAAGAAATTAAAGCATATGGTCATTTTGGGGTCGGGGGATTAATTAAGGAGTAGTACATATTAACCGCGATAAATGTGCAAAAATAGTAGTAAATGTTTATTAGTCTTTTCCAATATACATAGTCCTATAAATTAAGAAGTGCACCACGTGATGCACGCGTTGATGTTTTGAAGATATAATTATGTTTAGTGAGAGGGTTATTATCTTCTTGATAAACTACATAAACTACTTTTGAAATTTGAAATGTGAATACTTAAGTCTAATTTAGAGTCGAAAGGGTATAGCGCAAAACAATTTGGTGAACCAATATTTCAATCATTATTAGAAAAGGTATCTACAATTGATACCATGAGATGCCTCAAACAAGATTGTATTTAAAAAGAGAATGTATGTATGGTGTGCATGTGTGCGCGCGCGCGAGAGAGTGAACGCTCTTGTTTGTAAAACTTAAAACCATGGTTTTAGAAGTTTTTTTCCGTAAATCGAGATATAACTTCTCACTACTCATCTCAAAAGTCATAAAAACATTTCTAAAAAGCTAAAACAAAATGCACCAAACTAAAATAAGGTGATTGTTTTTTTGTATTTGTACTAAACATGTAAGATAAAATAAAATATTTATGAAATATAAATAATATAATTGTTTTTTTGGTAATTAGATATTTAACATTGACAAAGATTTATGGTCAATATATATGTCCCATGTTAGTGGGAACAAGCTAATCGGCCACGAACCACTTACCCTAAGAAAACTCGGCTCCTTTGGACCATTCAGATGAGATCAGAGATCTGGATGATCCTGATTTTTTTTATACTTCTTTCAAAATAAAATATTTTAATGGATATAGAATTTAAAATAAAAATAATCTCTCAACTAATATTTTTTAAGAAAATCACTTTTTTAATAAAAAAATCACCAAATAAGAAAAAATTAAATCTGAACCATCAAGATCTCATTTAAACGGCCTAAAAGGACCGAACTAATAGGTAAGAAAACTGGTTTCGTCACGAGCATCACGATGTCCTAGATGTTTGTTATGGATTTAATTTGACCCAACCCCACTTGCCTGCGAATATTTGAACAAAATCTGGCTACTTCTTATCACTCCTTTATTTCTGGGCCAAAAGAAAACTTACTACTCCGCTTTTTTTTCAAACTCGAATCACGTAATTTCTTTTCTTCAATGGATTCATCACAAAATGAACACTTAATATGTAATATACGTATATTTTTTTCTTTCTCTTTTATCATAATGACAAAGACTTCCATTAATGCTGGCGACACATTTATAAAATGAAACATAAATATTAAAATGAGGAATATCTGAAGATTATTTATAGATAAGTAAAAAAATTTATGACCCGTTATAGATGTAAGTGAAACTGAAACTTTACGTACACGTGATTGATCTTCAAGGTTTTTCTTTTCGGCTTTCCCAATATCTTTCCCATTGATTTTTCATAATATCTCTTCACTTTTCAGTGTCTTCACACCCATCGATGGTCACGTGTTCTTTTTTCTTTTAATGAAATGTGATCACCACTTGTTTCGCTGTACTATGCGAATAAAGCAAAAGATTAGTACGGGCAATAAAATTATATTAGTATTACCTTAAATAAAAGGATACCTATCTGTAGTACATAATTTTTTTTAAAAAAAAAAGTAACACAATTTAGTTCGGTTAAAAATTAAACCACACTAAAATGGATTGAATAAAAGACAGTAAACAAGAAGTAATAAAAGACCGTTTAAACTATGAATTTTGTCAAAAACATGATTTCATGTAATATGGAGCGTCCAATTAATTACAAAACGAATGAGTGGAATAGACTGCCTCGTACTAGGTTAAAATCATAGTCGGACACTCTTTGCATGCACCCCCTAGTCTCAAAGGGAAAAACAATTTGACATTCTCAATATACTCCCTCCGAAATTATATATACACACACAAGCCCACTCCTTGTTCCTTACGTAGTCTAATTACCTGCTTACTTGCTGATAAAGATCAGTAGCGTTTTACAGAGACATGCCAAAGGAAGGAGAGGTTGATATCGGAGGTGGTTTTACTATTGGGCTTCTCAGATTTTCCAAAACCACAAATTTTGATATATACTGATGATGCGCGTGTATGCTAGGAATTATAACTGAAATTCGTTCCTATGAAACAAAACCGAGTTGCTGGTGCTAAGATGCTTTACCCTAAAAAACGGCTATTTAGTTGGTTTTTAGTTTTCTGGCCATAACTGCCTCTTCTTATGTACCAAAAAAACTTAGGTCAATAGAGCTCACGTAATTGGTCTGTGTTCATGCATTCTATTTGGGCTTTACTATATAAAAGCCCATTGATTCTATTTCTAGGGGAATCTTTTCATTATTTATTGGGTTAAGGTATAAAAATGTACATATAGTTTTCTCGAAAATGTACCCAACACCAAGTTTTTTTTTGTACAAAAGTGACTATGTGGTTACAAAAATAAACCAAAAATACTCATTGACCGTTAGTTTGACTTTTTTGTATTGTTTAGGCTAACATAGACGATGACTCGGCTAAATTTCATCTCAACTGGCAGTAAAGAACTGAAGAAAATTACAGAAAAGGGACATCAACGTCCACTTTCTTTAGGTCAATTTAAGTCAATCTTCTTTATCTTTCTTGGGAGATGGTGTCACTAGAGAGGCAAGTGCATATATATATATATATATATATATATATATATATATAGCCAGACTCGTCATGATGGCCTCAGGTCATTTTTATCTTTAATCGATTATATGTTTGGTACTGCTGAATGTGGGAGCATACATATATAGGGTCATTATTATATGGTAGACATCGAAATTAATGAATTAGAAGGACGATTTTCTAATTAAAATTTGCGAATTAAGACGTGGGGTCAAGGAAACTAGGAAGATTTGTACCCACTCGATTGATTGCAGTAATGTAAGAGGTTCTGAGAAATAAAATATTAACTTAATTAACTCAGCATCCAGCAACACTACTCAAAAAGTCTATTTTGCTATTGGAATCTGGGGCAAGTGCGGGGTATATATATGTAGTACGAATAGTTTCAAACATATATTGGGTGGTTTCTCAATTTAAAACCAAGCGTTTGAGAAGTTAAAATCATGCATGGTTCATTGAATGTAAAACACTACGAGAACATTCAAATGAAGCAAGATCGTGATGAGTTGAAATTTTTGCTTGTTTTCTGATCTCTATGCAGAAATTCACATGTGCATAATATAATTAATCAGTTGGGGGCATTTATTCATTTCTTGGTGGTTTCATGTTATTTTCTGTACGTTCCTCCCACATGAAAGTTTCCTCCATAGGTTTTTTTTTTTTTTTCAATTTTGGAGGTTTAATTACTACTTCGCATCACCACTTAATTTTCGAAGCATGTATAATTAATTTGTAAATAATATAACTCTTTTTTTTTTTTGAATTCATTAATAACCTAGTTGTTGATTAAGTATTTTAGTCAATATACGGGGCTATAAAAAAAATCTCGAATATAAATATACACATTTGATTACATTATATTGAAGGAAGAGAAAATTAAGTATGTGGTTGAAATATCATTATATATCCAAACATCGTGACATTGGTATTTTAATTTATAATTAGCTTATATCACGTTTTTCGTTGAGCTTTTGAACTTGATTGAGATATGGAAGAATAACTTGCTAATAGCAGTAAATTCTTATGAGATAGACTATTTTAACAATAAAACATCATGGAAAATCAAGTTTAAAAGAATATATCATATATGTAAAGAAAAATAACCAGAATAAGATTTTACTACGGTGACATGATACACAAACGTTTAAAACTTCACATAAAACCCATTCATATCAATAAAAATCAACATGATGGCGATTTTAGTTATAAGAAAACATATTTAAAGCATATGGTCATTTTGGGGTCGGGGGATTAAGGAGTAGTACATATTAACCACGATAAATGTGCAAAAATAGTAAATGTTGATCGATTAGTCTTTTCCAATATACATAGACATAGTCCTATAAATTAAGAAGTGCACCACGTGATGCACGCGTTGATGTTTTGAAGATATAATGGTGTTCAGTGAGAGGGTCAGGGGCGGACCCACACTGGTGCCAGTGTGGGCAAATGCACACACAAAAATTTTGATAATAGATATATATAATGAAGGTGTAACATCCCAATTTTTAAAGCGGATTTTTTTTTTTTTTTCAATCAGAGTAGAGCATGGGAGCGAAAGAGTAACTGATCATAACAAAATATGAACCATTGTGTGATATAGTACTGACATTATCCTACTTGTTCAAAAGGTAAGTACAGAAAGCGATAATGTGTCTTGGTAGGTAGCCTACTCCTCGCCGCTTGCTTATCCCTAGCACCGATCCGTGGTCCTCCAGGATCTCGAAGCTATAGCCGAGATTCAATTCACCGCATTGAATCTCGGTAACGGTTAACCTTATGCTCAAATAAAACAAGATATAGACACCGTAACGGCAACAAATTAGGATTTCTGACGTCCTATAAGAGTAATATCACTTTCATTAGTGATTTGGCACTATAACTGGCATTTTAGGTAAAAATTACCATTTTGCCCTTCTACCCCTAATCGGCGGAATTTCGCCAGCACTTCGTTACTCTGACAAATTTTCTTCCCGAATTTGCCAGAACTTCGACGCAACTATGATTTTCGAAAATAATGACTAAAATAGCCCTCCCATATGATACCCAATCATACTTGAAATTTAAAGGCTATTCTAACAAATTCTACCCTTACTTCTAAAAGAACTGCTGAAAGCTTCAACTTTTCGGCGACTCGATCCCTACTATGTTTACACCTCTCGCATATTTTTTCAACGCAAACAAGGCTCTAAAACATTTGTAGGAATCTTGTCACCTACTTCCTAAATCTAACTAACAATTCTACTAACTACTAAACTAAAAACTAAAGACTAAAAGACTTACCCGTTGAAGACTTTCCAGGACAATTCTACGAGGGCTTCACGCACAATTCCCCCCAGAGCTCCTTTCTCTTCTTTCTCAACCAAAACTTTCGGCCAAGAGAAGGAAGAAAAGGTGTGAAATTTCTCAAGGGGAAGGCATCTATTTATAGGCAAAAACAAGGGCATTGTTTGGCAAATTTAAGGCTTTGATTGGAAAATCAAAGTTGTAATAACCCATTAATTGCAACTTGTTCAACCATTTTCCCCGATCGGTACCCGATTCGCGTGATTTCGGAGAAATCTCAAAATTCTGGATTTACAACTTTGAAAGCATTTCCTCACTTATTAGAAATGTCCAAATTAACCTAAATTTTGATCCCATACAGGGCTCCAACAGTCCAGATTGAAGTTTTCTCAAAACGTGTCCGATCGTGTCCTGTCGAATTCGTTTTCGGGACTACCAATCTCTTGGAAATAATTCACAGACTCCAAATATGTCAAAATAAATTCAAACCCATGCCTAAATGTTGAGTTAGAATTTATTTTCCTTATTTCCAAAAATATGCCTATATGCATTTTTCCCTATTTTGTTTTATTAGGAAAATGCACAAACGGCCTCGGAATTAACTTCCGGAAGAGGTCACTTAAAGGTAAAACTCACTGATCAATATTTTACCTTGACCTGGCCCTTTAATTATTTTAATAAATAATTATTTTTTATTTAATTAATTATTTAATGATTTATTTATTTACTTTTTCCAAAAATTTCACAAAAATTACCTAATTGGTCCATTCTTGTATTTAGGCCTAAAAATACCTAAACTCAATGATTTTTCATAAAAATTTCCAATTAATTAGTAAATACATTTTTACTAATATTCAACCCTTTTCCACTAATTTTTGAGCTTTCCATAATTATTACTGAATTTCTTTTGCTTATGCTTAAGTAATTAGCCATTAATTGCTTAATCACTCTTTTAACCATGGTTGGTATTTTTCTTAATTAAGATGCCTTATTACCTTCATATTCTTGCATTAACCTTAGTATTTCCATGCCTCTTACATTATTCTATAATTTGTAAGGGTATTTTGGTCTTTTATTACTTTTGGCACATTCTTGTACAATTTCTCCAATTTCATAATTTATTAAATTACCGTAATTAGAGATATTATACTCTCCTAATTCAATTGATCATTATACTGTCTTTCAGGATTTTTCATGAATTTTCTAAGTTAACTACCCTTTTGCAGGGGCGTTTTGGTCATTTTAGCACTTTGGCCCTTAAACTCCCTAATTTCACGCAGAAATCCTACTTAGAAAATATACTATAATTATACAAGACCGGAGATTGAAATTTCACTTATCAGAAATATCCAACTTTTATTTATAATATTCCAGATAAAAATCCGGGTATTACAGAAGGAATCATATATCAAGTTGCATAGATGGCGTGGTAAAAGGTTTACTTTGAAAACATGAGAAACGTCAAGTGTTCCCCAGTTCGATTCCGTCAAGTGTGCTTCTTGCATAATTTCTTTTTTCAAACAGTGAAACGATTTAAAAAATGCTGCACAAAAACCGAACCAGCAGGGTTTCGAACCTGCGACACATTGGTGCGCCACACCTTAGATAAGATGCAGTCTACCAGCTGAGCTATGTAACTTTTCCTTGAGGTGAGACGCAAAATAATATAAAAAGACACCTTTCATTTAGTTTATTTATCCATAAATTATTAATTACAAATACGGTCTTTTCATCATTTGGATGTTAATTTAGTTGACTCTTGATTATTATTTTTCTATGTTAAGTTGAAGTTTTTTTTCTTTTATTGTTGATATATTTTTATTTTTTAATGTGTTTAAAACTTTCCTTAAAAAAAATTTTTGGTAGCTGCCCCCGAACCCCCGTATCTCATCTTAATTGTGCACACACAAATCTAAAATCCTGGGTCCGCCACTGGAGAGGGTTATTATCTTCTAGATAAACCACATAAATTGCTTTTGAAATGTGACTTAAGTCTCATTCAGTTTCGAAAGGGTATAGCGTATAACAACTTAGCGAACCAAGATTTGAATCATTATTAGATAAAAGGTATCTACAGTTGATACCATGCAATGCCTCAAACAAGATTGTATTTAAAAAGAGAATAGCGCATGCACACAGAGAGCAAGTACTCTTGTTTGTAAAACTTAAAACCATGGTTTCAGAAGCTCTTTTCTGTAAATTGAGATAAAACTTCTCTTAAATAATACTCATCTAGCAAGTCATAAAAGCATTTCTAAATAACTAAAACAAACATGCACTAAACTACACACACATATATCTCTATTTGCGAGAGCGAGCGCTCTTGTTTGTAAAACTTATTAAAACCATAGTTTCAAAAGTTTTTTTTTTTATAAATCAAGATAAAACTTCTTTTACTTAATACTCATCTCACAAGACACAAGTCATAAAAGCATTTCTGAAAAAGCTAAAACAAACATGCACTAAACCTAAGGTGATTGTTTTTGTGTATTTGTACTAAACATGTAAGATAAAATAAAATATTTATGAAATATTAATAATATAATTTTTTTTTTTTTGGTAATTGGATATTTAACATTGACGAAGATTTATGGTCAATATATATGTCCCATGTTAGTGGAAACAAGCTGACCAAGAACCAGTTACCCCGAGGGAGCTTGGCCCCTTTGAACTGTTTAGATAAGATCTGGATGATCCAAATTTATTTATTTTTTTACTTTTTTTCAAAAGAATATTTTAATATGAGTATAAAATCTAAAATAAAGATAATCCCTCAACTAATATATATATATATATTTTTAAATGATTTCTTATTTATAAATCACCGGATAAAAAAAAATCCGTACCATCAAGATCTCATATAAACGACTCAAAAGGATCGAGCTAATAGGTAGGTAAAGAAACTGATTCCGCCACGAGGATCACGATGTCCTAGTTGTTTGTTGTGAATTCAATTCGACCCAACCCCACTTGCCTGCGAATATTGGGTTTTTTACCATAATAATCGTTTTAAAAAAAAAAATTACCAAAATAAATCACATTTCAAATTATTTACCAAAATGATGCAGTTGGTTGCGTGGTCTGACAGGACGGAACAAGATACGTAAGAATTGTTTACGGGATGTTTGTAATCTTTGATTAAATCACGTGGAAAACGTTTACGGGAGCAAAAAAACGTGAGGTTCTATTACGTATCTTAGTTGCGTGAGGAAAGCTCACGGACTAAGATGCGTGAGGAAACCTCACGCAACTAAGATGCGTGAGGAAACCTCACGCAACTAAGATGCGTGAGGAAACCTCACGCAACTCAGGACTAAGTTGCGTGAGGAATCCTCACGCAACTCACGACTAAGTTGCGTGAGGATTCCTCACGCAACTTCGTCACAGGCCGAGATTCCCTGGTCCCTGCTTTCTTCAGTAAGTTGCGTGAGGATTCCTCACGCAACTCACGGACTAAGTTGCGTGAGGATTCCTCACGCAACTGTCCACGAGCATGAATTCCCTGTTTCTTCAGTTTCTCAGAACGACGTACCCTCTCTAATTTTCCCGTGAACTTTTCAAAATGTGAGTAACTCCTCTTCTATATATAGTCCACGTCTTTTCGTTTTGCTCCTCACTTTGCTTTCGGCTTTGCTTCTCTTCATTCATTCCTCTTCTTCTTCTTCACTTTGCATAAATAGCCCTCATCATTCATTGCTAACTCTTTGAAAATCTCTTCATCCACCATTCGAACAAAAAAAATGAATGAAATTCGTTCATTTGTATATTGTAATGGTTCTAAAAAGATAGGTCCAAACGGTTTGAGCTTTGAAGGTGAAAGAAGAGGAATGTATATTGTTCGAGGCATGTCTGCTGAAGATTTACATGAAAAGATCCGTCGAAAGTTAAAGTTGCAACCAAATCAGGTAATATCATCAGTGGTGGTAGAGTACCTTGTGGAAACCGCAAATATGCGGGTTTTGAGATATCCGATGATGAGGATCTGGATGTTTTTCTACAAACATTTGAGGAAAACCGTACGTCCCAATTTCTTTGAGTTATGTGTGGATATTGAGACGTCGAGATAATATGGCTCATTCGGTACACCTCGGCCAACACAATCAAGCTGTTGCGCATGGAGAAGAAAGTGACTATATGCTAGATGAACTTGACAATGAGGAGGAGCAAGAGGAAGAAGATGAAGACCATTTATTGGATAATGACGATGAACAAAATGATAGTGATGCAGATGATGAATCAAGAGGTAATGATTATATATTTTATTTTTATTTGTTACCTTGTTTTCGCATAAATTGTATTATGTGTGAGCATGCAGATATTACACCGTTTTGGAATGACATTCCACATTATGAGGCTGTACATGAAGATTACCCAAATGAGGATATCTTGGATGAAGGCCGGGGACCGTGGGTTAGAGGAGATGGATTATATCTTAAACAAGAGTTCGCGTCCAAGAGTGATGTGCAAGCTGCAATAAAACATTATTGCATGAAGGAACATCATGAAGCTCATGTGGTTGAGAGTACTACAATGAAGTTGATAATGAAATGTCGAAATCATGAACAAGGTTGTGATTGGAGAGTAAGAGCAATTAAACCGAAGAACAACAACGCTTGGGTGGTAACTAAATGGGTTGGAAATCATAGTTGTGTGAGCCAAATTCTCTCCCAAGACCATAGACAACTTGATTCTGAAATTATTCTTGAGACCATAATAGGTATGATGCGGAATTTGCTAATTTGTGCATTTATTTGTGTTTATCGGTGCATATAACTAACATTCCTAGCGTACACTTTTTGTGCATCGGTTTTGCGAGACATGGTCAAGGAAACACCTTCGGTACTGTGGTTTTGATACAAGAAAGGGTGATTGGAATGTTTGGTTATCATGTTTCTTACAAGAAGGCATGGAAGGCAAAACAAAAAGCAATGGCTAAGATTTACGGTGATTGGGAAGAGTCATATGCGTTCTGCCGGGATGGTTCGAGCACATGTTGAAATTTTCCCCGGGATCTATTTATCATATTCAAGATGGACCGTATATTGTTAATCGGCGAGTCGTGAATGGGTATCGGGTTTTCAACGTACATTTTGGACCTTCCGTCAATGTCGGGAGGCGTTCCAATGGTGCAAACCAGTCATACGGAGTTGATGGTACGCATTTATACGGTAAGTATAAGGGGACATTATTGATTGCCACCGCCCAAGACGGAAATAATGAGATCCCGCGATTGCATTTGCAATTGTTGAAGGTGAGACTAAGGAAGCGTGGGAGTATTTTTTGTCTTCCATACGACTGTATGTTACAAATCAGGTTGGTCTATGTCTTATTTCCGACCGTCACAAGAGCATAATATCAAAACCGGGAGAGTGAAGAAAACATTAACAGATTAGGTAATGTACTCCAACCGATGTGCCGTGACGTTCATTCTTTCCATTACTACGACCTTATCTTGTTGTGTCTCTCCGTCTTTTTACGGGATATGTTCCAAACAAGATACACTTCGATGCTGCATATGCCCGGTTTTGCGATTCTGATCGTGATGTGGCTACATGGATTGAGAGAATTCCAAAGAGCAATGGTGTCGGAGTTATGATGAGGATGGAAGAAGATACGGTCATATGACAACGAATTTATACGAATCAATCAACAAGGTTTTCGGGAGCGAGGAACATGCCAATAACGGCGTTGGTCAAATGCACCTACTATCGACTTGTTCGTTATTGGGTCAACGAGAGGACCAAAGCACAACAAGATGCAATGACCGGAAAGCAACTTTCCGGTGTAATTGTAGAAGCTATGACAAAAAACGGAGAGCGTGCTACTTCGATGCGTGTTCGGGAGTTTGATGTGGCGCGTTCCACGTTTGAAGTTGATGGTCTAGACGATACGTACTCCGTGAACTTGACTCAGAGGAAATGTCAATGTGGCAAGTTTCAGGCATTCAAATTCCCATGTAGCCATGTAATTGCTGCATGTTCTGCGGTATCTCATTTTCTTTGAACAGATGCGTGGATCCAGTATTCTCAATCTACAACATTATGAATGTTTACTCTTCATCATTCAGCCGATCGGCGATGAACAAGGAATACCGCCCGCTACTTGTACCACAACTTATCCCTGATGAATCAAAATTGCGTGGTAAGGGCCGCCCAAAATCCTCACGCATCCGCAATGAAATGGATGAGGTCGAGGTCCAACCTAGCTCCAGTCGAATGAGATGCAGTATATGTAAACAGTTTGGTCATAACAGGCGTTCATGTACAACGGCGCGCATAACTAATTAGTTGATGTTTGCTTTTGTATTTGCCTCCATATGTGGATTCGAATGAGACGTTGTAATTGAATATTTACGATTTTGGCGTCAACTTGATTAATATATGCATGTTCGCTATCAAACCAAGCAAATAAGTCATATACTGCATCTCAAGCAACTATGTCATAATACAGTAATCCAACCAAATAAGTCATAGTACAGTAATCCAGACAAATAAAACATATACACCTAATAAAATCATATTATGATGGTGGAGTAAATGGTGGCCACGGTCTCGTACGTGCATCACGCGCAGGGTTCCTACGAAGAATGAAATCCTCAGCATTGAAGCCAGCAGTCCGTAAGAAGTCATCATCCTGGTCACCCGTGTCTTCAGATGTGCGGTGTCCTGACTGGTAAGGACTATTACTCGATCTGCCTCGGTACATGCGTGGTGTCCATCTTTGGGATGAACTGAATGCGGTAAAACCCTGTGCTCTTGATAAGCATTGAAGCCGAAATACATATTGAGGCCGGTAGGCCTTGAATCCCAAAAAACCATGTCCGTCTTGATAAGGATTTGGATGAAGCAAAGCGGTGCAGGGGTACACTGACTAGGTGTCCACTTGGTGCGCTAGGACCAGGCTCTGCAACTCGGCCAATCTCATTAAGTGCTCCCATAAGCTGATCACAGACCTCCTGAACCTGCGTATAACTGAAATCCGGCTGAAATTCTGGGGCACACATCCACCAAATCGACTGTACTCCATCTTTCTGCGATTGTCGAGCAAGATAAATAACATTACTGAGACAAAGTTAGGGATAATAAGATGACATATGTAAGATAAACACGTACCATGTGGCCGATCACGGCCTCTGCCTCGTCATAAACCGTCTAGTGTGTGTGAGGAACCAAGTCATGTACTCAGAGTTTGGGGAAATTGGCCCCTCCGATGGCTCAGTAGTCTCGATGCGCTCATGTCGCGTGTACCACAACCTGGATGAATCGATCCAGCTTGGCCTCCCAATCCTCAGTGCTCTTACCACGTAAGGTAAGATCATGAGCACCCTTAAGCTGTGCAGCAGGGCTAGGGATGTGTTGTTGCATGCCAAATTGCCGCATGCAGCGATCGGGCTGATGGTACTCAACAATGTGGAAACAAAGTACGGGGGTCACCGCCCTCCACCCGTACATGTCAACAAATGGTGAATTAGTTTACTATTTTGGTTTCCAAATGCCAAAGTTAGTATACATACATCATCTCGACCCATCTGGTCAAGATCTACCCGATATACAGCGAGCTGACGTTTCCACAACTTCAGTTCAACATTGTTGAACCTGCACTATGTGAATGAATAAAATTAGTGAAACTTCCTGCAAATAATAATATAATCGCTCCAATACTCTATACCTGCGTTCGTAATGATCGCCTGCGTCAGTAGGCGGTGGAATGGGAGGTGCAATGGCAGGAAATCTAGACCATGCCCATATTTGCAATAACAACAAACAACCACCCATGTCTCTAGCATTTGCGACGTAGCACTGGCATAGCTTGCGAAACAGTATGGCGAGTACAGCTGACCCCCAACTGTATGTAGCAGTCTCCGCAAGGTCATCACCCAGTAGTTGTATATATCGGCAAGGGACATCGAAATTTGGACTTATCACACAACAAAAATCCACCAAAAAGCCGCATCGAGTAAGCACGTGTGTACGAAGCTGGTTTTCAACCGTTAATGAGTGCTCCTCCCGGCGGCCCCAATGACGGTCAAACCAACCCATCCTAATATTTCCGCCATTCACATCCTGCGGGGTGGAGCCACTCCCATGTATTCTTTGCATAACTTCTGCCCGGTTGCCATGCGTCCGACCAGGAAACTACTCGACCCTCGGTGGACAAACCTAAAATGCCCTCTACATCTGTAGAGTAATAGTCATCTCACCAACCGGCATATGGAAGGTGTGAGTCTTCGGCCTCCACCTCTCAACCAAAGCAGTAATAAGGTATTTGTCAATCTGCACCAACATTATCCGTATCATGCACAAACAACTAAAAGCGTATAATTAAATTAATTACTTAAATACTTTTAAAACATACGGAAGTCTCTTCATGCGAGACACATGCCGAAACCCGCACGCATAAGGTCTGCTTGAAAATCTGGTGGGAAGAGATCGGATTATGGATATCTGCGCACTGGACCCTGCGCGGCTCGCCTCACCCTCAACACATTGCAATCTCCGGTGTTCCACACAACTTGTGATCGGTGTGACTCTTGCACCTCCTCTTTAAGAACTCCCCACATTTTGGGGCGGGCTCAATATTGCGTGGACTTCGGTCATCCATTTTGACTAATAAAAATTTTAAATAACAAAACACATTATTAAGTCACTAATTATTATTCTCTAAATAATAAATAACTGAATTCATTGTTTGAGTAATTATTTTTCTCAAATTAATCTTATCTTAACTATCTTGGGTTACTATAAATATCAAATATTAAAACATATTTCAAAAATTTGGAATTAATTATTTTACAAAATATGAAATAATTAGACTATCATCTTAAGGTTTAATTAACATACAAAATAAATACTTATTCGAGTATTTTGTTAATTTACTAATTATTAGTCTTCTATCCTAAGGTTAATAATAAATTTTAATTATTTTAATTCCAAAAATGGTTGAACATTTTAAATATTTAAAATAATAAATTTGTATATTAAATAATACACAAATTTAAACCATAATTAGTCATTCATCTTAAGGTTTATAATTAACATACAAAATAAATACTTATTCGACTATTTAGTTAATTTACTAATTATTAGTCTTCTATCCTAAGGTTAATAATAAATTTTAAATATTTTAATTCCATAAATTATTGATTGTAATAATTTATTACTCTTACATATTTATTTATTAAGCATGTATCCTACCGTTATATATTTATTAATCCTATCATTAAACCATAATCCAAGCAAAAAAATAAATGTTTAAAAGTTAAATCCTATTATTTAACAATAAACATAACAAAAACATTAAATGTTAATCATCTATCCTCTTGTGATACATTTATTAAATATCTATAATAAATTAATGTATCTAATTAAAAGTAAAATCTAATATTTATTAAACAATAAACATAACAAAAAAATTAAATGTTACTGTTCCAACGTGAAGTGAAGTCAGTGAGAATCAAATTGAGCCTCCTTCTTCTCCTTGGTCTTAAAATTTCTTAGCTCTCTCAATATTAGGAAATAGGGATGACAATGGGGACGGAGTAGAGAATGAGGAGAGAGTGAATGAAAAAAATTAAAGATAGAAGGAAAGTGGGGAGACAAAGAAGAGAAGAGAGGTTTGTGTTTTAAAAATGGAAGACAAGAAGAGAGACACAAAAATAGAAGACAAGAAGAGAAACACAAAAATGGAAGAAGGAAATGGAAGAACGAAGGAACGAAGAGGGGTGGGGGGTTGACGACGAGGGCGTGGGTTGAAGAAAGACGATTTGGGGAGGGTGCGCAACAAAATTTTTGGGGGGCGGCGGTGAGTTGAAGACGGAGGGGGAGGGGCTCGCAACTTGTGGGGGGGTCGTGGGTTGAAGACAATGGGGAGGGTTCAAAATTTTTTTTGGGGGCTGTCGGTGGACTTGGGCTGCTTTGCCTGACAGGCCTGCTGTGCACGGCGAGCTGCTGCTGGCAGCAGGCTCTGCTGTGCAGCAGGAGCACGCCACCTTGGCAAGGTGGCGTGCGAAAATGTCACGGCACCAAGGTGCCGTGAACATTTCTTACGCGACTTTGTCGCGTAAGATATCTTCACGGCACCTTGGTGCCGTGACATTTTCCCACGCAACCCAGCTTCCCTGCCCCACCATCCTTAGCTGTCAGTGTTTAATACCAGTCCCGTAAACAAATACTACGTAACTTGTCTATTACGTTCAAAATCCTCACGCAATTAGTCACGTAAGACCTAGTTTGAGAAATAGTTTGAAAATAGGTTTATTTTGGTAAATATTTTTTTAATAAAAATTAATCTGTTCAAAAACCCTGCGAATATTTGAACAAAATCTGGCTACTTCTTATCACTCCTTTATTTCTGGGCCAAAATAAAACTTAATACTCGTTTTTCTGAGAAACTCGAATCACGTAATTTCTTTTCTTCAAAGTATATATTCATCACAAAAATGCACCCTTAATATGTAATATGTGAATACTTTTTTCTTTCTCTTTTATCATAATGAGAAAGACTTTCATTAATGCTGGCGACACATTTATAAAATGAAACATAAATATTAAAATGAGGAATATATATATGAAGATTATTTTAAAAAAAATTATGACCCTTATAGATATAAGTGAAATTGAAACTTGACGTAAACGTGATTGATCTTCAAGGTTTTTCTTTTCGGCTTTCCCAATATCTCTTCACTTTTCACTTTTCAGTGTCTTCACACCCATCGATTGTCACGTGTTTTTTTTTTTTTTCTTTTAATGAAATGTGATCATCACCACTTGTTTTACGGTACTATGCGAATAAAGCAAAAGATTAGTACAGGCAATAAAATTATATTAGTATTACCTAAATGAAAGGATACCTATCTGTAGTACATAATTTTTTTTAAAAAAAAAAATGACACAATTTAGTTCGGTTAAAAATTAAACCACACTAAAATGGATTGAATAAGTGATTATGTGATTATAAAAATGAAGCAAAAAAATGACTCAACTAAATTTTATCCCAACTAACCGTAGATAACTAAAAAAAATTACAGAGACATCCACGTCCACTTTCTTTAGGTCAATTTAAGTCAATCTTCTTTATATATTTTTCTTGGGAGATGGTGTCACTAGAGGCAAGTGCATATATATATATATAACCAGACTCATCATGATGGCCTCATGTCATTTTTTATTTGTAATCGCATTATTATATGTTCGGTAATTGTGAATGTGGGAGCATACATATATAGGGTCATTATTATATGGTAGACATCGAAATTAATTAATCAGAAGGACCGTTTTCTAATTAAAATTTGCGAATTAAGACGTGGGGTCAAGGAAACTAGGAAGATTTGTACCCACTCGATTGATTGCAATAATCTAAGAGGTTCTGAATAAATACTACAACTTAACTCAGCATCAGCAACACTAGTCAAAAAGTCTATTTGGCTATTGGAATCTGGGGCAAGTGTGGGTATATATATGAAGTACGTATAGTTTCAAACATATATTGGGTGGTTTCAATTTAAAACCAAGCGTTTGAAAAGTTAAAATCATGCATGGTTCATTAAATGTAAACACGAGAAAATTCAAATGAAGCAAGATCGTGATGAGTTGAAATTTTGCTTGTTTTCTTCTCTATGCAGAAATTCACATGTGTATAATACAATCAGCTGGGGGCATGTTATTTTTTGTTCCTTCCACATGAAAGTTTGCTCCATAAGTTAATTTTTTTACAATTTTGGAGGTTTAATATATTACTACTTCTCATCACCACTTAATTTTCGAAGCATATGTGTGATGGTGTTGGAATGAGAGGTGAAAATAGTATTCATATCCAGCCATATTAATCAATATATCAATATGAAATAGTATAAAATAGAATATAGAAGAAGTTTTATTATTTATAATTAATTTGTAATTAAATAATATAACTCTTTTGTTTAGTTTTGTGAATTCATTAATAACCTAGTTGTTAATTAAGTATTTTAGTCAATATAAGGGGTCTTAAAAAAGTCTCGAATATAAATATACACATTTGATTACATTATACTGAAGGAAGAGAAAATTAAGTATTTGGTTGACATATCATTATATATCCAAACATCGTGACATTGTTATTTTAATTTATAATTAGTTTATATCACGTTTTTCGCTGAGCTTTTGAACTTGATTGAGATATGGAAGAATAACTTGCTATAATAGCAGTAAATTCTTATGTGATAGACTATTTTAAAAATAAAACATCATGGAAAATCAAGTTTAAAAGAATATAATAATCAGAATAAGATTTTACTACGTTGACATGATACACAAACGTTTAAAAATTCACATAAAACCCATTCTTATCAATAAAAATCAACATGATGGCGATTTTAGTTATAAGAAAACACATATGGTCATTTTGGGGTCGGGGGATTAATTAAGGAGTAGTACATATTAACCGCGATAAATGTGCAAAAATAGTAGTAAATGTTTATTAGTCTTTTCCAATATACATAGACATAGTCCTATAAATTAAGAAGTGCACCACGTGATGCACGCGTTGATGTTTTGAAGATATAATTATGTTTAGTGAGAGGGTTATTATCTTCTTGATAAACTACTTTTGCAATTTGAAATGTGAACGCTTAAGTATTGCGTATAACAACTTAGTGAACCAAGATTTGAATCATCATTAGAAAAAATGTATCTACAATTGATGCTATGCGATGCCTCAAACAAAATTGTATTTAAAAAGAGAATAGTACACGCACGCACACACATCTGTGTATGTGAGAGCAAGCACTCTTGTTTGTAAAACTTAAAACCATAGTTTTAGAAGTTCTTTTTTGTAAATCTAGATAAGGTACTTCTCTCACATAACACTCATCTCGCAAGTCATAAAAGCATTTCTAAAAAGCTAAAACAAACATGTACTAAACTAAAACAAAGTGATTGTTTTTTTTTTTTTTTGTATTTGTACTAAACATGTAAGATAAAATAAAGAGTTAAGGTTCATTTTTGCCAACGAACAATTACACAAAGACCATCCAGTACAAATATTTATTTATGGTACCTTAAATGCAAAAAAAAAACAATTTTAAAGAGCTAACATACACAATCCGTTAGTTTTCTTAATTGACGGACGTTTAGAGCTGTTGGAGAAAAAACGAAGATGTACTTGTGTTAGAAAAATTTGACAAACGAAACTTGCTCTGTTTCTCCGCCTCTTGCCCATCAGAGTTCACATCACCATCTTCCCTCTTCCCTCCGCCCTCACTCACTGCGTGACCAAGGCCTAAGCCAACCAATCACGTCACTATCAGTCTCTAAAGTCACCGGAATCTTTGCTGCAGGTATTCCTCATCTCTGAGAAAATTTTCAGTCTTTTTCGATTCTTATTTTGGGTTGTGGGTAGATTCAAAGTGACAATATGACTAGGTCTGCATTATGAAGAGCCTGTAATTTTGATTAATTACATAAGCTTGATGCTTTTAGGCTTGAACTGAATAAGTTTGATTTGAGGCTTAGTGCTCAGGCCAATTGACTAAGTTTTGAAGTCTCCAGGCAGTTTGATCTAGTTTGACATTTTTTCCTGGGCCTAGAGTGTGTGTATGTACAAGCTCATCTTGAACCAAAAAAACAAACAAAAACAGAGGAAGAGAGCATCAGATTTTCCCCATTCTCGTCGAGCTCAAGCATTAGCAGGGAACATTTTCCCTCACTCCAACACGCTCCCTCCACCCCAATTGCATTTACCTTTTTCCTTCTCGCCAGTGGGGTGCGTGTGCAAAGTTTCAGTTCATCAGCCGCTCTTCTTTCTCCAATCCCGTCATCCTCCTCCGTCCTTCTTCAGTCCGCCGTCGATGTGTATTAGCATCTTCCTCTGTTCGTGATGTTGCCGTGGTGAAGTGGGGTGAGCAGTTTGCTTCTTACTTCTTCTTCCGTCTGTCGCATCTGGTGGTACGATTAAAGCTTGCGTTTCTGTGCGCGTGCTTCATTCTTGTTTCTTCGCCGCTTTGACCCGTCTCTATCTCTTTGCTATGTTGTTGGGCGCTTGAATCGTATTCCAGTAAGTTAAAGCACAAGAACAAATTTCAACTAAGTCAAATGTTGTTTCACAAAAATGCCATGTTGGAGTTTTAGCTTGACCACCTAAGCATGTAAACGTCCGTTACCCTATAAACTGACGGGATTGTGAGCTTTGGTACCTTAAAATTGTTTTTTTGCATTTTAGGTACCATAAATAAATATTTGTGCTGGATGGTCTTTGTGTAATTGTTCGTTGGCAAAAATGCACCTTAACCCTAAAATAAAATATTTATGAAATATAAATAATATAATTTTTTTGTTTGTAATTGGGTATTTAACATTGACGAAGATTTATGGTCAATATATATGTCCCACGTTAGTGGAAATAAGCTGGCTAGGAACTACTTACCCTGGGGAGCCCGACTCCTTTGGATCATCCATATGAGATCTGGATAATCTTGATTTTTTTTTATACTTTTTTTAAAAGAAAGTATTTTAATAGGCATAGAATCTAAAATAAAGATAATTTTTCAACTAATATTTTTTTAAATGATTTTTTATTTAAAAATCACCAGATAAAAAAAAACTAAATCTGAACCATCAAGATCTCATTTGAACACTTAAAAAGATCGAGCTAATAGGTAAGGAAACTGGTTCGCATCACGATGTCCTAGATTCAATTTGACCCAACCCCACTTGCCTGCGAATATTTGATTAAAATTTGGCTACTTCTTATCACTCCTTGATTTCTGGGCCAAAAGAAAACTTAATACTCGTTTTTCTGAGAAACTCGAATCACGTAATTTCTTTTCTTCAAAGTATATATTCATCACAAAATGCACACTTAATATGTAATATGTGAATACTTTTTTCTTTCTCTTTTATCATAATGAGAAAGACTTCCATTAATGCTGGCGACACATTTATAAAATGAAACATAAATATTAAAATGAGGAATATATGAAGATTATTTATAGATAAGTAAAAAAAATTATGACCCGTTATAGATGTAAGTGAAACTGAAACTTTACGTACACGTGATTGATCTTCAAGGTTTTTCTTTTCGGCTTTCCCACAGTGAATGCGCCACTTTTCATAGATATATATATATATATATATATATATATATATATATATATATATATATATATATCTCTTCACTTTTCAGTGTCTACACATTCATCGATTGTCACGTGTTTTTTTATTTCTTATAATGAAATGCGATCACCACTTATTTAACTGTACTATGAGAATAAAGCAAAAGATTAGTACAGTCAAGATACCTATCTCTAGTACGTAATTAATGGTAAGTCACTTGTAATTATCTCACCAGAATTAAAGAGAAGTAGTTAAATTATCTTAAAATAGAAAAAGGTTCTAAATTTATCATTATCATACAAATAATATTTAGAAACACTAGTTTATCTTTCATGTGCAACCTCTTACCCTACTAATTGAAAATTGTGAACGGATAAATTGGAAGAAAATAATTAATAGTATACATTTCGGTCCTAATTATAAGACCATTTTTGTACTACAAATTATATTATAAAAGTGATCTTATAATTAGGATCAGAGGTAGTATATCTTTTATGCTAAGTCACTCGTAGAAAAGATCATCAATTTCTTCGAAAAGGTGACTAATATACTTATATACACACACACAAGCCCACTCTTTGTTTCTTACGTAATATACTTGCAGGCTGATAAAGATCAGTAGCGTTTTGCAGAGACATGCCATAGGAAGGAGAGGTTGATATCGGAGGTGGTTTCACTATTGGGCTTATCATATTCCACCTTATTGGATGCTTGTCCATCTGATCTCTGAACTTTAGTTGGTTTTTGATTTTCTGGGCAACTGCCTCTGCTTATGTACCCAATAAAATTAGGCCAATAGAGCCCACGTAATTGGGCTATTTTCATGGATTATATTTGGGCTTTACTGTATAAAAGCCCATTGATTCTAGGGGAATCTTTTCATTATTTATTTGTCATATAAACAGGTAGCAAGGGGAATGAAAGCCCACATGGGAATTTTACTTTAAAGAGTGCCTTGACGAGTAAACCGCCCATACATCTCTATGACTGTATTTACAAGAAGATTTGGAGTTCGAGAAATACTATTAATGATATGAGAGGGAAGGATCCCACGCCATCTGTTCGTGTCCCAACTTCCATTCAAAAGATGATCATGCACAGACTCATCTTCGTTGATTAAGGAATGATCAACAACATAGGTAACTAAAGGATGGTCAAAGGGAAGCCAAAGATCAGTCCAGAATTTAGTTTACGTCAACAATCGCTCTCCATGCAGAGGACGAGTTACGTTTCTTTGAGATTTTAGGCACATCCGAGTTTCCACAATTATACTTAGACCGAAACACTTTGGACCCTGAGCTTGCTTTTTGGTCGGGAGACTCCAACACGGTTTCATAATGAACGCTTTATTTTGTTGCCGAAGATTTCTAAAGCCCAAACCACCCTCTTTCTTTGCCTGGGTAATTTTATCCCAAGCTACAAGATGCATTTTCCTGACATCCTCATTTTAAGACCAAAGGAATCTTCTGGAGATCTTGTCAATCTCATTGATAGTGAAAATGGGGAGGAGAGTTGATTGCATAAAGTACGCGGGAAGAGAGGATAAGACAGATTTTATGAGGACAGAACGCCCTGCCATTGTCAAAAATTTACTTTTCCACATGGACAACCTTTTTTTAGCCCGGATTGGAGTAAACCGCCCATACATCTCATTGAAGCCCGGATTCAGGGTGACAAATTCACCTGGGAAAGGCAAGGGTTGAAAGAAAGACTGGATTGGGTTTTTACCAATTTTAACTGGATCACCTCCTTTCCTAATTTCATTGTTCGCAATGAGCTTAAATTTAAATCCAACCATAGGATTGTGGTGATGGATTCAAACCCGTCTTTTCAAAGAAAAAGCTTTCATAGATCCTTTTCCTATCAAGCTGCGTGGACTCTGGAAAATGATTTTAAGGATGTCACCAAGGAAGCTTGGTGTGAGAAAAATTGGCTTCAAGGTTTGCAAAGTTTCCAAATATATGCTACTGATTGGAACAACAACAGGGTTGGTAATTTCAACAAAAAGAAAAAAGAGTTGATTAAGTCTCTGGAGGGAATTGATAATGTCGGAGAATGAATATACTGAGACAAGGCTTATTTAGATTGGAGCGAAAGCTATGGCATGAATACCACAAAGTTGCTACTCAAGAAGAAATCACCTGGTTCCAGAAATCTAGAAGTAAATGGCTACAGGGGGGAGATAGAAATACCAGATTTTTTCATGCTTCTACTATAATTAAAAGGAAAAAACAGAGAATTGGTGCTATCCTGAATGATAGGGGAGATTGGGTTGAGGACCATGATACGGCTAAAATGATGGCCCATGATTTCTTTCTCAATCTTTACACTCGTGATGCCTCTATTAAAGACCACGGAGAATTGTGCTCTAACTTTCCTTTGATCGATAATAATGATTTGCGATCATTGTCAAGAAGAGTTACAGTGGAGATTAAGAATGCGACTTTTGCTATGGGAGCGTTTAAAGCCCCGGGACCTGACGGCCTTAATGCCCATTTCTTTCAGACTCAGTGGAATGTTGTTGGAGGTAAAATTTGTAAGTTCATTGAGGATTGCTTTAATAACCCCTCCAACATGTCCACCATTAATAAATCCAAGATTGTTCTCATACCTAAGATTGATAATCCTTCGTCGTTAAAAGACTTTCGGCCAATTTCTTTGTGCAACGTAAGTTTTAAAATCATTACTAAAGTTTTGGCTAGCAGATTCAGGAGTATCATGGACCAACTTGTAAGTCATGAGCAATGCAGTTTTATTGCGAACAGATCCAGCTGCGACAACATCCTAATTGCCCAAGAGATCATACACTCCATGAGAATGAAGGGCAAGAAGAAAGGTTTTGTGGCCATCAATATTGATATGGAGAAAGCCTTCGACAGACTTGACTGGGGTTTCATTAAAAATACCCTAATATGCTTGAATTTGGACAATAATCTTATTGATCTCATTATGGCTTGTATGTCTACTGCTTCTATGTCTACTGCATGGAGAGCGATTGTTGACGTTTGGGAGGACTTCATTAAGGGAGTTGGTAGGAAGATCAGGAATGGAGCTGAAACTAAATTCTGGACTGATCTTTGGCTTCCCTTTGACCATCCTTTAGTTACCTATGTTGTTGATCCTTCCTTAATCAACGAAGATGAGTCTGTGCGTGATCATCTTTTGAATGGAAGTTGGGACACGAACAGATGGCGTGGGATCCTTCCCTCTCATATCATTAATAGTATTTCTCGAATGAACCCACCTGGTAGTGGCTCCTGGATTGCTTCACCTGGAGAAACGCGAAAGATGGTTGCTTCTCTGTTAAAGCTGCTTACCTATATATCTCCAATCAAGCAAGAAGGAGTAGAAGTAATTTACGGTCCCTAATGTGGAAATGGCAGATTCACGAAAAGTTAAATATTTCATGTGGCAGTTGGTCATGAGAGGCTTGTCACCAATTCTCTCGAGCTAAAATAGGGATTCTTGGTGAAAGCCTCTCGCCCATTTCAATGCAATCGGGAGGAGAGCGTGCTCCACATAATCGAGACCGTGAGAAAGCGAGAAATTTTGGGCGAAATCTTAAAACCTAACTACTTTTCCCGAGTTCTTTGCGGGTAATTTGCGGGTATGGCTCGAGTGGAACACCAATCATAACCCCAGTAAGGGAAGGTTTCACGGATTCTCTTGGCCACGAGTCTTCGATTTGGGATGTTGGATTCTTTGGACATCCAGATGCGACTTTCTATTTCAAGGCGAACACAAAGATAATGAGGAGTTGCTCCACTTGTGTAACTATCTTCTTATGGAAAATCATGTTAATCACAACTTATCTCATCAAATTTTCAACTTGACAGTATGAGGAGAGATCCTGGACCCCCTCCAGACGATGCGGTCGAATTGATGTAGACGGATCGTTCGCCACAACTTTCAAGCGGCTTGCGGAGGAGTAATCGGGAATTCTCAAGGGCCTGGGCGATGGGGTTTTGCAAATCCCTTGGTCTCCATATTGTTATTGAAGCAGAGCTCATGCCATCAAGCCGGGATTGAATTTGGGACTTGAGATGAGATTTCAAAGATCCTCCTTTATTCGACTCCTTGGATGCGATCAACACCCTCGTGAGAGGCATTGTTATGCGACCATCCATTGCGAGACCTTATTAGGGAGACTAGAGACCTTCTCTACCGGGAGATGGGACGTGGCGCTCCGACATACTCCTAGGGATAACATCTCTTGTGCTGACTATATGGCCAAGGAGGGTCATAATGCTCCTACTGATACAGGCTTGTTATTAGTCCCGGCAATTCCTCCAGGATGCCTGGATATAGCTTTACAAGACCAATTGGTTTGTAGATCCTAGTTCTATTACTCTTTGGTTGTATTTTGGTCCTACTTCTCAAGCTTCGGCTTGCCTTTATTTTCCAAAAAAAAAAAGAGTATTTTTATGGTTGGCCATCAACAATAGGCTTCCCACCAATGAAAGAAGGAGCAGGTGGTCCAGCTCACCCTCCTTATGCGACCATTGCAATGCCGAGATAGAGTCTGAAATTCATATTTTCAGAGACTGCCCCTTTGCGAGGCAGATTTGGCACCATTTGGTCTATCCAAGTAAGTTCCATACATTCTTCTCATCTAATCTCAGAGATTGGTTCTACAACAATCTTAGGGAGAATTTGGGTTATGGTATTCCCAGTGATTGGAGTATGCTGTGGGGTGTCACTATTTGGTTCCTGTGGAGATGGAGAAACAACAGTGTCTTTGACATTAATTTCCAGAAACCTTCGCATCCGATAGCCCTCATTGCTAAGACGTGGAGGAATTACTGTGGGCCCTCTGTTACACCAGATAGAACCGGCGATCAACCTGCAAGCTGTAATCAACGATGGACTCGTCCACCTTTGTCCTGGGCCAAGCTAAATATTGATGGGGCAGTTTCTATCTCCTCGGGTAAAGCTGGTTATGGGGGGTCCTGCGGAATTCTAATGGTGAGTGGTTGTCAGGGTTCTCGCATATGCTGGGAATGTGTGATGCATATATAGCAGAAGAATGGGCTATGTTCCTTGGCCTAAAGTTAGCATGGGAAAAAGGAGTACGCAAGGTTATAGTGGAATCTGATTCTAAGATCCTAGTTGATAAACTGTCGGTATACAGGGACCAGCCCAACTCCAGTCAGGTACTTCTACTGATTCGCGAATTTCTGCAACGTGATTGGGAGATTCAGATACATTTTATCTCTCGTTCATTGAATGCACTAGCAGACGCCTTAGCAAAAAGGGTCTATCTTGTTCCTCATCCTGGGCTATTTGTCCAGATTGCTTTGTTTCTGTGTTTCAGAGCGATTGTATGGGATTTGATCCCCTATCTAGTTCTTCTTAATATATATTTTTAAATTTATGTCATTTAATTTTAAATTTATGTCATTTAATCACAGTTTATTCAAATAATCTGGCATTTATAAATTCTTTCTGTTGTGCTATAACTGCTAGACTTCGGCAGTTAGCAAAAAGCCAAAAACTCATGCCATGATATCATGGGGTAGAAAATACAGAAGAAACAAATCTAACTTCTTTTCCGCATTTAATTTAAATTTTAATTAGCTAAATACTATTACTAGTAATTAGCAAAACAAATCTAACTTCTTTTCCGCCTTTGAAGTTCACTTAGTTAAATATGATATCCGGGCCTTAATATAAAATATATTTATCTTATTTAATTGGATCAATGAAGTTAATTAAATTAGTTAATATTATATATATATTCTAAAATATTCTAATTATTTTCTTTAATTCCCTTATTCCCCTAACTCTTCATTGATTTTTGATTTTATTGTTGTTGTAATATCAATATGGGTAATTAGGAAAAGAATTAACAAACATGAAAATTATGTTTTATACTTAGAACAATCAACTTCTCATATATAACTTATATTAAGAATGGGAGGGACCGAAGTAGCAATTATTGGCATGTTTGGGTTCAGTTGAAGGTGGAAAAGTTTTATGTAAATCGATAAAACTCCTTTCACAAATTTATCTTATTTATTACTGAATAGGAAAACTAACTTCTAATACTAATTCACTAATTCAAACAATGGCTAAATATACGGACAAAAAATTGACTTGGAGAAAACCCTAGCTAGGTTTTAAACGGATTATAGTATTACGAGTATTATGTTTTTACTTGTTTCATCGTTTGCCACTTTGTCCTGCCCCACCATCTCCAATGTTACCATTACACGTGTTGTCACCTTGCCACGTCCAAACAATGTCTTTCAGCGCCGGCCTCACATCCTCCTCGCAAAACTTGGCATATTCCAAAGTGTCACCGGAACACTTTGAAAACTCCACGACGGCAACTCCCGGCGTCACCTCGAACACCTCCGCCGTCATGTACAGCCTCCTTTTCGTCCCCTCCGACCGCCCTTCCATCTTTATTTTGAAGCCCTTCACTCTTGTTGTCTTGAAGCTTAACTTCTTCGCCATCGTCTCGATCTTCAACAAAATCGTTGTTGCCGGAAACTTAGAAGTGAACATTGACCCGGTCTTCCTCTTGTTCTCAAAAAACCCAGACAAATCAAACCCAGAAGACATGGAAGAAATCAACTCGAACGCATTGAAAAACTTAGGGGAAGAAAGATCGGTTCTAGAATCTTCTTCAACGGCTTTATTCGACGAAGTTAACTCTTCTTCTGAATGAAACGCTGATTCGATCGAAAAGCCCTTTTGAAACCACGGGACCCGCATTATCTCAGTAATCGTGATTCGATTCTCTGGGTCTGGCACGAGAATCTTGGAAATCAATCTCTTTGATTCCGCAGAAAACCACGAAGGAAATCGGAACTCAGCTTTGAAAATCTTAGTGTACATAGTCACGATATTTTCATGTTGAAACGGAAGAAATCCAGCCAATAATGTGTAAAGAATCACCCCACAGGACCAAATATCAGCTTTCGGTCCATTATACCCTTTCTTTCTCAAAACTTCAGGGGCAACATACGCCGGAGTTCCACACTGAGTGTGGAGGAGGCCGTCGAATCGGATGTTTTCCGGCAACGCCGAGAGGCCAAAATCAGAGACTTTAAGATTCCCGTTGTCATCAAGTAACAAATTCTCAGGCTTGAGATCTCTGTGAGAGACGCCTCTTCTGTGACAGAAATCAACGGCTCTGATTAACTGTTGGAAATAGTTTCGTGCTTGATCCTCTTTGAGTTTGCCTCTAGCGACCTTGTGGAAGAGCTCGCCTCCACGAACATACTCCATGACGAAGAAGATTTTAGTTTTGGTGGCCATTACTTCTTTGAGTTCAACAACGTTGGGGTGTCGAACCAAACGCATGACAGAGATCTCTCGCTTGATCTGTTCTATCATCTCTTGCCTCTTCACTTTCCCTTTGTTTATCACTTTGATCGCAACGCTCTCGCCGGTCGATATTTGCTTGCCGTGATACACTTTAGCGAACGTCCCTTTCCCCAGAAGCCTGCCGATTTCATAACGCCCAAACAGAGTATTAGTTTCTTCCATTGATTATGAGGCTAGCGATGAGGTATCAATCACTTGTTTTTTTTTCCGGATGGTTTACTGTGGAAACCACATTTTTGTGGAAGTATGGATCTCAATTTGACGAAAACACTGTGCTTCCATTTCCTTGGAAGTGGGAGCGAAGTTTCTCTTTCGCTGGGAAACCTAGCTAGTGAAAGAAAATACAAACAATATACAAATACTATTAATAGTTTTCGCAATACGCGGGTAGAATTTCTCCGCATCCATGGGCGTCGAGTCAAAAGTTAGGTTTCCGAATATAACGTTCAACTAAAGACGGTGGAATTATTATTTTGCGGAAAGGAACCGTTAAATTATTGTGGCATGAATATTCCGAGGATATGAGTGAGATTCAAGGGATCTTATTCATAGGTTAATGAAAATAGCCAGAGGATTGGATTTAAAGAAATTACGGAAATGGGATTAAAAGTTTTTTAATTATTTTCTCTTATCATTTTATCTTATATCTTTTATTTATTAAAACTTTATAACCCCATTTTTTCAAGTTTTTTAAATCAAACTCATAAAAATTTCCGCTCACCTCCAAATTCTACATACTAAACAAACCTAAGTATTTTGTGGTGCAATTATACCCATAAGTACTAATTTTTTTTAGGAGAAAATTTGTATTTATAAGTAATTTTTACGAGCAATTTTAACCACACCATTAACTCCTAAAAAGTCATTTAAGTGGAGGTGCATCTAATATTCTAAGGCGGTGCATGGTAACGCTCCCAGAATGAGTTTTTTCTTAATTTATGTTCCCAAGAATAAAATTGGATAGGAATTGGGTTTAATAAATCCGGTTTTTATTTTGTTCCCGGGATGAACCGATTTCTTTTTTGTGCTGGGGAATAAAAAAAAAGAAGCATAAAATTTCTATTTCTCTATTCCAGGGCACAAAGTCAGAATCTATTTTTCCCATTCTCTCGATCGTGACATTGACAAAGCAAAGAAATTTCAATCACCCTAAATGACGGATACCCTCCCCACCGTCGCTGCGGCCCCCGCCGCCACCAACGCCACCCTCGCCACCACCACCACCACCAACGCCGCCCGCCACCACCCGGTGCGCGCCTCCACTGCCACTGCCACCCCGCCGCCGCCGCCACCACCACATAAATAATTTTTTCAATATAAAAATTACATAAATAAAAATAAAATATGTTAACAAACGTAATTCTGATTCTCGGAGTAAAAATAAAATGAGTTAACAAACGTAATTCTGATTCTCAGAACTTTTCCCAGGCACAGAATCAGAAAAAACCGTTTCATCTCAGAATCAGTGCTGGGGAACAGAATAGTTCTCGTGCACACCCTAAATTAGAGGAGTGGGGTTGAAGGTTTATAATTAATTTTTCTTATTCCTCTATTTTACATATTATATTTATTAAAATTTTATAACCCCATTTCTCCAATTTTTTAAATCCAACTCATAAAAAAAAAAAAAAATCTCCTCTCCCTTCCCCTCCATTTACCTCATGCCAAACAAACTCTTAGGTGTTGGACACGTCTAGAAAAATTCTTCAGGTGATGGACCTTAACCTGGATTTGTTTTTGTTTTTGTTTTTATTTTTATTTCATCAACAGGATACAAACATAATTCTATTCTTTCATTGATTGATTATCTCTAGAATTTCCATAATGTGACAAACCATGAAGAACAACAATGAAAATGAACATCAAGAAAGTCTGTTAACATCTCAAAGTAGAATGTTTGCATATGAGAATGACACATACAACAACAATCAAGTTCATTTCAGGTAATATAAAAATTCTCATAACATCATCTCAATTCTTAAAACAAACAAATAGCAATTTCACTCCAACAAAATCACAGAAAAAAAAAAATCCTAGAAAATCTCAAATCTTAACTTCAACAAAATCTCAGAAAAAGAACAAATAGAGAGATACGGATATAGAGATAGATCTCACCGGAGCTTCATACGTTAGACATAGATCGAGCGAGATCGAGGGAGCACGGACGGAGGGAGACCAACGGCGCTTGGAGCTTCGACACAGATCCGGCGAGCTTCATCGCGACCTAGGCAGATCCGACGAGCTACAGAAGTCGGGGAGATGATGAAGTCGACGGAGTTGGCTGTGGTCTGGGGAGCTACGCGAGATGAAAGAGAGAAGGCGATGGAGATGAGATTGGTTGTTGGTCAGACGCAAACAAAAGCTTTGATAAACGCACTTGTAATTATTAGTAGAAAGCAGATAATTTTCTGTTTTCTTATTTTAGAACAAAGTCCAGCCTTCTAAAAACAAACGGTTGTATTAATGCTCACCAACCAGGAAATCTTCAATAATTGTTGCAGGCCTGATATATATCGTCAACGAACATGTAACTAACCTAGGCATGTTCTGGGGAAGGCTTCATATACTTTACGGCCTCTTCTTTTCTTTCTTACCTTGCAATAGCTTTTGAAACATTTACAATATTTGTTAAATGATTACTTGAGATATCTGTCTCTCTAATGCATGGTCAATTGCATTCCACGACTGTTGTAAGACGTCGTGGGAGTAGGCAGAGGTATTGTGAGTTTTGGGGAAGCAAGTGTGGTGGTCCGCATTCCACGATTGAATGGGGCCAACCAATCACCACAGTTCTTCAGTTTCATGGGATGCTTGAGGAAGTTACCTATTGCAAAATGCTAAAGGTGCATGCTAAAATCTTATGAGTAGCTAGCTAGGGAGAGGGACCCGATAACGTGTTTCAGAAGAAACTTCATAACTCACATCAAGGCTCTGGGCAATGAGAGATAGGTACAGTAGTAGTTAGTTTCTACAGTATGTGATGGCTTTCGTGAACAAGTATGAGATATAGTTATTATAGCGCAACATCACCAAGAAGAAAGCTTGGCCCTGCCAGGTCGAAGTTTTTTTCACGAGCTCCCATGAAATGATGCACTAGTGAGTTCTGACCTTGAAATATTTGGAATTAAGGAATGGAATTCGCTCATCATATCCCTTTAACTAGATCAATATGTTCTTAGTTTCTAACAATTTATCGCAATTTAACAAGTACTAATTATATATCTCCTTGGCTTTAATTTACAAGTAATTAACCTGGACGATGAAACATCGAGCCATTGCTATTGAATACACACTTTTTGTTTTTCTTCTTTTGCTATTATGAGTAATTTAAAAGCGGAGCCGCAAAGGCAACATGTACAGTGCAAGAGCAAAATTATAATTGTAAGATAAGAGCAATGGCGGGTTGATGTCATAAAATAGGACCACTTCTTCAATTATGATTCTGAGAAATCTGCCAGAAAAAACTGCTGTGCTCTCCCGACTTGACCATCCTTATCGCGTTAGCTTTCCTCTTTGATCCACAATTTTTACAGTTCAATAATTGAGCTCAGATATTTGTTACCTGTAATGGAATTATATAGTGAATTGGAATTAAATAAGGAAAGAATGGGAGGAAGACTACCTGAGAAAGAGAAAAAGAGAGATCTGAGAGAAGAGGAAATAATGTAGGAGAAAGAAACATGTCATCCTTCTCAGTTCTCAGTGCACATCAACCTAATTAGTACTATGTTTGTGGAAGCTACAAGAGCCTTAACTGGAATCCTTATAGTGCATTTGCCTTTCTTTCATGCATGTGTAAACCGCAAAATATGACATCATCAAGACAAAAGCCAACAAGATCATATATATATATATATATATATGCCTCATATATACGATAACTAATGAAAGATTTAAAAAAAAAAAAAAGATAAAGCAACAGAAAGAGAAAAGGGGGGTGGGATGCGCAACCAGCTAGAAATACTTACATAAGAAATAAATATTTAGCTATTTAACATACGACAGAGAGCAAAGTTATAAAATGAATTAAGAAATAACAATTTAGGAACATTATATATATTATTCAAAACAGACACAAATTAACCGGGTATTCCATTGATCTTATTTCAATGAACAACATACTGGTAAATAGGTAACCTATGAGGAAGATTGGTTGCAGTATAAAAACAAGTTAAATTAAATGTGATCTTGCAAGTTTAACCAACAATAAGTAGAGAATAATTAATACATCCAAACAGTGAAACAGATGCAGAAAACATTGAGTTGAGAAGGAAAAAGAAACTTATCTACTTCCGAGAACAATTCCGCCAGCCTATGCATATCTGTAAATCTCTTAGAAATGTATGGCAGAATCTCTGCAGGATCATCTTATTCATATATATAGAACATTAAAAACCCCACAATTAATAATACGATGTCCTCAATAAAAGAACGCTAATTTTTCTAGGCAAGAATAAATATTTACACTTCAAAAAAAAAAATATCAAAATGACTATGATAGAGAGACTGAGACATGAAATATCATTTTCTCGAAAGGGTGATGGAGATCAGTAACAATATGTAAACTAATTCAAGACACGATATATATTAACCGTCAAACTTTTTTAGCACTTTTAATTAATATGAAAAAAAGATATTTATATATATTTGATAAAATGACAATTATGAAAAACTAAACAAACATTACATTGTTAGTTTATTTCACACGCACACAATTTAAAAAGTCTCTAAAGCAACAAAAGTTGCCAATTTATTTTACATTCGTTTATTCAAGTTAACAGGCACGTATCTATTGTATCATTCAATAGATGTCATTTTATTGTATTTTATAAAACATTTCTATTAAAACTTAGCAGTTGTATCCATTCCAAACTGACAGTGTAATGTAATAGCAAATTCTAACCCATATAACTTAATTGTAACCCAATGTGAGACCACAACCTCGCATGGACATTACAGACTTGCAAGCCTATGTTTATCTATATAACCTTGAAGCAAAGCAGATCATTTTATTCAAACATAGAACATTAAAGTCCATAATTATCTCGAGCTCCTCAACCCAATAGATCAAGGGTCCTAGGCCATCTCCCTTGGGCCTAATTAGATCACACAACAAAAGGAGCAAAAACCATAAAAAATATTACACCATCAATTTTAAAAGAGTTATGGTGCAATTTCACAAAGTTTTTCTCGGGGAGCGTTTGTCACAAATAAATTTTAAAAAGGATAAAAATACTAACAAGCAATTTAAAATGATGTAGAGATTCACCAAGGCTGTTAAATTTCATCAAACACCCATTAGATTTTACTTCAAATTGGCTTTCGTGAATTTAACAGATGTTTGATAAAATTTAACGGCGTTAATGAATCTACACCATTTTAAAATTTTTATTAGTATTTTTGTCATTTCTAAACCTTATTTATGCCATACACTCCTTAGAAAAAAATTTGTTGGTAAAATTGCAAATTAACTCTTTTAAAAAAACTAGTTATAAGGTGTCAGAACTGGCAAGATCAAAATATTAGGAGGCGATGAAAACGAAATGATGCTCAGAAACAGATATAACTTGGTACTCTCTCTCAGCACAAACAAGTAGGTTGGTAGTGTTTACCTGCCAACGGTTAATATAAACTCATGATGAAATAAATATATGTTAAGGTATGAAGCAGAAGGCAGAATCTAGCCTTGACTAAGGTGAGCACAAACAGTAGCAAACCAACTGGCATGCGCAACAAATATATATAAAAAATATATGTGTGTGTCGAAGAAAACGATATCATCAGAAAGATGACGATGATACCTGCAAAGCATCATATCGGTAAGATAAAATTGTGAGGACCATACTATAACGTGAAATGGTCCCCCATGCTATACGCAAATTTGGTTGCTTAATCTGCACAGTACTTCCCGGGTATCTTCTGCAGAGAGAACCGTCAAAAGTCACGCTTTGAGGTTACGAAAGCTAAATATAAAGAAAATCGCATATAAGGGGAAAAAACATTATTGAGTAGAAAAAGGGAAAGAGAAAACAACCACCAACCATTTGTCACTGTTGGATAATGATAACCTTCCCATTCCCACTGATCTTCCACCTGATGAGGATCTAACCAATGGCAAAGAGAGGGATACATTATGAGGAAAGAACCAAACCGAAGAGGATTCAGAGACCAGAAATAGCATTATATATATGTAGCAGTGAGACTCATTTCCAGCACTGGAAGCTGACAGAAAGAGAATGAGCACGCAAAAGCATCAGTATGAAACAAATACTAAGTGCCTCTGTGTGCTCACTCTCTTCTGTCAATTTCTATGTCACATGAAACAAGCTTTAGGAGTCGGATCGAGAAAATATGAAGGCCTGCACAAATAAGGAAACCTCGAGGAAAAGTAGTGCTCTTTGAAAAATCCAAAGAAAAACACTTAAAATTGAATCAGATCTGAGGAAAGGAAGGGGGAAATAAAAAAGAACAAACACTAAAAAAACTGAAAACAAGCAAATCTAGGATCTCTCGTTTCCTTCAAGTAGCGCCTAGAAAAAGAGCTTATTTGAAAATTTTAGGGTTTGTCACCAAACAGCCGGAAAGAAAAAGATACCGACGAAATCAGTAAAGGAGGAGCAAGAAAAGAAAACGAGAGTCTATCAATTTTTCTCCAAATTCAAAAACAAAACAAAAAAAGGATGAACGAACGATTCAACCCCCAAAATCAGCTGAAAACATGTCTCGATACTTTCTTTGACTCTTTCTTTCTCCTTTTTTTCTCCATTTCAGTGTGGTTTCTTCCGTCTATCCCTTAAACTCATGCAACAACACGTAGCCAGATTCCCTGACCTGATGAATCATTCTCAGAATCCCATTTATATTGAGCCAGAACGGGCGAGCAAAATCAAGATTAGCGAAAATCACCATATCTCGTGGAGGGAAAATTTAGTAGCAGATAGAGGCAGGCAGGCTTAAGTGGTGAAAGAAAGTGATAAAAGCTAGTACTCTCTCTCTCTCCCGTCTCCACTGAGAAATGAGAAGCAGCCATGAAGGGTTCAATGGCTCATTGACACCTAGCAACCAAATTTATCAGTACTATCAAGACCAGGCTTCCACTCTCTCTCTTTCTCTCTCTCTATCCCCTCTCGATCTGATCTTCTGGGGAAAGCAAAGAGAGCACGAAGCTTTTTCGAGAGGGGGCGAATGGACTGTGATTGGCTATGGACGGTACAACGGTGGGATATAGCTTTGTGTGGAAGATAGCCGTAGATGTGACGGAGCGAGCCGATTCAACAAATCCCAGCAGTTGGATTGGCGATGCTGTGGGGTCAGAGTACTGTGGCTTGATGAGACTGCGTCTGAGTCATTTGAGGAGACAACGATTGGGTTATTCAGATAATAAGGAGCATTCGTACTGTAACACATCCCGCAAACCTCCCTAATGAATCTACTCTAACTACTTTTTCTGATAGCTCCCCCTAATAAAGTAACAATCCTTATATCCTAATCTCGTAATTTTCTTTTTTAAAAAATAATCATTCAATAGCATTCCTCGTCGTATCAGCAATTACGAGTAGTATTTCAAACATATTTTCATAAAATTTAAAAAATCAATCCGGTCCCTGTACCACTATAACATAGAATCCTGATGAAGACCTTGCAGAATATAATCTAGAGGAACAGTAAACTGCTCAAAAACCGCTTGTTAAAGGTCGGGCTCTTCTAAATAACCCATGAGCAGAGCACATTCTTTAGCTCGCACCATATTGTAAAGAGTGTAACTTTTATGTAGAACCAGAGACATTAACCAACTAATCAATTCAGGTAAAAAAACCAACTAATCAAATCCCAAACCCTTCTCTTCTTTTAGATTTATAGGACTAAATAGATATTACTTCCCCAATAATACTTACATATTTTAGGAGTGTCACCTCATTTATACGCTGATTAATTAAAATATAACAGTTCATCTTATTTTAATCTCACATGGCCGATGAGCTATCTAGAGGAATTCAAATTTTATGATTTTGAAAAATACAATTCTGGGGAGAGAATTGCGTTTTTTTTTGTTTTTCTAAACTATGAACTTTATGTTTTTGAAAATCTTAAAATTTGAATTTCTTCCATATGACTCATCAACCATATGAGATTAAAATGAGATGATTTGTTATATTTTAATTAATCAGAGAGTACAAATGGTGTGGTACTCTTGGAGTATGTAAGTATTTCTCCCAATCCATTTATAGAAAGTAGTCTTCCCAAAAATTATAAAAAAAAAAGTCTTCTTCCCTTTTACATTCTGATAATTTTAGTTCTCAATGAGCACTAAATATTTAGCTAAAGTATGTTTTTTATCTTTTAAGTTTAGACAATGTTCCATTTTAGTCATTTAACCTTTATAAGTGTGTTTTTAGTCTTTTTAAGTTAACACCATTAATTTGACTAATAAAAAATGGAGTAAGAAATTTTAAAATGTCGATTGAGAAAATTTAAAATGTTAACATGTCTTTCTACAAGATTGATTTTAATGTAAAAATATAAAATTAATTATATTAAAGAATCAAAGTTTGGGCATGTTAACATATTCTAAATTTGCTGACTCATAATTTTCCGGTAGTGAGATTAATGAGGTTAACTTAAAACGACTAAATATACACTTTTTAAAGTTAAATGACAAAAATTGAACATTGTCTAAACTTAAAAGATCCAAAGTATACTTTGACCCTTTTTTTTTTCTATATATACTCATATTTAATAAAGGTAGTGAAAAGATGTAAATTAATATGACGTGGGAGTTTAGTATGATTTATAAAAGTAATATTAGAATTCACTTAAATTTTATGATAAATTTAACATGTTTAACTATTTTTATTGTTGGTCTAAATTACTCAGTCTGAGAGGTATATCTTGTTAATGACTTTACATTTTGAGTAGCAATAATGTTGGAGCATCATACGCTTTGGGGCTATGGCACAAAAAGGTTAACTAGCCCTCTGCCACTTAACATACGTACCGACACTGATATCCCAAGGGCACTTTTGGATCGCTGTAAATTAAGGGAGGGAAAAAGGAAATCGGATTTTTCGTCGAGAGCCGTTTGGTTCACCATTTTCCTAATAAAATATTTTCCGTCGGTGGCAAATTTTCCTTCATCCAAGTAAATATTTGTCCTTCCATTATTGGTGGGAACCCATTTTCCGAAGGTAACAAATTCCCAAATAACCCCTCTCTTTCTTCTTCAATGGTCGTCGCTGTAACCACCTTCTACTTTTGTTGCTGTAGATCTTATTGTTGCTTATGAAGGTTTAATTTTGTAGCTAATTTCAAAAGCAGACCTAGACCCCATGGTTGCAAAGATTTTTTAGACTAGACCCCAAACGCCTCCTACTTCTGTTTTCGATTGTTGGTGATGAAGATTTTTCAAACACAAACCTATGGCGGTGAAGCGCAAAGGAGTTGCTGATGAGAGGGAGGAAGAGAAGCACACACTTGAGTGCACACTCAAGTGCACAATGTGCACTCTAGTATGCATAATTTTGTGTGATTTAAAATAATATTTTTTTATGGGCAAAATGGTATTTAATTTGTTTCATTTTCCTACCTTATTTTTTTTCTAACTAAACAAAAATTAGAGTAGATATCCCTGACAAAAAACACAGACTCTATTTTGGTCACTGACAAAGAAAATGTTCTTTTTAGTCCATAAAAAGGACGAATAAGGGTCGATTGGTGGACATTTTGATCCCTCATAAATTTTCAAAATGTCATTTTTATTCCCATAAAAAAGACGAATAAGTATCGGTTTTTTTGTCAGGAATCAAAATGGAGTCCGTGTTTTTTGTCAGGATCATAATGAGTTTTTACTCCATAAAATTTTCTATCAACCTATTTTTTTTTCAATGTAAATCAAACATTTTTTTTTTCTCAGAAAAATCAAACATATCAAAATAAAATATTTTCTGTTCCATTCCATTTTTTTCTTATACCTTCCTTTTCTTTGATCCATTAAATGTGAGTAATTCTTGCTTCAGGTTTGGATGAATTTGTGTTCAATTATGCTCTGCTCATTATTATCCGCCGTATATGTCCCCTTTCATTAATTAATGCTCACCTGGCCCACGTACGTCACAAATTCATCGTAACAAGTGAGTAGAGTGATAATTGTTGGGGTAGAAAATAACAATAAAGGGAGAATCCTTGTCAAGGCCCAATTAAGGCCCCAAATTGCAAAAAGGGCCCCAACCACTTTCCTCTACCACAAATGGCCCTAGGGCCCTTTCTGACATTCAATTATAAAGGGAAATGACCAAAAAACCCGTATCTGAATCTGAAAAAAGAGGAACGAACATCCCGAAAATCGTTCAAAATCACTCCATCTCCTTCGCCCGACTCTCTCTCTCGTGCTCGACGCTGACTCGCCATCTTCACTGTGTTCCATCGACCTTCTGAAGCTCGTGTGTGTCGTCGTCGCCGTCTTCGTGTGTGTCGCCGTCGCCGTCGTGGTTCGCTTGTAGGTAACATTTTGGGGATTAGGTTTTTTCGCCCATTTTGTTTAAGAGAAGTATAATCTTTGGTATATTTATGAACTTTGTTTAATTTTTGTGTGCATTCATGCGTCTCCCACAATCTTTCAGTATATCAAAGTCAAGCATCGATCCTGCGAGTTGTAGTTCTTGGGTGTTGTGATTTTTCCATCATAAATGGATACGTTCTCTTTTCTCGGAGGCTATTCGGTTTATGGTTTTGTTCGATTGGTTGTTTGATTTTTCTTACTTCACTTCTCGATTTTGTTCGGACTCTGTTTTCTTCATTTCTGTGTTCTGAGTTGGTTGGGAGAGGACCAACGTGCTTGTGTGGCTTTTCCTTGATAAATTTATAGCTCACTTGAACTTGGTAGGGATGGCAATTTAGACATGATCAATAGCTAACCAACATATCCTGTTCTATTTGGATTGGGTAACAATATGTATCACTGAGGTTTGAATTGGGTTCAAGAAAAATCCAATCTTTATAAGCCGTTTGCAAATGAGGTTTTCATTTTTATCCCTCCTCTCATCATCCCCATTTTGTACCAAACGGGTTTGTAATTCAGTTTTAGGTTGGGATCATGATATGGTAGTTTTGACTTTTGATCTCGTATTGTCTTTAACTTGCCTCATATTCCTTTATAATACTCCCTATTATCTTTAATATAAGACCATTATAATGGAAAAATTAACTTACAGAGTGGATCTTACACTAAGGATCAAAGGTAGTATAAATTTACTAAGTTTGTTCAATGGTAAAAATTTCTGCTTAAAATGAAAGAGGTTTTCTTTTCAAATTAATGTATTGGGTCATGTATGCATAACTATGAAGGACTATGAAGTGACACTTTCATTCTACAGATCTCCATATCTGGTAGACGTTGATTTGATGGGAGGCAATAAAATTCTAAGGCTGGATGAGGTAGATGGGAATGGTGAGGCATGGAGAAATGCTGATGTACTGTCCTTCAACACAGGACAATGGTGGACTCATCAAGGATCCCTTCAAGGGTAATATTAAACTCTATGGAACCAAATATATCAAAATGGAATCAATGTTTTCCATGATTAATTCAATTATTTTACTATGAATTTGAGTTCTCTTTTATCAAATTGTGCGAGATGGGACTATGTAGAATTAAGAGGCAAATTCTATCCAGATATGGACCGTTTGGCAGCTTTAGAAATAGGTCTCAAAACTTGGGCTAATTGGGTGGATGTTAATATTGATAGAAGCGAGAACAAAAGTGTTCTTCCGTGCCTTTTCTCCCACTCATTACAAGTAAGCACACACTTTCTCACTCCATACTTGAATTGCTTTCTCTTTTCTTGGTTATGCATTGAGAGAGGTAGCTATCTGTCTTTGGTTATGAAACAAGAAATTGTTGAGGATCATATGACTGCGAACTCGATGTTTAATAGTGCTTTAGTTGAATAAATCTAGTAAACTATTTGAAAAGTGATGGAATAAATTATACTTATTCATGGGGATATTTCCGAGATTGCGGGTACTTGATGTGGCTTTGGTTTGCAATTGATGAAGTAAATTGCAAGAGGAAGAATGAATTTTTCTTTTCAACAATCATTCATTTTTGTGTACGCAGTTGTCTCGAATCTTAAAGGATTATGACCAAACAGATAATCGGTTGCCAATTACATCTTTGTGGTGGGAAAATTTTGGTTTTTTAAATAATTCAATGTTAGTCTTAATTAAGGTCCTTTGAAAGATTTTTTTTTGCCATTATCATGTCAAAAGATATTGATGCCTTACTCTCTTCAATCTTCATCTTGTAATATGCATTGCTAGAGCATTGTCACGTTGCATGTTGTAAAACTTGAAATGCAAACACTCATCTGATCTATGGATTGTTGGTGCATTTTTAGACCATGTTACATTCTGTGCTCATCTTTTTTTCTCAATTATGCCAGTACAGAACTTGCCTTTTATTGAAAATATGGAGAAGAGGATACAAAATGCTAGCCTAATAATGGATGCAAGCTTGGGCCATTGCTTTGTAGATGGTCTAGAGCACCTAGATGCAACTGCAATTGCTTACGAGCATATGCTTGCCATTGATAACACCAAGAATCCATTACCATGGATTTGGTAATTGGGAAAAGATACAACTAGATGAAAGGCTTGGGCTCATGAAGAAGATTGCACCAGTTGAACTTCATCACCAAGGTGCATTAGTTTGAGCAAGCAATGTAGCAAGAGGTTAAATCTCTATGACATTTGGTCTTTGGCACACAAAACTGCAAAAAAAACAAACTGGGATTTACGTAGAGATGTGCAGAAGAAGCTTGATAAGCTTGAAAGAAGAACTCAGAAGGCTCATTTCAAACTTATGGGTTCTACACAAAGGGACACAAGGTTCTTCGGTTCACTAAAGAATTCTTCAAGCAACACGTGCAAAGCCAAAAGTGTTGTCCATCATTGAGGAGTCTCGAAGTAGAAGATGAGACATTAGGCGGCATAGTTGCTAGGACACATTGTAGTTGATCACTTGTTGTGTACACGTGCATATGTATTTATGACAAATTTGTATTCATGAGAATGACCTTTAACATTTGTATTTCGTAGATTGTCTACTGATGCTAACTTGACCATTTGAATTCAATGACAAGAGGAAATTTTTCCTTCTTTTTTGATATTTGTTCATGATATGAGGAAAAAAATGCAGCTGGAAATGCCCTTAATATTGTTGTAAATGACCCATGATATTGTTGTTAATACCCATGTTATTGTTGTTAATGACCCTTGATATTGTTGTAAATGATCCCTGTTATTGTTGTTAATGACCCCTGATATTGTTGTAAATGACCCATGTTATTGTTGTTAATGACCCATGTTATTGTTGTTAATGGCCCCTGATATTGTTGTAAATGACACATGTTACCTGATATTGTTGTAAATGACCCCCGTTATTGTTGTTAATGACCCCTGTTATTGTTGTAAATGACCACTGTTATTGTTGTAAATGACCCCTGATATTGTTGTAAATGACCCCTGTTATTGTTGTAAATGACCCCTGTTATTGTTGTAAACTCGAGCCAGGGAATTTTGCCTCGAGTTTAGCTCCAGACTCTAGCCAAATGCCCTTGACTCGAGCCAAATTAATTACAACAATATCAGGGGTCATTTACAACAATAACAGGGGTCATTTACAACAATAACGCATTTTTTCTCATATCATGAACAAATATCACAAAAGAAGGAAAAATTTCCTCTTGTCATTGAATTCAAATGGTCAAGTTAGCATCAGTAGACAATCTACAGAAATACAAATGTTAAAGGTCATTCTCATGAATACAAATTTGTCATAAATACATATGTACACAACAAGTGATCAACTACAATGTGTCCTAAAAATTATGCTGCCTAATGTCTCATCTTCTACTTCTGAGACTCCTCAATGATGGACATCACTTTTTTGGCTTTGCACGTGTTGCTTGCCGAATCATCACTCTCACCCACTCCGACTTTAACATCAGCCACCGCCGTGCGTTTCTCTTCTCGGCGCGGAGACTTGTTCTGAGTGGGAGATTTTGATGCAAGAGAGCAGCAGCAGAAGATCGGATGAGTCTACCGATAAAAGCTGAAAAATTCCAAGGAAATACTTTGAAAACACAAATTGGACCAAACTTAATAAAAGTTGTGGCGAAAAACAATCAATGAAAGGGATGTTCCAAAATTTGATCGATTTCGATAAAGTAAGCAATCAACTTTTATAAAGAAGCACTAACACCGGAATCCAAGGGAAGGGAAACAGGAAAATCAAGAAACACAATGACCCAAGCAGCGTTCGTGCCACATAATTCCAAAACAAAACCCCAACTTAAGTTCGTAAATTCCCCACTTGGGAATCACTCCGAAAACCCCAGAAGAAACAAACAAGAATTGAGTGAATAAAGAAAAAATAGATAATTAAGGGAACAAATTGATTGTAAATACCGAGAAGAAGTTTGCTTTTAATTTTCCCGCCTTTGCCACCAAGTCAAAGTGGAATATGAGGAGCGGCGCTAATCCACAATCAATGGACGACCCAACTCGTGAATCGAGACGGTCCTGTTGAAGAACATACGAAAGAGATAAGAAGATGCGGGCGGTGGAGTGTGGATCGATCCACCATCTTCCACGGCTCTATCTATTCGGCGTTTGGTTGCCAAGAAAACAACAAAAAGCGCGAAGCGCTGTGGACCTCGGTTCAGGTTTTCCCTCTGAACGAAGAGGTGGTTTTGAGAGAGCTGCAGTTTTTTTTAAAAAAAGCCATTGGGGTGTTTTGGTCATTTTGCTTTAAAACTAAATGTCAGAAAGGGCCCTAGGGCCATTTGTGGTAGAGGAAAGTGGTTGGGGCCCTTTTTACAATTTTGGGCCTTAATTGGGCCTTGGCAAGGATTCTCCCAACAATAAATCCATACTACTGTTTACTTATTGTTGAGGCTTTTTTATTCTTACATTCATTTTTTTAATACCTTACAATAATTCTTTCAGCATACTAGTGTGCTTGAAATTAGTACTTCCTCTTATTTTAAATATAAGATAAAGTTATTTTTTTTTTGAGAGATTAAAAAAGCTAAATACATTACTTAATCATATCATATGTATACCCCCACTAGTCCTTATTATAAGGCACTGGCTAGGAATTATATTTAATCTTTTTTATAATATATTTGTTTGTTCCCAAAGAGCACTAATTATTTTTTTCATAAGGATAATGGGTGAGAGTAATAATTAATACTACCTCCGGTCCTAATTATAGAAACACTTTTGTAGTGCAATTTGCACTACAAAAGTGTTCTTTTAATTAGGACCGGAGGGAGTACAATATTAGAATTTAGTACAATTAGTAAGGATAATATTAAAAGTTATTTAAATTGTAGGATAATTTTTATTGAATTTAACTGTTTTTATTAGTTTATGAGATTGTTAGTTTCTATTTTATAATAAGGACTAGAGGGAGTATATTATTTATTATTTTATAGGTTAGGAAAAATATTTTAGAGAAAAAATGATAAATATAAATATTTTAAAATAATTTAATTATTTTTCTTAATATCTTCAAAAAATTCAATTATATCTTATATTTAGGATTAGGAGAGTATTATATATTTTGGTAACGTGGTCCCCTCTTTTTTAATTTATTTTTAGTGTTGTTTGTAGGAGGATTCCCTCCTAAAAAAAGGGTTAAGGGAAACATGAATGGAGTTCGCAGGTTGCAATTTTTTGAGGGAGAATGATATTTAGGTTCTAACTAAAAAAAAAATATTGATGAATCTTATAACTTGTCAACGATAGCTTTTTCAATTGTCAATAGTAGTTCTTCACTTTTCAATGAGAATTTTTCTAAAAAAATTTCTTCAGTTGGGACCTAAATAATATTTTGCCTCTTTTAATTACTTCCTCTCATCTGTAGGTATGAGCTGTTTAATTAATTAATTTATATAAAAAAAAAAAGATAAATGACATTGAGATGTGAGAACACTCCACTTTGCTGGCATGGTGGATGGACCACTCGCTTGCCAGTTGCCACTAACGGGGGCCCAGGTTTGCTGTAAGATTTGTATCCCCGCCTGACCTTTTTTTTGGCGTCTTCACTGAAAGTTGTCAAAAGAGTCTAAGTACCAAAAGCATTAAAGAAAGACAGTGTTCAAATGTTGAGTAAGGGGACTGTTTTAGAAATACCTGGGATGAGTTAAAAAGAGACGGAGATGATGATGTTTTGGGTTTATGTCGGGTAATGTGGGACGGACGGACCTGGCTTTCCAGTTTCCCCAATGCATGTTTGCGTCCGCTGCGTCCGTTTTGGCACAATAACAGTGAGCTGTTGCCTTTTTTTTTTTTTTTTAATATTTCAGGGTACTAACGAGTCTTACAAAAATACTTGAGGATACTAACCGAGTAACTGGTACTGAGAAAATATTTCATGATCCTGAAAATTTATTTTAGGATGTTTTAAAAATATTTTAGGGTAGTAATTGATACTTCATCATCCCTAAATATTTTTAAAACATCCTAAAATAATTTTTCAGGATCATGAATTATTTTCTTAGTACCGGTCAGTATCCTAAAGTATTTTTTCAATACCCGCCAGTACCTTAAAATATTTAAAAAAAAAAAGGCAACAACTCACTGTTTTTGTATCAAAACGGCACAGTTTTATGGGAATGGACGCAAATAGGCATCGGAGGAAAGCCAAGTCCGGGACGGACCCGGATAGCGTCCGCTACCGTCCTCTTCTTCAAAATTGTATTGTTTTGGTGTAAAACAATGTAGCTAATGTTTTTTTTTTTTTGGATATTTCAGTACACTAACATGTACTAAAAAAATATTTCATGATATTAACCCGTGCTGAAAAAATACTTCATGATCTTAAAAAAATATTTTAGGATTTTAAAAAAATATCCTAAAATATATTTCTAGTACCGATTAGTAATTTTTTTTTCAATATCCTAATATAATTTTTCAAGATCATGAAATATTTTTTCAATATCCTCAATTATCCTTTTGGTACCAATCAATATCTTAAAATATGTTTTGAAGATCCATCATAAAGTATATTTTTAGTATTATTTTATACCCTGAATTCAAGATCCTAATATACTTTTTTAAGATCATGGATATTTTTTAAGTATTCTTTTAGTACCATTCAGTACCTTAAAATATTTTTTTAAGATCAAGAAGTATTTTTTGAGTACTGATCAATATTTTGAACTATCATTTTAATATCCATCAGTTTTCTAAAACATTTTTTAAAAGAAAAGGCATCAGCTTTACTATTTTACGTCAAATCGGTGCAGTTTTGACGAAGAGGATGGAAACGGACGCTAGCTGATCCTTGTGAGACCTGGTTTGCGAATTATGAATATTATTATTATTATTATTATTATTAGTAGTAACAAATGAAAAGGGCAGAGTCCCTTTCAGAGTGGCAACTTCATCAGTTTTGAGTCACATCCTCATGCGAGGAAGTGACAAGGGTCGGTGGCCTGCATTTCACATTAACTCAGGGATATTTTAAAAGGAAGATATGTGTTTTTTTTCAAAGTCATATTTATTAAAATTAAATTAAAGGATTTACATGGAGAGATATTCAAAGGGTTGTGAAAGTCACTAAGGCTATGTCTATTCAATTTTTAAAGACATGTAAAAGGTTATAGTAAAAAATGTGGCAGTCATCACTTGGTGAGAAGTTGTGTTATGTTTATGAGAAAATTCTACGTAATATAAAAGTATAACTCTTTATATGTCTGTTCATAAATCAACATATGAGATTCATGGCCTATAAATCGTTTTGATTTTTTGTTGAAGAGGTGTTGCTTAAGGAAACATCACTTTATGACATAAATATCTAGCGCCATCAACCACTCTGACATATCAGAAATTACACACCCTGACATATCAAAAATTACACAACAACAAAAGATCAAACTCACTATCTTTGTCTTTGATTGCACGTAAAAATAAAGTCAAATTATAGTAATTATTGTCTTGCTTAAATATGAAAGTACAATCCATACTCAATGTATGGATTGTACATTGAGAGATCTTTTAATAACAATTTATTCAAAAATTTGACTATTAATAAATCATAATAGCATCATCGTATGTAGCTAACTTCACCTAGTAGAATAATGTTTTGATATTGTTATAAATTATCTTATTAAATTTATTATATAAAAAATTTATAAACTTATTATTCTTAAACTTCTATCATCTCTCATTTCTTCATATTAAAATAAAGTTAATAAATTTTAAGATTGAGTTAAGAAAGTTTAAAATTTTTCATGGTTTATTTCGATAAAAGTGTATTATAAATTAAACTAGAGATGACCCTTTGGAGCAAGCTATTTTTATTTTGGTATATAATTTGGACATGAAAGGCACGCACTACCCTTTATTCTATGCATATAAATTACTCGCACACCTACGGGTACTTTGGCTAGCGATTAAAAACCTATTTGGCATGGCGGTGGAGTTGAAAAAACAAGGTACAAAAGGAAAAAGTACGGGTGAAAGTAAAATGAGGTATTTGAGTTAACATTTGTTAAAATAATCTTTTAGGTTAAAAGCTACTTTAAGAAGAAGCCATTAAGATTTGTTTTTCATGGTGCAGATGGATTTTTACCACTGTCAATCCAAATATAAACCACGTTTATAATATAGCTTTTATGATATTTTAAGTTTGTAAAAGTCACCCCTCGTTCTCTAGTTCAACTGGCGAAAGGGTCAGACTTTTTCACTAAAAGGGAAGGGATTCGATCCTGGAAATGGTCAAGGCACTGAGGGAGGCATCCTAGAGGTCTACGTAGCAGTGGAAACACTGGGAAGAGGTGGAGGTATGTGTACTCTTTAACCTAGTATGCCCTGCGAACTGGGTTCCAAGCACCTTGCCCATTGGACTGTGAGTAAGCCCAGTGGCGAATCTTGGGATAAATATTTGAGGGGGCCAAATGTATACTCATTAACTAATTTATCAAACTCAACAATTTCAACGAGATTTACTGCTTAGAAAATTTATTATATTGGAAAAGAATCAAGACCAGGCAAAATAAATATAGAGTTGAATCAGAGCAAAGAAATAAGATGGGAGAATTTACATGTAGTGAGCAAGAGCCGAAAAATCACAAATGAGTTATCAAGGGAGATTGGGAGAATAATAGGTGCGTTCCTCGCTCTTGTTCTCAGTGGAAGAGGGAGACTTTTGTGGTCCTATGGAGTGTGGATGGAGACTGATTGGAGAGCACGGATGGATGGAGGAAGATGGAGACCGAAAACACAGATGACAGAGCGGAGGAACCGAGGAAAAGGAGAGGAAGCGTGCGACTATCGTCTGTGAGCTGGACTGCGGGAGGGAATGAAAAAAAAAAGAAGGAAAAATGTTTTTAAAAAAATTTGGGGAGGGGGCAAATTAAAATTTTTACATTATATATTAAATTTCTCTTTTAAGAAAATTTAAACAATTTTTTTGGGGGGGGGGGCCCATGGCCCCTGGCCCTTATAAAGATACACCCCTAAATAAACCCAACCTCTCTCTTAAATTTTTATATAAAAAAAATTGTAAAAGTCAGATTTTTTTAAAAAAATCTCTTTTACTATCACTAATCCAAACCGATACTAATATCCTATAATTAGGAACACAGAAATACCGTTCAATAAGACCCTACTTTAATGTAAGGGACAATAGGTAGTTGTTTCTTATATTTGGACCCCAAAAAAAAACTCTAATTTGTTTCTTATAACGGGTAGTTGATAGTTATTGATATCTTAAAGCCACTCAAATATATTCAAATATGCCTTTCAATAAATACAGGTACTATATTAATTATTTACTCCACGATAAATTAATCAACAGGTTTTTTTTTCTTAGTATTTATTGTTGAAGGTCATTTTCAGAAAAATAACGTTAATAACCTGTAAAATTTAGCAAAATGATTTCTGAAATGAAACACCATATCGTTCTTGCCAGGTTAATTGATTAATGAAATGAGCTTGCAACTCTAATTGCTGCTTTAATCATCAACATTTATGTCGCCTCTATAATGCCACAAAAGCTACTTCATTTCAACATGCTGATTCATAATAATACGTACGGCCTGGAGGCGCAAATTTAATAAATATTGGTTGGTGGTACCAAGTGCCACAATATTTTTCTTTTAGGACAATAAACCCTTTAATTAATTTGTATGATCATGCCACACTGATTCGTTTCATGAACCATATATTTTCAAGCGAAGCGCATGATGATCCCTTAAGACAAAAAAATTTAAATTTTTGGTACAATCTCCGAGCTTAAAAAACACTTACATGATTCAAATCACATTGATAGAATTTAAACTCACGATCTTATAGTCATGAGTCAATCATTTTGCCAGATGAACTTCTATTAATAGTTTTATCCCGTTTAGACAAAAGGCAAAAGTTCTCATGCATTCTCAAGCCCAAGTAAAGCAAGCAACATTAGGCCCCCGCCTACCCTTGGCCCTGCCCAATTGAAAAAGGGGTCTCTACTTTCTAACTTGACAAAATACTTTTATTTGCATTTTATTATGTAGTTTTTTGTTTTACTATATTTTTCCGTCGCTTCACATAGATCCTCTGCCGTTAGTATGTTAGACAAAAGGGTCCACCACTTAGCCTAGATCACGATTTACTTTTTATTATTCCTCCGAACAATTATTAGTACTATTTACTACTAATATCTGGAGCGCGTATGTTAACATCCTTCATATTATCCTGAAATATAATTTGTATCTAGATACGAACGTCACCATATAAGCAAAAACACCAAACCGATTAATGCTACCCAGACGACGAAGGTTGAAAAGATGACACGATTTGCTGTGAAAGCATTCTTTTAATGGTTGCTATTCAATTGTTCACTGCTGTAGCCTCCCAAATAACATCCATCTAAGAATAAACTCCAAAAAAGGGGGAAAAATAAATAGATTCTAGCCCCTACTACCACTATACTAGACTAAATATGGATGAGAATCCCTAGCAGCAATGTGGGGGTATTACCATAACGATGGACAGATAACTAAAGAACGGCCTATATTGCACTACAGGGCTCAGACAAGAACTCCAAAATGCTGTAAAAGAAAATTACATTGCTAAGCAGAAGATAAGCAAGCGGCTATGAGGAATACACAGTAAGTAGAGACTCTTGTCTAGCCTCTTCGACGCTTCTTTCCAGACCGACCCACGGTTACTTGCGCCTTGGCAGAACTTGATGACTTACCCTTCGGATCTTCTACCTCTTCAGTTGAATCACTTGAGTTCTCTTTCTCAGGTTCCTTTGCCTTCAATGAACCAGACTTCATCTTTCCACTGCCATTAATATTGGACTTAATACCACTCTTTGAAGTTTTTCCCTTGGAGGCAGAAACAGTGCTAGTTGTTTCTTGCTTGGACTTTCCTGTCTTTGGAGTTTCTTGCTTGGCCTTGGCAGAGGGTTTTGAGGCGATGACATCTTCATCCTTTGATTTGCTCTTTTTGTTGGTAGCATCTGCGTTCTTTGATTTGTTAGACGTCTTGGTTGCAGCTTCCACAGATTTACTACTTCCACTCTTGGGAATGTTGTCCTTGGATCTTTTAACAACTTCCTCATCAGACTTGCCAACAGTCTTGGAAATTTTGGATTTGCTGTCGACCTTGGACTTCACGCCAGATTTTGTGGATGTCCCCTTTGATTTGCTGGATTTGGCTCCTCCACTTCTACAAATTAAGGTTCACATTCAGATATCATCAACAGATCAGAAAGAAATTGATTTATGATGTTCACAAACCTTTTCGAAGAAGAATCCTCCTTTGCTCGCTGAATTGAGTCATCAGCATTTGCCTTCCCTTTCTTCCTCGGGGGCCTAATATATGATCAAACAACGAGAATGCATAAGAAAAAGCAACTAAAACTGAGGGCAAGGGTGCAACCAGATAAAGAAACGTGTCTGCCACAAAGCATCAAGGAGAAACAATAAATGCAGCCACGTATTAACAAGACATCTAGTAAATTTATTATTACCCTAGAGGAACAAGATATTGTAGCAGTGTACGGTAAGCAAACATAATTGAAGATACATTGTTCAAGGTTAGCTCCTTAGAAGCACCTTAATGCTAGCTGAAATAAAACTTCTCTCGTATACTTACCTCACATTGTAAAATCACTTTCAAAAAGCCATAACCCAAATAAAGGAAATGATTTCTGCAGTTTTCAGAATCATATCACAAACATAGCAGAACAACATTTTTATTTGGGCGAGGTTAGAGGAACATGATATTAATGTAATGACTTCATTTACAGCAATACATTATCATCAAGATAAGCTCTAATGTTCAATGACTTGTGCCAAGGGCAATCAGATGACTCAGCTTTTTTCCTTTTCCTTTTTTTTTTGGGGGCAGGGGGGAATTGGCCCTGGTACGGGCTTCTACCTGCTTTCCCATCCACTAAGAATCTCCTCGGACTAATAAAGGACACATTACAAAACTTTAACTAACAAATGTAATAATAAATGATAAAAAATAAGCAAGACATACGTATTAGGGGAAGCATCAGGACTCGGTTGATCACTAACTTCTTCCTGTTAAAAGAAGCGATTTTCATCAACATAGACATTAAAAAGTTTTATACTACGAGTATTTAAAAAAACCAATGCAGATACACACCTTATCAGAACCAGGTTCATCTTCAAGACGATTCCATTTCTCCCTAGTAAGATTTAATATTTCTAAATCACCATCATCATACACAACCTACAATCATGTCAGGATACTGTGAGCATATATGAGTACACAGGTGAGATTGAAAACTAATTCTTTTGGCAAGCCTACTGGTCAATTGAAAAAGGATAAAAGGAGGGGCATGAGAATTCTAGCTTGGGGAGCTTTTTCTTTATGTTTTCGTTTCTTTTTTTTCTTTTTTGGGAAGGAGGGGTAGTGCTGAGAGAACGCCAAATCACCTCGTGCTTCTTTTTGGCAGAATCAAAAGAATTGATAACACCTTTATAATACCTGCAAAACATTACGGTGTTAGACAAGGGGAAAAACATTTCTACTCCACAGTAAACAAACTATGCAACATGAGAATAACAAAATACACATGATTGAACGAGAATACCTGGGGAAAATGTGTACACTAACTCAATTCAAGTGCCAAGAAGATGATAGATTAAACAGAGAAGTTAAAACAGTGAACATCCAACCTCTAGAACTTGCAATATACACAAAATGTAATGGAAAAACTGGAAAAATAGATCATTGAAGATATAAGAAAAGGTGACCCAGTGACCTAGCAAACACAACTGTGTAATCAGAAAATAAAGATAACAAGTTAATCCAAACAAGCAAAAGACTCCATGCTCAACCAAAATATCCAATGATAGCATTTGAAACAGCAGGAACTTACGTACGATCCTTTGGCCAATAAACTTCAACCCGTAAACCAACAAGTTCTTCACCATGTTCCTTGGTATCAGATGCCTGTAAACCAGTTGATCAAAAATCAAACTGAGAAGAAACTGAGTATTTTAAATTAACAAGGAAAAGCACAAAATTCGGAGCAATAAAATTATAAATTATTGGCATATAATCAATCACTTACAATAATACTACAGCAATAAAGAGAATGGCACAAAATATAAGAAACAGAAGATGGTGAAAGCGCGCAAGGAAAATTGACATCTATTAATGAAATTTCACATCAACTATACTTTGAAAACAGGTTGCATCAGATTTGACCCAGCAGCAAGCAGCCATCCTATTTGTCTTGTAAAGGAGTAGAGACTTTTCCAAAACACAAAGTGCCATTACAAATGCACATGTAACTTATAACTTGAGGGGAAAGAGATGCATACATTTTCTTTTCCAGGAGTTCGTTTTCTCTTCGAGTTTGACTTTGCAGTCTCCTCTGGCTGTTCTTCATCTTTTGCAGATCTTGTCCCTGACTTTGGCGGAGATAAAGTTTCCTACATAATTTGGGACAATTCCATTCATCATTCATTAAACAAGGATCATATTGTAACTTGAGCGGAGGCTCATGCAAATGCAGGGAACCCAAGTTAAATTGCACTACTAATAATGGGGCTTTCAACAATTTTCTTAGACATTGACTAATGATTGATTATATAAAAAATCCTAGCAAAAAAACAGGTTCTGTCCCCTGACATACCCAGACATACCTTATCCACATCTTTACCGGATTTTGATACAACAGCATCAGAAGTATCTTTTCCCCGTTTCCTCTTTTTCCTATCCTCTGACTGCCTAGCAGAGGATCCACCACCACTCTTGTCACTTTCATCAACTTTCTTAGCAGAGATCTTCTTCACATCTGGATCACTTGCAGCCTGACTTCCTTTTTTGGCTGAATCTACCACAGTGGTTTTCTTCCGGTCAGATCTCCCACCAGGCGCCTTTTTTGCTGAGCGTGTGGCAGGCTTTGCTTCAGTATCACTAGTTTCTTCAGACACCTTTTTGGAATCATCCTCAGCAGGTTCTTCCCCTCCTTTGACAGAGCTACCCTTCTTCTTTGTTCGCCCAGATTTCTTCGATCGATTTTCATCAGGAAGATTCTCAGTAGGTGGGGAAGCAACAACTTCAGGTTCATCCTCAACTGTCTTGGGCGATGAAACATGAACATCAGTCTCTACATCATTCTCTGGGCATCCAGCTGGCTCAGCAGAATGATCACTTTTAGGTGAGCTCTGAATGTCCTTGCTTTCAGGATTAGAGTCAGGCAGTTTATCGTCTTCCTTCTCAATAGCTACAGTGTGATCCTCAGAAGGTTCTGCCTTTTCTGAATTAGATGTCCTTCCCTTCTTTTCAGAGGTTTGTTCGGGCTTTTGTTCATTATTGTCAAGCTTCTCAGTTTTGTCAACCTTATCAGCATCCAAATTATTGCACTCCTCGTTACCTGATTCATTGATACCCTTCAATTGATCAGAAGGGTCAGCACCAACTAGCTTCTTTACAGACTTGGCATCAACCAGAGAGTTATCTTCCCCAGTCTGTGCAGTGCCATTGCTCATGACTGACTTGGGAGATTTGTCTTCAACAGTATTAACTTCTTGAGGAGGTGGAGCTTCTCCTGAATCCTCTATAACAGCCTGATCAAATGAAAATAATGCCTTCATACAATGTGCAAGATATGCAAAAGGGATAAAATCCAGAACAAAATAATTATATACCTGAGTTGAATCCTCCAATGGTTCTTTGCCTGATTTGATCTCATCTGCCTGAAGATGGAAAGCAGTTGAACCAAAATGAACCTTTCATGTCATAAGAAGTACTTAAAGCCAATTAACTGTTACTTTACATGAAACCAATAGAAAGCTTACAACATGTTCACCAGTACATACATCATTTTGCTCCACGCTACCAGGTGTCTCTTGGCATATTGTAGCGAGAACCTTACTATAATCATCCAAAGAGATACCCAGGGTTTTCACTGCTTGCACTAAGTATGGTCTAAGCTTGGTTGCACAACTTTCAAGGACTTTCTCCCCTAGCTTTTTAGCGAGCGGCAGAACCCCCTGAACCACAAAAGTAACAAAAACAAAGTTCAGTAGCAAAATCATTACCCACCCAAGGAATGAGATCTAAACTTTCTAATACCAACCTCGTCCTTCTTCAAACTGGCCAAGATTGGAGCAAGTAAGTCCACAGATATCTCTTCACTTTCCTCTATAACAAGGGTCATAATAATCTCCATGGATGAAAAAACACTTTCTGGGTGATTTTCCCTGAAATTTTCAACAAAAAAAAAAAAAAGGCCATCATAACCACGTTCATGCATTAGAGATATCTCCAGCTGAATTAAGTGATTCTTTTTACACAAAGTAAAAGTAAGATAAGGAAGAATGCAACCACATAAGATACATTATGCACAAAAGGTTTATTAGCACAAGACCCTGATTCATCAAGGACAAACCACTAACAATTTAATGATGTAACATATATACTATTTTTTATCGTAAACAGAACAAGTTCCCACTCATCTCTGGGCTACTAGCACTGACTAGTTTTAACCAACAATAAAAAGGCAATATCTGCCATGTTCTAAGACAGGTTGGTGTGGATGCCTAAAGCACGTCTTGTAATCACTGCTGCAATAATTCAGCACACTGTTTATGCTTCAATATCGTTTATGCAAAAAGTAAAACAATCAAGTGTTCAATGAATGCCAATATCTAACTATTTAAGAAACACTACCTCCGTTCATTAATAAAAAAATCTAGTTTGTAGTGCAACTAGATCTTACCGGAGGTAGTATATTAAAACAAAAGGATCATAAGCTGAGGGAATAACATCAAGTTATCATAAAGAATCAAATGGATTTTAATCCTTCACACAGAACAAGAGATGATGCTAGCATCACAGGATATTCTGAATTGTATGCATATATCACTACAAGTAATTTCTCTCATAAGTCATAAATAGACAAATCATGATTTGAAAGCAATGCACTGGCTGTTTGCACAAATCTACTCTAAATCATAGACCTCCCAAGATCAAGGTTTTCAGTCGTCACAAATTGGGCAAAGCATGACATGAAAAGAAGCACCCAAAAAGCAACATCCTAGATGATGCTAGCATCACAGAATATTCTGAATTGTATGCATATATCACTACGAGCAATTTCTCTCATAGATTTGAAAGCAATGCACTGGCTGTTTGCACAAATCTACTCTAAATCATAGACCTCCCAAGATCAAGGTTTTCAGTCGTCACAAATTTGGCAAAGCATGACATGAAAAGATGCACCCAAAAAGCACCATTCTACATGAAGACACAATAGTCCTTACCTTACAGCTTTAAAGAAATGCTGAAACATCTCCACGATCAAGGCATCACATTCAAGATCCAGCATTACTACACATGACCTGACCTTCGCAACGGTTTCAACAATTGAGGCCCTCTTTGTATATGATGGGCTTGACTTATCAAGTAGATTTTCAAATGAAGATACAATCAATTGAAAGACCTCCTACAAATAAAAGGCATATGAAAACTTTAACAGTGAAAGTAGTAACAAAATAGTGATAGAATCCATGAAACTTATAATGGAAGAAGCACATACCTTCATCTGATCATCATCATAAGGCGCCTCTGGAGCTGTAATTCTTGTGATCTCGCTGATGCAAGAAGCAACTGCAACTTTTACATCAACATCTGAATGCCTCAGTAGATTGTCAGTAACCATTGCTTTCAATGATGGAGAGAGAGCATTTTGCATAGATTTGGAAGGGGACTGCTCAACCTTTGATAGGCAACTCTCAACTCGCTATAATAATAGGAGTGCGTCAGATCTAACTCATGCTCACCCTTTAAGGTAGGTAAGCACAAATTTGAAGTATATTTTTTAACATATTCATATCCTCCAACAAATATCACATTAACTTCACAACAGCACTTTTAATTTAAATTTTCAAGATAAAAATGAAAAAGAATCCAACTTCAGATACTTGACAGATTCCGCAATCTGCTAAGCTAATAAATGTTGCTAATTGGTATGGAAATTCAAAAGATACTTCTCTTACACACAAGTTAGTAATGCATAGAATTAATTTACATTATTTGCCAAAAGAAAAATCTACAAAGACATCTCTAACCAAAAAAGGATTATAGAAAATTGAAGGTAATGCAACGAATAATCTTCCCCACATTTACGTTTGAAATATTTTTTTTCTTTTGGTGTGAAGTGACAAAATAGATTAGGTATTTGTCACTTCTTCAGACATAAATATGGAAATGGCTCCCAATTACTCACTAATGAATTTAATATTACAGATGGGGCATCACAATGATAATCCTTACTAGTCCTCTTCCATCTCAGGTTTCCAAATCCTTACGGGTTAGAATTTGCAGCAATAAAGGCACTGGCATAAGGTGAGGCATCTGAAATCATATGTATTCTCTTAAGCAGGAAGTAATTGAGGGTTATGAAATTATAACTCATCCCACTTAAGATGGAAAGGCATCCCAATTACGCACTAATGAATTTAGTATTACAGATGGGGCATCACAATGTTAATCCTTACTAGTCCTCTTCCATCTCAGGTTCCAAATCCTTACGGGTTAGAATAGCAATAAAGGGACTTGCATAAGTTCAGGCATCTGAAATCATATGTGTTTTCTTAAGCAGGAAGTAATTGAGGGTTATGAAATTATAACTCATCCGATATACTGAAATATAATATAGGGATATTGAAAAACAACGTTAACAGCATGAATTCCCGATAACATCTATTTATCTTTTGGAAGAATGGCCTAAATACGATTGTATCTAGAACGTTTATGCTAACTTAATTAATTCCATAAATGGTCTCACATGGTTGTAAACGCCTGAAAAAAGCATTGGAATAAGTTCGTATTGCTCCTTCCAGGAACTTGTGTTTACTACCAACTCCACGTTAGAATGCCATAGCAAAAAATAATAAAAAATCGGCTGCGGGCCTACGATTGCAGGGCTCCACTAGACTTATTCATATATTACAAATTACAAATTACAAACGAGTGCTATGAAGAAGAAACCCAAGAATTTTTTTTAAAAAAAATGGTTTTCCAGAAAAACTAACAATAGGGCAAGCATAAGCATGGTAGCCACATGCACGGATGGAATGGATCAACAGAACCAACGGCGTTGAAAAACAAGCTTCAATAACGCCAAATACTATAGACCCCACGACTCCATAAACCAAGAGCCCATAGAAGTGGCAGACAGGAAAAACTCCACAAAACACAAGTAGAAGCTGAACGGAGAGGGCAGACATTGGAGGAATGGAATTGAAGGTAGAAATTAAAAATAATGAGGAAAAGCATGCTTACATCAAGAAGAGGAAGGAGCTCATCGACAGACGACGGAGGATCCAGTAGCTTGTTTCCAGCTTCGAGAAGCTGCTCTTCGAGCTCCCTATCAGCGGACGTCATTGGTGCTGTGTGCGAATCTCTACCTCTAGATCTTCGACAAACCTCCAGTAATTTCCGTGGGTTCACTCCATTGAACCCTAGAAACGCTCGAATCGAAGACAGAGACAGTAGATTCAAAACCAGTGAGGAAATGGGTGAATTTCTCAGCAAAAAATAAAAAAGATTAGGGTTTTTTATTTTCTTCCTCTCAGGGGAGACAGAGGGGAGGAGAGAGAGAAGTAAAGTGAGAATTTCAGAAAATTTTTTGAGGATGAAAGTCGCTTGTGCAAATTACTGCAATATATATACAAAAGGAATTAAATTTTTTCTACTTTTGCTGTCCTTCTTTCCTAGGCAATTTCTTTTGAGCGCTTTTAAAAGAGAATCCAGCGGAACTCCGCTCGGACTTCGCGGGTTCGTGAATTCGAGTTAAATTTGGGGCTTCGAATCCGCTTTTTGGATCTTCTTGCCCACCCGGGCCCGCGTGGCTTTCATTTCCCATTTTCTCGCCTATATGCATTTTTTAATATATATGGTAAGTAATTTATTTTATTTCCCTGATAGTCTTTTTCATTTTTGGCATGAAAATAAACGGCGTAATAAATACTACTATTATTAATTATTAATTATTAATAAGCTCATCTAGTACGAGTTTTGCGAAAAGGCGCGTTCGGTCCCTACGGAAGGAAATGTTGAATAGTTGCATCTTTGTCCCTAAAAAAGGGGAAAATTGTTGGGCTTGGACGATTTTTTTTTTTTTTTCCTATTGTGATATTGCATTTCTGGAAAGATATAGATTGGATTTCAATTAGAAACATGAACATGTACGTATTTTTCATAGATACTTTGTATAGCATGGTTCATTAGCATTACGAGTTCATGGTATATACTATATATATATATTATTGGAAAATAATATGAATTGATATTTTTTTATGCCTAGTATGGTTGATGCATTCCTTTCCCGTAAAATATACATTTCCTTTGAAATTTATGGGCATTCTTTGTTTATTTAAATCCAACCCGTTTAATTAATAAATAATAACGACGGCAATAAATTAAAGTCGTAATATAATTGTCAGCATTTAACGTTGTAATTTTGGGTTCCAATTATTGTGCATGATACAGACATTCGATTCACTTTGTCGGATCTGTACATTTTTTTGTGATATATGGCATTACAAATGTTGCAGATCACGTTATATGGTTTTATATTTTGTTCACTCCTGGGAGAATGTTATCAAATTCGTGAGTTTAAACAAATTCGTAACAGTTAAGTAAATTCGTATAAGAGTTTATTTTTACCATTAAATAGATAGTAACAGTGTATAATAAATAATTAAAATATAAAAATAACAACAATTTGGTTTAAATATTTTTAAATTCAAATAATTAAAATTAAATCACAATTTATTATATTTAATAAAGAAATTTCTATAAAATTTATATTTAAAACCGTTGAACTTGATCAAATCGAAGAAGTTAACACGATTTAAATGCGAGTTAGCACGGTTTTGTAAAGGGAACATAGAAACGATCGTGAGTTTAATTGAGTTTACAACGACCACGAGTTTATCAGTGACTCGACTTGATGTTGTAAGCTAAAAACATAAAAACGCTAAATTCGGAGAGTCAACTCGCGAGTTTGACAACAATTCTTTGATACTCAAAAATATCCTAACGCGGAATATAATGAATTCTGGAAGGGACATTCACATGACTGTTCTATTAGAATGTAAGAGTAATTTAACTTGGTGTCAATGGTGGAACCAAAAATATTTTTAGCTCGGGGAAAAAAATAAACATATTGAATTATTTATTAAATAGTATTACATAACATTGAAAATACAAATAAATAATAGCCGACAATTATAAATTAAAATAAGATATAAGATGACTAACATTTTCAATAAGTATCTTAAACAAGAATTTTAATTTCCTCTCACAGCCCAATGAATAATGAATCAAATATTGTCTTAAAGATATGACAAGCACGAACATAATGATTATATGTATAATGAAATTTAATAAAATTATTTAAAATATAATCAAAGAAAAAATGCATACCTGAAATTGTAGACAACATTCTTTTAAATTGACAAAATCTTCAGGGATAGAATCAGAAGTAAATGTTTCAGCAATCTCTCTTTCAATATACACAACCAAATTATTTGTAAGAAAGTTATCTCCCATCTTGTTTCGAAGCTTTGTCCTTACACAATTTTCATTGTAAGATGCCAAAAACTTAATCATTTCAATGAAATTACCACTATTTATTGAATCAGCAGTCTCATCATACCCTCTAAAAGCACATCATTGAAAAGTAAGCCAACGAACAACATCAATTGAAGTCTTAACACGCAACCTATTTTTTCCAATTTGTTGGGAGCTTTGTGCATACATAAATTTATCAATATGGGAAGACTAGTTCATTAAGTCTACACATAACTTTACAGCATTAGTAGGTTGTGAACGAGGATCATCTCCCATGGGACCTAGAAAAGCACAATCATTTCCATTATGAACTCTTTTCCAATTACTAAAACCTTTGATTGTGGATGCATCCTAACCATGTCACCTACTAACCTTTATAGTTAAAAGATCACATGGTAAACAAAATGTACGTAGCATCTATGTGAGGTGAATGCTGAAGCCATGAAGAAATTTGTTTGAATCAAGAAGCTTGAAAACGTCGAGGATGTTTTTCCTTTGAAAAAGAATAACTAGATTTGGAGCGGTGAGGTTGATATGGGTTAACCATTAAAAAGCTGAGAGGAGAAGGAAAAGAAAAGGTGTAATTAGAGAGAAAATAAGAGATTAGCTAGCCAAAATAAAATATTACGATAAATATATATATTTTAACAAGTTTTAGAAGGCCAGTGTTACGGACCTAGTCAGGGCCCATTATCTCACCGGCTAGTACAGGGGCAACCCACTATCCGTGGGACCCGGCCATGACCTTGGACATGCACCCACGACCACTGGACATGCACCCACGATCCCGGACATGCGCACACGATCCGGACACGCACATGACACGTACGGTGTGGCGGCCAAGGACTAACTAACCAGGGTATACTCTATATATACGAGAGGAAGGAGACGGGCGCTGTGTACATTCATTCTAAGCCTTGACTTATCTACATTAGTTGGCACACAAAACCCTTTAGGCGAAATATTACGTGATCATACCCTCTCCCGAACGCTTGTCCCATAGATCCTATATCAAATCACCGGACCTTCAATAGCCGGACATCCGAGTTCTTAAAATGCCACTAAAGTCTTGATAAGAAATTAGTTGGGACCAAATTATTGAACAAAATAAAATATTATATAATAAATATATATTTTAACAAAATTAAAAAGATTTTAAAGGCCAGTTGGGCCAAGACCCAGTTCCACCACTGCTTGGTGTGCTAATAATGTACCAATTCTTACCGTGGTTAATTCAAAAAATCTCATCATAACTATTTTACGATTTTTGTGTGTGATGAGGTATAATTTTATGAGAAACGTGTGTAATGGTAATGGGAGTCATTGCGTCAAAGGATACAGCTATGAATTAGTTTGTCGATCAATATGTGTTGACACATAATCTCAAGTAGGCATGTATACAATAACTTATAAATTGTACTCTTTTTATTTTATTTTTAATGTAAGATTTATTTATATATTAAAATATATTAATTACTTATCGCCACGTCGGCGTTCCATCCAAGTTAACGGTCAACTAACTGCCGTGGTGCTGGGCGCTCCTAAAACGTAACCACGTGTGTACTTTTGCTCCAGAAAAAAGCACGTGGTGCTGGGCGCTCCTGGGGGAAAAGCTCATGTGTAAAATTGCTCCTTAACCCCTTAATTAATTAAAACATATGTGACATAATATATCCAAAATATTTTTATGTAACATTAGACAATACGTTAGTTTAAAAATTGGGCAAATTGCCAACGACCTTATAGCATAGTGGCATTGAAGCTCCCTAATAAGTGAGAAGTTATAGGTTCGATCCTATTTGTAAACTTAGACAATTAGTGCCTACCCCTTCAATTCTAAAAAGGCAAATTAATTTAAAATACATATAAATATGAGAGATAAAATGAAAAATTGTCCTACATTGAGGACAAAAATCCACTCTAACCATGTCATACATTTAGGACTAAATGAGTATAGTTTTTTTTTTAAAATATATTTTATTGTATACTCCCTCCGGTCCTAATTATAAGACAACATTTGAGAGTTGGTTTTGGTCCTAATTATAAGACAACATTTTTATTTTTGTCAATTTCTTCCTCAAATACCCCCAATTTATTCTCTTAAGTGTATTTAGATTTTGGTGAGTAAATATATGTGGATGTGTAAACTTTTCCAATCAATAAAATTTTTAAATTATTGGATTTTAATTTATTTATCGATCAGCTGACATTAATTTATCAATACATATATATAGAGACACACCCACACAAAGATATATGTGTGTGTATGTGTCTACGCACAAATATATATAGACATACACACACACATATACAGGGGCGGAGGCACACTTGTGCCAATGGGTGCAAGTGAACCCATAAAAATTTTAAAAATATATATTTTGTGAAGGAATTATAATACAATAAATATGATTAGATTAAGTGGTTAGGCTTCGGTGTTCATTATCAATAGGTCCCTGGTTCGAACGAGTCTGCCACTTTTTTTTTGCAATTTCATTTCCTTCTCAGAGGGCACGATTCATTTCCTTCTCAGAGGGCACGACTCCCCTTTGGCCCTTTCCTCCCCTTTACCCTCACCGGCCGGCGGCCACCTCTAATCTCAACAGAGCACGACTCCCCTTTCCTCCCCTTTACCCCCACCGCTCATCTCAACGGACTTGGCTTCCTTCAGACTTCAGAGCACGACTCTCCTTTCCTCCCCTTTTCAAGACCCTAGTTCTTGAAATCCCACGGTTCCCACTTCCCAGTCAGCGCGGATTCAAGAACCTGATTGGAGAGCAAGTTTGAAGTTCCTTGCCGGTGGGATCTTTGACCCGATTTAAGATTCAAATTTCCGTTCTTCAATGTTCGAATCGACTGGGCTTTTCAAGGTTCGTTTTCTGGTTGGCTTTTCAGAACGTGCGAGATTTCTGGTCGCCTGATTCTGGTTTCGTTTTCAAGGTTCGGCCTGATTCTGGTTTCCTTTTCTAATCTGCATGATGGTTTTGCTATGCCCAATTTGTGGAATGACGATTTGTTATTTGCTAACTCTTGTGTAATGATAATATTCCTCTTATTTGTTGTAGTATAAGGAATTTCTCTTCGTTGCAATGAAATCACAATGCTTCGCTCTTATGCGTTTTATATACTCGGTACTTTTTTCTTTTTTCTTTTGGTTGAAGCAAGGCTCAAGAAAGCATAAGAGGGCTTCAAGATTTTCCAAATACTAAGATGCATATGCCTGAGTGACCCTTCAACCTTTTAAATTCTTGCTCTATTTCATTTCTTATTTTAGCGTCGAGTAGGGCAATTTAAGCGTAAACATTTAATTTAATGTTTTGATACGTAATTCTCATTTTTGGAGAAAAAGAAGCTCATAAGCAAAGAAGAAAAGATAATCTTGCAATTGACATGATTAATCAATTCATTTTTAGTGTTCATAGAAAGTTTTGAAACTTAAACTTTTGAATGTGGCTGACATATATTGGGATAGAATACCTATATTGATGTCTCTTCTGCAACGAGCATGAAATATTTGTCGATTTACTTTCTTTATTTGAATTAAATTGTGGTATATGGTCGATCTGGGCTCCACGATGGAAGGAATCTCGGTCAATTGTATATTATTATCTTTATATATCAACGAATCAGGCCCGATACGCATTTAGGGACCTAATTGTATATTATTATCTTTATATATCAACAACCATCAATCTCCTTGTAACAAATACACATGTAAATTCATTAGGCAAGTATAAGTTCTAAAAGATTGTCATATACATGCTGAAAGCTTGATTCTTCATCGAATCATGATCAAGTTCCCCATGCTGATACTTTTGATGCATCCATGAATGTATTTCTTGATTGCATGATTTTTTGTTAATTTTTTTGTCCGCGTGCTCTGCATCAGGATGTCTATTTGCGTGGTTCATATTAATGATTTACCATTGCTTTCTGGTTTAGGGTTGATCAGTGCCGCATGAGGAGGGGCTTGATCCTTACTGGCGTTGGAGATAAGGTATGACATTGTTTTTACATTAGCATGCAGTTATCTACTTCGTGATTTTGGCTACGGATATGAATTATCTGAGTTTTATTATAAAATTCTGAATTTGAACTGCCGCACAACTTGGATGTTGTTTTGGTATGATAAATAATGTTTTTGCTCAAATTTAATGTCAAGATTTTGCACAACTTGTGAAGTGCTGGATGTGTTAAGTAGTGTTGAAATTCTGTTAAAACTTAGTTTAGGCTGCTACAAAAATTATGTCCAAGCATATGGAAGTTCTTGGTTTATAATAGTGGCTCAGTTTAGAAACTCCTCATCTTGATTCATTCTTGTATGATTCATTCATCAAGTGGGTTTTTATTCTTTTCCGCTGAACTTGTGATTTTTGTTTATGATGAATGAAGCGAGCATTTTGGTTTGCTTGCCCACCTTCTAGTTATGATAATTCTTCATTCTTTGATTTCTTATAGGTTGCAACATGTTCTTTAATTTTGTCAAACTTTTTTCCTTTTAGAATATGTTAACGATACAATCTTAAAGCATTTAAAACTTTCCTTAAAAAAAAAAAAAATCGGGGGCGCTGCCCCCGAACCCCTACACTAATTGTCCACCCATAAACTCTGATTCCTGGCTCCGCCACTGCACATATATGTGTGTGTATTTGTGTGTTTGTGAATGTGTGTGTGTGGACACACATATATATAAATCTGTGTGTGTGTTTATATGTGTGTCTATATATATATGTGTACACACGTGTGTGTAGATATATATATACACACATATATGTATATATAGTAAAACTATTATTTCAATTAAAAGCGTGTATAAAGGAAAATTATAGGTCAGAGAGGTATGTGGTAGTGGTTATTAATTCACTTTTACTTATGTCATTTTAAATTTATATAATGACATTTTAGGAAAATGAGTAAAATGAACTAATTTAACTCCTCTCCTTAATCTCTCCAAAATCAATTAAATATGCCCTACAATTAGGACCGGAGGGAGTATATTTATATATGAACAATCATAATACTATATATCTGCCTATGAGTATATTCACTTCATATTAAAATGTTACCAACAAGTTATTTGTTGATGTGTTGATCGATCTCACTCTGTAAGGAAAAAAACACATACAAATTTGAATATCAGCAATAATGCTTGTTGGAAGAGACGAAAACTCATTAAGAGATTATGCACTTGATCAAATAATATATATATATATATATCAGCATTAATGTAAAATCTATGATAGGATACCCCCATTTATGAGCTCAACGCCCTATTTTATATTCTTCAAGATATATGCAATGTACTAAACTATACATAGATAGCTTGGAATGATCAAACATCGGGAAAAAATTATACTCCTCCGGTCCTAATTATAAGACAATATTTGAGAGTTGGTTTTGGTCCTAATTATAAGACAACATTCTAATAATTGTCAATTTTTTCCTAAAATACCCCTATTTTATTCTCTCAAGTGTGTTTGATTTTTTGTGAGTATATATATGTGGACGTGTATACTCTTCCAGTCAATGAAACTTTTAGATATATATGTATGTGTTTATCTATGTATGTATATATGTGTGTGTCTACACACAAATATCTATAGACACTATAGACACACACACATATTTGTGTGTGTCTACATATATGTATGTATGTATGTATATATGTGTGTGTCTACACACATATATTTTGTGTGTGTGCACGCACATATATGTGTGTGTCTACATATATGTATGTATGTATATATGTGTGTACACACAAATATATGTGTGTGTGTGTGTGTCTACACATATCTATTTTATGTGTGTGTGTGCGCACAAATATATATAGTCACACACACACATATTATATATATGTGTGTGTGTATCTATACACACACACACACATATATATATATGTATGTATGTATATATAGTAAGACCATTATTTTAATTAGATAGCATGTAGAAGAAAAAAAATTTAGGTTGGAGAGGCATGTGGTAGGAGTTATTAATTGATTTACTTTCACTTAGGTCATTTTAAATTTATATAAGGACATTTTAGGAAAATAAGTAAAATTAACTAATTTAACTTCTTATTTTAATCTCCTCAAAATCGGTTAAATATGTCTTATAATTAGGACCGGAGGGAGTAATACATATAGTCTTTAATATAAAATCTCATTAATATAAATTGTACTACAAACAAAAACTTATATTAAAGACAAGAGGTAGCATTATTGTTGTGGCACGTTTCTTATACTATTTTTCCGATTGAACAAATAAAAAGGTTCGAGACCAAGTGAAAAATAAAACTAAAGTTAATCATCGCATGGTCATGATAGACTGGGCCTGAGTCATAACCCAAGAAAATTGAAGTAGTTAGGCTCCAACATTACTTAATAATTGATTGGTAGGAGTGAAAATAGGCTAAACAGCAGGACCTATATATGACTTAACCTCTTTGCAAAAAAGATTAGATCAAACCCTATTTAACAAATGTATTGTTTATCTTCTAAAAGCACGCCTAAGCCATTTGGAATATTCATAACCAACACCGTCTCTTGTGAAATGGTATGAGCTGCCCCAGCCAAAAAGTTAGCACACACGATGTTTTCCCAACATGTGTAGTGTATCTCCACATTCCGGTCTATCTCTTGTCACATTTTTTTTATTTTTTTTTTATATTGTCATCTAATATCAAATTTGGAGTTTATGTTTGCCCCTCCCAATAAATGTCTCATTTAAAAATCAAACTCGAGATCTAAAGGGATCTAGCGAGACCTTAAATCGTTACACTAACTCTATATTGGTCTCTTATCACGTTCTCTCATGATAAAGTTAAAAGGTCGGATGGAATAAGTAAACAACATAATTTCTCCAATTTCTTCCACCGACTTGATTAGAGGGAATTTCCTATTGCCTTCTATGCCGAGCATAAACCCAATGGGCTTATAAATGTAAGACCTGTAACATAGTCACCCCCTCAAGAGGCGACGTTCCTGACAGCTCCACTCCACGACACTTCACTTGGCCTTGCCGGTCAAAACCCTCCGTGCACGGCACTTCACTCGGCTTTGCTGGTCAGAACCCTTCGTGAGTAGCCATTTCCGAAACACCGGCTCTTAATGAAAACATCAATGTACGTAAAGAGCAAAAGCCCAAAGGAAGAGTCCAATACCCAAAAGCTAATCTATGAGGAGGGAAAACCCAATAGACTTTTAAACCTCATTCCTAAAGTTTAGCTTCCCAATATGGAAGTCACATAACACCTTCTCTCATAGCAAGAGTTGGATCCGCTCCATTTCTCATGGTCTTGCTTCACAGTCAATAACTTGAATATACAGCGTTCGAGTATATGCGTCGGTCCTGAATTTTAATCCACCGATCAATATCAATATATAGGGCATCAAAATTGTATACTATGAATAAGAAAAACTTCAAGATATACCTATAATGTGATTTGATCGCTCGCTAAGTGAATTTTGGACTGTGATTATATCCTTTATCATATGTTACTCCAAAATAGTTGCTACAATTTGCTCTTGATTTATATTTAGTTTACTATGATGATATACTTTATCCTTGTTATAAGCTTTAATTAATAATTAATTTATGTTGATTAGTAAAATATTTAAAGAAATGTATTTTTTTTCCTTGCTCCTCTTTTGCTAATTCCGTCTTTGTCTTTATTTGTAAAGAGGATAAGTAATTAATAGAGATCGAATACAATTAAGCAATAACTACAACCAACAAAAGATAAAGTTGGAAAAGCACAATAAAAGTTTTGACAAATCTATAATAGAACTTATATTTCGGACCACGTTCATCCACAAATTTAAAACTTATGACAAGGGATGGAGTGGGTATGTGTTGTTTTTGTTTTGTTCCCCTTTTATTTTTTCACCAATAATCAATAAACATAATTTTTGAATATATTTATGTCATGGTATAAATTAGGGAGAGTTAGTGTGAGGTTATAAAGAAGTGATTTGATTATGAAGAAGAATTAATAATAAGTCTAAACATTAATCAGAATTTCTGAATTATTAAGTCCTTTTCTTAACACCTCATAAGTTGTTCTCCCTCGCATGTTTATTTGAGCACACATGATAACTGTTTCTTTTAGCCTCTCGATGGATACGTTACGTACAGTTGCATGTGATAGATTTTGACTTTTTACGCATTATCTTCTTCCACGAGAAATTGCATGAATCGGTCAAAATTGAAAATTTGATAATCTCTTAAAATCGCCTTGATGAGCCTTTTCCCCTCCTCACAGCTTCCACCCACTTCACACATCGCCACGTAGGTTAAAACAAAACTAAAAAATCCCACTTCACAGGTCACACACACACACGACACGACTATCAACTTTTGAAATATCCGTGATCCACAAAAGATGCATTTGATCTCCCCCGTTGATCTTAGCCACACTAAAAATAAAATATCGGTTATTCAAAATGCGCAACTTACGAAGAATATATATGCAAAGAAATGAGTAATAATAATTTTTTTTTATCAATTTAAAACTTTTCCCCAATGAGGGACCCCCACACATATCCATATTACTATTACTGTTTTTTTTTTGTTGGCTACTTGGAGTATAACACAACTTCCTCTATAAATTCCTTTAAGTTATATATGCCTAAAAAGTTGATATATCTATAAAGAAAAAACTGTCGTTTTTTTATACAAAAAGAAAATGACACCTCAACTAATACCAGGGGCGGAGCTTCTTCATGATATAGGGGGGCCACAAAAAAAAAATTTTGTTTAGAATTTTTCTTAATTTTTTTTTAATATAATGTAACATTTTATTTTGGCCCCCCCCAATTTCCCCTCCCCTTTTTATATCTTTGGGGCTTATAATTCAAGTTGTGTTCTATGTAGGGTCTTATATGATTTATGTTAATTTTGACATTTTTTTTCTATATTTCATTCTAATTCCCTGAAATTTTTAGCTTATCAGTAAAATTTACTTTTGTGGTGTATTCTTTAGTATGCTTTTACCCATTTTATACTACACCTGTGGATGAAGTTTATTGATTTTTCATTCTAACCTCAGCCTCTTACCTTCCAATGTTGTGGTGTTCAATTACATGAAGTCTATAGTTGAACCAAAGATCCACAATCACATAAATTAAAGCCTCTTGCCTTCCAACGTTTGTGGTGTATTTTTTTATATTATTTTCTTTTCTTGTTTATATTCTTATATTTTTTAATGCATATAAAACTTTCCTTTAAAAAAAAAATTTCCGGGGCGCTGCCCCTGAACCCTCGAATTCCCCCACCACTATTTGGCCCCCCCAAATTTTTGTCCCAAGCTCCGCCCCTGACTAATACCTATGGGAACAAAGTCCCCATTACAATCCTGGCAAAGTAATTCAACAAGATCCTCAGGTGGGTAGTAAACTTCATGAAATCCTTGTCCTGGTACCATACCACGCTTTGCTAGACAGTCCGCCGCACGATTACATGAACGAGGCACATAAGTGACCTTGGTTTCCCATTCCATTTCCACCAGTGCTCTCACTTCCTTCAAAAGGTTGAAGTCTCTGTGATGAGGCCTAAGCTCGTGCATGATAAGGTTGAGACATTCCGTGGAGTCTATTTCCAGCCACACTTTCCGAAAACCCATAGCCCATGCCATTTTGAACCCCAAAAGACAAGCCTAGATTTCCGCAGTTAGCTCATCGCCATCATCAAGATGCTGTACGAAAGCCTTTCAAGAACTTACCCGCAGAATCGCGGATTAGCCCCCCACAAGCATGTTTTTGAGTAGCCACAGAAAACGCTCCATCTACATTCAACTTCACCCAGTCCTCTTCTGGTGGGCGCCACGATTCACGTCTAGGAGCCAAAGAAGCCCCCTGAATCGTTGTCCCTGCTAGACGGTCTTTAGTGAGATACATACTTTCCACCATAGCGCTGGAGCTAGCTATAATGCTGTCCTTGGTGCAAAACTTCTACTCAAATACAAATAGGTTCCTCCGTCGCCACAACCACCAACAAACGACTGTAAACCTGGATGCCCACTCACGACTTGCCGTCTTCTGTCCACGTATATTCCACCACACCCAATCAGACAAAGTCATGCTACAAAACATACGCCACTGAGCCGAGCTCACCACTTTCCTCCATAGAGCTTTCGAGTATGTGCAGTCTCGGAAAACATGAATAGTATCCTCAAACTCATCTCCACATAAGGGGCATCCTGCATGAGCCGTGAGTCCCCTTCTTATTCGACAAGCATTTGTGAGCAAACTCTGACGGGCTAGGAGCCAAAGAAGTGTCTTGCATCTGTGCAGGGCACGAACCTTCCACAAGTCGCCCCAATCTCTTCCCTGTTCCTCCACGTTCCCAGTTACCACGTGATAGGCAGATTTGACAGAAAATTCTCCACTTCTCTCCCACTTCCATTTCACTGAGTTGCCATCTTGAGCAATGACTAGACCACCAAGAACTTTATCCCATGTTCGCTTAATTCCAGTCCATACATTGGATCCTGGGGTAGTTGGAGAGATACAAGGAATGAGATCCTCTCCACATTTATACTTATCCCTTACTACCTTGACCCAAAATGAATCCCTTTGCTTCACCAAACCCCATCCCAGCTTCATGAGGAGGGCATGGTTTTGACTCCGAGCATGTCGCAACCCCAAACCACCTCGCTTCTTCTCCTTACATACCTCATTCCAAGCCACCAAATGGGTCCACCGACTTTCCTCAGTGCTACCCCACAAAAAAGACCTATTCTGCTTATCCAGGACATCACAGACATTGCTGGGGAAATGAGTGGTTTGCATAGTGTATGCCGGAATAGCTGAGGAAACCGCGGAAACTAGAGTCGATCGGCCTGCTAGAGAAAATGAAGAAGTCTTCCAACGAGACAGTCTTTCTTTAACTTTATCAACAACCCCCTGAAAGCACTCCTTCCCAACCCTCTTGTGATGTAATTGCACCCCAAGATACTTCCCAAGGTCTGGTGTTTGAACCCAGCCCAGGATAGAACTAAACTCTGTAGATCTCTGATGATTCACATTCTTGGAGAAGAAAACACGGGTGCGGATGCACTATTGAAAAACCATGCTGAAACCCAAGGCATATCAATTTTTCAGATTAAATGACAGAAAATGAATTTTGAAATTGTAAAATTTTAAATTAAGTTTGTTATCAATAATTAATAAAGGAATAACGAAACTTGATAAGTAATTCACAACTCATTTTATAGAAAATACTTGATTTGGTATTTTTTCAGTTTTAAAGTTCTTTTTCTTATTATTCTCCCAATTTTAGTAAAATTGTTACTATAGTATAAACAATTGTCAGTGGTTAGGCTTGCTGTCTTGGTGGTTCCAATAAATAGTACTATGCACCTCTTTCGGTCTTAATTATATGACATATTTAATTGATTTTGGAGGGATTAAGGATATGAGTTAAATTACTTAATTTTACTCATTTTTCTAAAATGCCCTTATATAAATTCTGCACTTCAATTACCTTACTGATTTTACATCATCCCTCATTCATATTTAAATTGTGCTTTATATTATAAATAAACGACTTACGTTTCCGCTCACTGCTAAAATTGTTTTTTTATTGCCCGCCTCGATTAAAAAGACAATAGAATTAAGGTGTATGTGACATCAATAACTTGCAAACATTATTTACTTTATAGAATATATAGGTGCATTATTAAATTATTATTGAGAAAGTAACAATAAGGGTATTTTAGTAAGAAATTGAAAAAAAAAATTAGAATTTTATCCTATAATTGAGACCAAAGTCAACTCCCAAATATTTTCCTATAATTAGGATCGGAGGGAGTACTACCTTCGGTCCTAAATACAAGACAGAGTTTGCAGTGCAATTTGCATTATAAATTTTATCCTATATTTAGGACATGAGAGAGTAACATTTTTTTTCTAAGATTTGTCTTCTTTCTGCACCATTGATTTAAGGTTATTAATCTCAACCGTTGTTTATATGTTACATCCGATCCTAATTATAAGAATATTTTTATAGTGTAAAAGTATTCCTATAATTAGGACGGGAGGGAGTATAAAAAATACCTGATAAGGGAATGAACACTGATTAGTGCTTTCTGTTGGTGTTGACTTCACCGTAGAGAAGCGCGGACACATTTAAGGCTGATACAGCCATGTGCAAGAAAATGTGTAATCTTTACATAATAAAGTTAAAAAAGAAGGGCATATCTGCAATTTTGTGATGGCACAGTGCAGGCAAAAAGTAGCCAAAGTCAACATTTCAAAGTAAATGTAAATTTGTCATTATAATCAGTAAACATAATGCATTGGTCCCCAAAATTAAATTTTACTGTCAAAGATTATTTTCTCTAAATATTCATTTATTTAGGTTATATAGTAGTCTTGTACTATTTTAATGTTATAATTATTTAAGATCATTCGTTAATTAATTTCATAATATACGTCATCATAAAAACAAGATAGTGTTGTTCCTTTTTTGTTATTCTATTATTGATATTGATCTTTGCTTTACACGTTTTTTTTAATAAAAAGCTCGACCATCAAGCATAGGTAAGATGCCTAATAAAAAATACATATGGGGTAAAAAGTTACTCCCTCCGGTCCTAATTATAAGACAACATTTGGGGGTTAGTTTTGGTCCTAATTATAGAACAACTTTTTATTTTTTTGTCAATTTCTTCCTAAAATAGCCCATTTTATTCTCTCAAACGTGTTTGGTTTTTAGTGAGTATATGTATGTGGGTTGCAATACACACAAGCACACACACAGTGTGTGTCTATGAACACACACACATATATGTATGTATGTATGTGTGTGTGTGTGTGGTCATATATATGTATATCTATGTTTGTGTGTGTCAATATATATGTGTGTAGATATATATATGTGTGTACATACTTGAACACACACACATATAAACATATATATATCTCTGTGTGTGTAGATATATATGTGTGGAACAAGTATTTGGAAGTGTGTGGGAAAAAAAATTGATTGGAGAGATGTGTGATGAGGTTGTTCATTCATTTTTACTTATATCATTTTAAATTTATATAAGGACATTTTAGGAAAATGAGTAAAATTAACTAATTTAACTCTTCTCCTTAATCTCCCCAAAATCGGTTAAATATGTCCTATAATTAGGATCGGAGGGAGTATTTGTTTACTAAAAATATTGAGTATGTTGAATGATGGAAGGAGATCCTCTCATTGTCCAATTTTCTGCTCATTCCTCATTGTCCTTATCCTGACCGTCAAAATCTTGATGCAAGGGGTCAGATTTATTTTTGCAAAAACCGTGCGCGGTTTTTTAAAAATAAATCTAGCCCCTTGGATCAAGATTTTGACGGTCAGGATGATGACAATAAGGGATGGGCATATATATATATATATATAATTTATATTATCAAATGGTAAAGGATGACTTATTTTAAACTACAAAATGAGTTATATTAATAATCCTATAGTCTAGTGAGATGAAAGATTCATGGTAAGTGAGAGACCTTGATGCCTACCCTTTAATTAAAAAAACAAGAACACATACAAAAAAATAGTGTATATATCCCTCTCCTCAAAATGAATAGGATATAGGAACATCACATTCCAATCACATCACTCTATAATTTCAAATTTGAAATGAAATACAATATTAAATAATAAAGATTCCTATATACATATTTTTTTTTATCATATGCAAAAATATATATTAAATTTTACATTATATATAAAATAGAATAATCATGTATATATATTCGTTCACTTGCGTTAAATTAGTATATAAAATTTTCTCCATCAAGGACCGTATTTTTAAAATAATTCACACGATTCTTTTAAATTAAAATTTCCAACCTCTAAAACTTATAGGGATCATTTATTCAAGAAAAAAAAACACTAAACATTTAATTTTTACTCGCAAAAAAAAAAAAAATTTGATACGCTATTAGTTTTTTATTGTAATGATAGAAGGGGGGAAAGTCATTTTCCTCGGAATATTTAAGCAGTTTAATTATACTCATATTTTTAACAGTAGGATGGTGGTGGACAAAAAAATCGCCAGAAGAGGGAAGTCAAGTAATTTATGTTAAACTCTCCATGCTAAAATGTTTGTTTGAGTTGACGTTTAAAAAATACGTTCATACAAGTCAAGATAAAAACTCATCTCATGTGCTTGTTTGGAATAGTAATTGAAGTTTTTAAAAGCAACTTTTCAATCGTGATTTACAGTATACAATGTAAGTATGTAAAAGAATATTTGTTTAGATTTATGTGAATAACACTTTTGGGGTGTCAAAAGTGATTCCAAACAAACACGTTATCCCATATACCACGTCGGAAAAACAGTTTCCACTATTAATCCAAATAGGAATTTTATCTCGTCCCCACAAATTACAAGCCGTGTCATAGAGGAGAGTTCAGCCGCAGTATCACATTTCTATACAACGAAACAGATCCAAAACCACTGTATGTATTATTGAATACAATGAACCACCAGTCCACTGCACGGGAAGGGCTGTAATTTCATGATGCTCCATCTTCTATCAATGCACAACACGAAGCTAAAATTTTCCGTCTAGAGAGGCCCAGGTCTCAAGTAGCTATAAATGCAAGCAAACTCGTCAAACAAAGTCATAAGGCTAAGCAAAGCACCTCCTCTCTTGATGATAAGTTGATAATAGCATTGTTGGGGAAGGCATCGATCTCATCCCATGGCATAAGAAGAGGCAGGCAAGTTGATTACCGTACTCTTAATCTTGGTCATCATGTTAATGCTGTTAGTGATTCCTTGCGAACCAATTCCACTGTCCTTCAGACCCTGCCACAAATCATCGTTTACATGTTTAGATGGTGAATATAGAAGCGATCCAATATTATGGAGACAAAAAATGTTGCTGATTCTGCATGGCCTGTTTTTGTTCTAGGATGCGCGTATGATATATATATTGATATTTTAATGAATGACTAGGGACGGTATCCAAAAATGGTGCTTAATTAGAAACCTCTGAATTTGTTCCAGATTGAGATATATCTTTATAATTATGATTACAATCTATAGAACTGATCCCAATTTTAGCAAGATGAATGAGAACATTGCACCTGAAAAGGAAAATGATCTGGTCCCCGAGCTGGTGCTGAATTAATTTGAACCGTTCCTGTCTCCATTGCATTGCTTATCGTTATTGCTTTGTTTATGTCTCTTGTGAAGACACAGCCCTGCATTATATTGCACAGACGATTGAAGTGATGAGGGAAAGAAAATGCATTGTAACAGATTTATGTCATTTTGATGGCTAAGGAACTGAAGATTCAGGCAACAAATCACAAGGGCATCTTACTTCTTCCTCAAAGTTCAGGTCTAACAAGATAATGGGCGAAAAGGGAACTAATATGTGCAAATAAAAATTAAGTAAACACAATTTCCAACCCTTTCTTGTGAAATCAATGACTGAAAATAATATACGTATCCATATATACTTTAAGATGCTCTACCTGAAGGCCAAAATTGCTGGCATTACAATGGTTGATTCCTTCATCAACAGAACTTATTCTAACAACTGGCACAACTGGACCAAATGGCTCCTCCCACGCTATCCTCATATCTGGACGGACATTATCCAATAGCAACGGCCATATGAGATTCCCTTCCCTTCTGTACTTCTGACAGAATGTTGCTCCTTTATTCATAGCGTCCTCTACCAACCCTTCAATAAAGTTAGCAGAGGACACTGTGACAACTGGAGTGATATCACAGTCATCCTCAGGAGGTCCAACGGTTAATTTTGCAACTTCAGTATTGACTTTCTCAACCAGAGTGTCCGCGACAGATTCCATAACCAAAACAACCTTCACAGCAGTGCATCTTTGGCCACTGACATAAATTTTTTGTCTCAGAACATGAGTTAGGAACATTTATGTCATGGGAGCAAAATCCAATGCAGCCGTAATGAGAGAAGATTGCATCATATATATATAAAAGATCCCATCATCAAACATGAAATCTTGTACAAACATCAAGAGAGATCAAATCTATGTTGTTTTTTTTGCAGAAGTTCTACACACTCCTCACCTGTAAGAGAAGCCTCCTTTTACTATGTTACCAGCTGCCAAATCCAAATCAGCGTCTTCAAGAACAATGCATGCGTCTTTTCCCCCCAGCTCCATTTGGAGAGGAATCATTCCCGCCTTCTTTGAGATTGCAATTCCAGTGTCTCCACCAGTGAAACTGTAGATTAATGTGAATTAGGAGGTGGCAGAATATACCTCTTGCAATGACATCTAAAACATATTCAGTGATGTAAATATGCTCATGACGGTTTAAGATGCTTAAACCTCTGTTGGAACCACAGTTGCTAGTAGGAAATCACATGAATCATCATATAAGAAACTAAAAGGGACAAAACCGTTCATCATAGGTCAGAAACTTAATCATAAGATGACTAAAGAGTTACCTTATGCAGTTCACCCCTGGATGTAATGTAAGAAAGTCACCTATCTCAGAGCCCTTTCCTGTCACACAGCTAATGACACCTTTGGGAAAACCCGCCAAATGAAAGCAATGCACCATGTGAAGAGCAGCAACGGCACCCTACGAAAATATACATAAGGTTAGGCAACTTGTATGACTTATTAAATACATATGGTGATCCACTTAAAAAGAAAAATATGCAGCACACTTGTGAAATAACTAATATGAGAGTGTGTTGGGCTCCATGTACGGTGGCTTACCTGAGTTGGTGGTTTAAGTACAAGGGAGTTTCCAGCGATAAGCGCAGGGCCAATTTTCGAAACAGCGAGATTAACAGGATAGTTAAATGGTGGAATCGCTAAAACAACCCCTAGGGGAATCTGCATACAGCAAATAAAGTATCCAAAAGAAAATATTATTTACAGTCACAAGCATAAACAAATGCTACAAACAGATATGGTTGAAGAAAGTTATAATGAGTTTGACTAAATAGCAGATCAAATCCTGATTACAACCATCGTCTTAATACCACAATGCTTCATTCTTGCTGCTGTTAAACTCTGAATGCCACGTAAAATTGTAGGATAACAATATGGAAAGCAAACATTTAAGAATACAATGAAAAGCTGTTGAAAGACAAACGTATAAGACTGAAAGCTACATGTTTGGGTCCCACGTGTCTAAAGAGGCGTGAACCACCTAAAAGGGGTAGGTCCATTACCTTGGAAGTGAGACAGTATTTGGTCCTTTCATTGCCGGGAAAACTATCAGAAACCAGAAATTTCCCTTCTCCAAGAATTCTCACCCCTTCTTCAGCACAATAAGACACCAAATCACCTGATCTGACAACCTACATCAAAAGCAAAGCATAGTTTATAGAATATGTATAATTCGTCCGCAAATGTTAAAATAAAAGCATGCAATACATAAATCAACCTGTAACTTTCGCTCTTCAAAACCCGATTAATACTTTCCAAAATGCCATTATACTTAATATTTACAATGCCACGAAGAAAATATCAGAAACAAGACGTAAAATAATGATGCATTTAATGAAAGCTTTTCATTCTACATACTTCTTTGACGGCATCTTTAGCTGGCTTTGCAATCTCTTTGACGAGACACTCGGCAATGGGTGCTTTATGCTCCTTCAGTATTGCAGCTGCCTTATGAAGCAACTCTGCTCTTTTCCATAGCGGTGTCTTGGCCCACGATTTTTGTGCTGTCTTTGCCGATTCTATGATCCAGTCGACCTCTTCCTGTGTGCACGCTGTTTGAATTTCGATCAGAGCAAGCTACTATTATAATAGCTAGACGCAAAAAAATAAAAATAAAAAAGCTAACAAATGAAAATCAGTAAAAACAGTAAACAGGTTAACTCTTCAGGAATTGAAATAGAATAGAAACATTTGCAAGATCAAGGCAATAAGATTAAAGAGTGAGGGTAGCAAATAGCACCTTGAACCTTGAAGTGTGTCTTCCTAGTAGTGGGATTGATGATGGGAACTGATTTTCCCGAGGAGGATTTCTTCCATTCGCCACCAGCATAGTACTTGAAAACATCACCGTCTATGATCTCGGCAAAAGTTGCCGTTCCTGCCATGTCGGAACAAGTTGACTGAGCTTTGGTGCGGGGTCGATCAAGAGATAGAAATGGCGTTTGACGTTGCGATTCCTGCGTAGAGTTGAAACTTCAAAAAAAAAAAAAGAAGAGTGTGTTGGCTGAGATTCCCAGAAGGTGCCACGTGTGGGGAAGACCGGGTTTTTCTTTCTTCTTTAATCTTTCTACAGTTACAGACGCGCAGACAGAATAAACGGGATTTGATGCTCATTCTGGTTTTTATGCTCTCTTTTTTTGTTTACTGGTACAACGAGTATAGACAAAATTTGTGATATTTTAAAAATAGTAGAATTCTCGTGCAATCAAAATCATGACGAATCTTATACAAGTTCTTGATGAGCATTGGCCAATAGAAAATGCAAAACAGGAGGTGTTACCCACTCTTCTGACTAAGCCCCGTTTGGCTTGTAAATTCATGGCAAACTTAAAAGGTGTCTGTTCACATTATTTATTGGTAAAAGAGCAAAAATACATATGTGTTTTATCTTGGGGAGCGTCCAGCACCATATGTTTTTTTTGGAGTAAAAATACATATGTGGTTATATTTTAGGAGCAAAAGTCACACCATCGTTAAATCCTACCTGACGGTGCCTCCACCAACAAGCCTGAACTTGAGTTCGGATATGATCTGAATCAAGCCGGGGCAATGTGTTCGTCCTAGCGGGGAGAGTCGGGGTCAGAGTACTCGAAGAAGGTGGGCAACTTGTGGAGCTTCGGCATAGATCTGCACCGTTTGGATTCTGCCCCATCAAATGTTGTCATTTTTCTTCTTTCCGGTGATCTACACCTTCGAATTTGCTTCCTGATCTAGAGTCCCCCGATTTCAGCTTTATACTTCTTCGTCTGTTGCCATTTTGCTCCAATTTGCAGCTCCTTCGTGTTGGAGCTGTGAATTACTGATTCATCGATCCAGGCTAAAGACAAGGGTCAGCAGTTGATTGTGTTTAACTGGGTTTCCAAAGCAAAAGTTTATGTATACTTACGACTTACGAGTCTCCAGTTAAGAAGGTATTTTATCATATCTAATTTGAGAAGTAGTCGATCTAGGATAAAGAGAAGAGTCAGCAGTTGATTGTGTTTGACTAGGTTTCTAAGGCGAAAGTTTATGGTGAATTGATGCCATTTAATTGGGTAAATTCTTTGGCAATTAATCATACTTCATGCCGATGGAACTATTGCTAATTTAATTTCTCTGCAAGTTCCGTGTATGTTTTGTTCATTTGCTGTCTTGGTGAATCTTTAGTTTGATTGAGTTCATCCTCTTCCCAATTGCTATTCTCAGATTATTTTTGGGCTATTTCATCTGAATCTCTTGCTTCTGATTCAATCACGTACTTCATTCTTTTTCATCAACACTTTATCCATTGCCCTAATTTTAATTTTCTCTTTGCTATCCGGAGCTCGTGAATTCGTGATTGTTAGATTTCTGGGGTTTTAATTTTCTCCCTCATTTTATTTTTCATACGTATCAATCAAATTTGGTATCTATGATACTCTTTCAGAACCCTATCTCAAGTTCAAGCTTGTCGGGAGGGTTGCGTATGAGTTTTTTTTTAAGTTAGGGGTATTATGGTATTTTCATAATAATAATGTGGGCCCACCACAATAACTAACACAGTCAGGTAGGATTTACGGTGGTGTGACTTTTGCTCTTAAAATGTAACCACATGTGTATTTTTGCTCAAAAAAAAAACATATGGTGCTGGACGCTCCTCATGATAAAGCACATATGTATTTTTGCTCCTTTACCCTTATTTATTTAAAGTAGTTTGCGATATAAAGGGAATTTTTGTCTAGTAAAATATTAAAAACAATTTTTTTTTTTAAAGTTAGATGTGGATGTTTTGAGACAGGCACTACTACAGAGAAAAATATCGATATTGAGATTTGCGCAAAATGTTTAGCCACTAAGCTACATAATTAAATTATAAAAATAAAAATAAAAATTAAGGAAGAATTATCATAAAGTTTAAAAAATACAAACACAAAAAATTCGCACGACAAATAAATAGTATGCAATAAACAAGTTAAAGATTTGCACGTGATGAATTAATAATTGAAAATTTGTAGCATTTGCAAGTATAACTTCAATTGAACTGAGATCTTTGAATTGGCTTTTCAGATCCATTCGCATTAATGTCTGGAGCTATGTTGTAATCAGACCAGGTTATCCAATATCCACGAGGAATCCTTTTTATTTTCATTTAATCGTACCATTCACGTATTTTTGGACATTATGTATTGCGTTTCCCAATTTCCCCAGTGATCATGTTACCTCATAAGAAATATAAGATTCCATCAAAATTATTGAACCTAAATTCCTTCTATAAACATTGAAGCTTTACATATTTATCTCAAGTAATAATTTATTTTTTATAAGGCAAGAAAATATTATTACATTCAAATTTATGTGACAAATTTGAATTTTTTTTGCTAATTAAATCTTTATTATAAAATTTAAATTTGATGCAAGCAAATTAATATCAAATTTGAATTATGAAAAAAAAAATTTCCCTTTTCATTTTTAGTCAATTACTTTTGAGGATAAAATATGTATTTTCTGATTCTTTCCCAACCGACACTCTTTCATTTTCTTTATACCAAATAACTTGTCTTCCCTTATCCCTCAAAATCTTTCATTTTATTTCTTTCCCTCATCTAAATTTCTTTTCCTCTTGAAATATTTCCTGTACCAAGTGGGCCCTTAAATTTATAAATTACCAGCTTGGCCAAAAAAGAATAAATCTAGGAATTAAGAGTGGGGGGTTAACTAATTATTTGTGGTCAACGAGCAGTATAAGGGATTGATTGTTGTCATTATATGATATGCTCTTCGACCTGAATTATATAACAATATTTGAGAGTTTATATTTAAATATAGGATAACATTATAATTTTTATTAACTTTTTTTCTAAAATACTCCTATTAATACTTACTCAATAATAATAATCTAATAATGCATTTATATATTCTATAAATTTTAAATAATTTTTTAAAAAAGATAAATATAATTAATAAATTTAACTTACGCTATTAATCACTCAGAATTAAGTAATGTGTTTTACAATTAGCTGTGGGTCACTGATCGTCGTTCGCCGTTCATCATGAGTTTTCGGGTTCACTCTACTTTTATTGTTTAGGTTTCGTTGTTCAAGTTCACTTTCCTTTTCGCGTTCACTTCGCCGTTCGGGATTTTTTGCTGATCTATTTTTCGCGATCTGCTTTTATTGTGTAGTCCAACCATTTGATCTGTTTTTGTTGAATCGCGTTCACTCCGTTCGGGTTCACTCTGTTTTTTGTTGAATTTGTTCACCATTCATCGTGATTTTTTATTGAATATGTTTTTTGGTGATCTGTTTTCCACTTCCACTAACTTCATTTTGTGATTCTTTATGCGGAAGTTGAGCGAATTTTCCAACCCCACGTTAGATATTCTAAGCCTGTAAGTCTTTCCTGTAGTCTAAATGATTCGGCGTATGATTAGCACAAACCAAGTGTGCACTCGAATTTCAATTGATGCAAACACAACCCTATTCCCTTTTAATTGATAAAATAATAATTTTTCAAGTTCACTCTGATTTTTTGGCTGGAATAAGAAATTATTTATAGTGTGACTATTGCATGTTTTTAATTGATGCCACTATTCTTATACTGTCATTGATGATTTTTTAGAGAAATTCTTGTGAAAATTTCATGCTGTCTTGAGCTCTTTTAATTCTCACTACTGTGATTCTTGAGAATTAGCTTGTAACTAGATCATTGAAATTTTCAGGTTATTATTGAGAATCTGATAGCACCATTACTAGATCATTTGAGTTCAGCTATGTGACATCTGAGTCTTGATGATAGCACCGTTAGTAGATATATTATTTATTGATTCACTTTTGTCATTTGCCATTTTTTAGGATAAAAAGGTTTTTAGGTTCTTTTTTTACAAAGTCAAGGGGTAGTGGAACTAAACGTTATCGATCCGAATCTTCATCTATTGATTTATTTCAAGATAAACAAAATGCTACTCCCTCAAGTCAGAACAAACCAACAGTAGAAGGTCCATTGGATTTGTATGTTCTTGATCCTGGTAAAAGACTTCCTATTATGAGCGTTGCGAAGAGTGCTCAAGAAAGGGAAATAATTCGAAGAATTTATCTAACAAATGGCCATTGTCAACCAAAACTTGACAACTTTCCTCAATCCTTAATTGGGGGTAAAATGCGTAGATTCAATCCTCAATGGTACAATGACTTTGGCACTTGGTTGGAGTATAGTGTATCAAAAGATGTTATATTTTGCTTGCTTTGTTATCTATTTAGTTGTGAGCATGGTGATGGAAGGAGTGGTCGTGATTCATTTGTGGGTGAAGGATTTAGCAAGTGGAAGGACAAACAACGGCTTCTGAGACATATTGGGAAAGTTGGAGGCATTCATAAGTTGTGCTTCAGTACTGCCAAAGATTTGATGAATCAAAATCAACATATTGACATTGTTATGCCTGATATTTCTGACAAAGCCAAATAGGATTATCGTATTCGTCTGAATGGTTATATTTAATGTATTCAATATCTCATACGACAAGGTTTGGCTTTTCGGGGACATGATGTGACAGATGCTTCAACGAATCAGGGAAATTTTGTGGAGCTTGTAAAATTCATTTGTGAAAGCAATGAGGAGGTAACTAATGTATCTTTGAATAATGCCCCAGAAAATCTCAAAATGATAGCTCCCTCAATTCAGAAAGATATTACACATGTTGTTGCTAGTTTAGTTACTAGAGCTGTTATTTCAGATATTTGAGATAATTTCTTCTCTATATTAGTTGATGAAGCTCATGATATATCAATTAAAGAATAGATGACCATTGTTTTAAGATATGTGAACTACAACGGTGACATTATTGAGCGTTTTCTTGGTCTTGTTCATGTTTCAGATACTACAACTAATTCACTTAAAGAATCGATTGAGTTAATTTTTGCCAAAAATGGCTTGAGCTTGACAAAGATTCGTGGTCAAGGTTATGATAGTGCAAGCGATATGTGTGGTCAATTCAGTGGTTTGAAAAGTTTGATTTTAGTTGAAAATAATTCTGCTTACTATGTTCACTGCTTTGCACATCAACTTCAGTTAGCTCTAGTAGCTTGTGCAAAAAAGGTTTACGCATTAACTGACTTCTTTAATTTTATACCGTTGGTGTGTAATGTAGTTGGTGCTTCTTGCAAAATAGCAGATATTTTGAGAGAAACACAATTGGAAGAATTAGTCAAAAGTATTGCAAGCGATGATGTTCAATCAGGGAGAGGCTTGAATCAAGAAATGAGTTTGTCACGACCGGGGGACACACGTTGGAGCTCACATTACCGATCATTGGTAAGTCTGTGTTCATTGTTTAATCTTGTGCTTGATGTGCTAGAAATTATAAAAGATTATACAACCCTTATGCATGCAAAAAGGTCTGAAGCCTCTAGCCTTATGATGCGTATGGAAACTTTTGAATTTGTATTACTTTTGCACCTGATGATCAAGGTCTTGGCAATAACAAATGAGTTGTCACAAGCACTTCGGAGAAAAGATCAAGATATTGTGAATACTAGGACACTTTTAAAAGTTTCAAAGGTGTTATTACTGAAGATAAGAGATAATGGGTGGGATAATCTATTTTAGAAGACTTCTGAATTTTGTATAAAACATGATATAGATATCCCTGATATGGAAAGTGTACTGCAAGTACAAGGGAGAACAAAATGTAGAGGACCAGTTAGTCATCTGCATCACTTTAAGGTTGACATATTTTATGCAGTGATAGATACTCAACTTCAAGAGTTGAATGATCGTTTTAGTGAAGTTAGTTCGAATTTGTTGGAATGCATGACATGTTTAAATCTGTTCAACTCTTTCTCGGCAATTGACAAGAATAAGTTGTGTGAATTTGCTGGCTATTATCCTTCAGATTTTGATTTGAATGATTTTGTCATGCTTGAATATAAGCTCGACACGTATATTGTTGATGTGCAATGTGATCCTGATTTTTTGAATTTGCAAGAAATAACTGATCTTGCCAAGAGGATGGTTGAAAAGAAAAAAACACATTATTATCCTTTGGTTTATTTACTTGTAAAGTTAACATTAACTTTTCCTGTAGCAACTGCATCTGTGGAAAGAGCATTTTCAGCTATGAAATACATCAAGACTGCACTTCGCAATCGGATGAGGGATGAATGGTTGAAAGATTGCTTAGTGTCTTATATTGAAAAAGATGTATTTGATAGCATTGATAATAAGACAATTATGATGGAATTCCAAAAAATAAGACCTAAAAGAATGATATTGTAATTGTTTTTATTGTAATATACTTTTGTTATTAAAATATATAGTGTCCAGCCTTACTATTTCTAACCGCACTTAGTCTTGTTTTTCCCTTTATATTCTTTTATCTTTTAATGCATTTAAAACTTTGCTTAAAAAAAAAATCAGGGGCACTGCCTTGAACCCCCGCCAATGGTACCCCTTCCATAATTTCTTTATCTGCCCCTGGGTCTCTCCCAAATATTTCCGTGATGAAAAAAAAAAAAAAAAGAGGCAAAACATGGCGAATCATAGGTCCAATATAAAATATGAGGGGCTAAATGGCCCAGAAAATTCAGTGGCTCATAGAAAGGACCAGTGACGTCATTCAAGAGAAACAGTGTGGTCACGAAGGCCAATAAAATTTTGAGACAGGCCCTCAAGTTTGGCCCATTCCAAGCATTTTATGTGAACCCAAAAAGCGAATTGACCCGAAGTCTCCGTTTAGATTTTCATCCACTTAAAAACTTCCACGTCATTAACTTGCCAATGTGTTGCTACCTTATTGGCTTAAAATATGTCACTGAACGTGTCTCCAATTTTCCAGCGTCTCTTTCACTCGTCTCCCCATTTCTTCCTGCGAAAAGTTGAAGCTGGAAGTTGGAATTGGAAGCCTATACAAACTAGGATTTTTTCCGCCCTGAAATTCACTGGAGCCCCAACACACCAATCCGTTTTATGACGAGTTGAGCATTCTTCTTCTTTTGAGCAGTAAGCTTTCTTTCCCTCTATTCCGATCTGGATAGTAAGTCGGGTCGAACCGTGGCTTCCGCAGGGTCAGATAATCTATCTCGAAGAAAGCCTTTTTCTTCTTCTTCTCCCTCTCCGTCTACGCCAAGCTCGGGACCAACCCGGATTGTTTACAGGGAAAGGAGGAGACCTTCCGAATCTGAATTTCCCTTCTGGCAACAGACTTGGTTCATCGTATTGCTTTTCGTCATGGCTCTCGGATTTTTCGCCCTCGCCCTTTTCCTTTTCTTCAGTCTTGATTCAGACAGTGGTCCTTCTTCCACGGCATCAGCAGCTTCCTCTGAAGGCGTTGAGGTATAATCTTCGATTTTTCCTGCCCGTCTTTTGCCTGTAATTTTTTGTTTCTCTTAGGGGCTGTGTGATCGATGTTGAACATTGCTTTTTATTTTTACTTTTTGGCCAATGAGTGATAAAAAGATAAATTTGATGTAAGTACGGTTAGAGATCATATGCTTAATTACTGTTTGATGGAAACCCAATAAATGGCTCGTCGAACTACTTCAACCTCAAGCATTTGTTTGCTTACAAGTTGAAGATAGAGTTTGAGAATGGTGATCATGAATCCTAGTGATAGAAGATATTAGTCAGCTTGCACGTCCGCTGAATGAAAAGCGATGTTAAGTTCTGAATTTTAATGCAGCAGGATGAACTGTTTTGCATTTCGGCATTTCTTGTATAAAGGACCAGTGCCTCAAAACTTCATGACTTGATGAGGCATTTATTTTCCTTTTTTTATTTTTTCGATTCAAAATCCGAGCACATCTGTCACATTTTTATTCTTATCTAATATGTCCACCTGGCTGTTGATTAATTCGCAACTGATAATTTTGCTGCCGGGTCACATTTAGGTGCAAATTACTTATGGGTCGGTTCTGAAGCTGATGCATGAGAAGACCAAATTTCGGTTGCATTCTCATGATGTACCATATGGTTCTGGCAGTGGACAACAATCAGTTACCGGCTTTCAAGGTGTTGAAGATGCTAATAGTTACTGGGTAAGTTCTTATCTATGGTCTTACCGTATTTCTCAAGGTTCCATTTTGTGTTTTGAAAATATATATTGCATGCTAATAGTTGATGAGTATCTTGTGTTTTGGGTCATATTGTATGTTTCACCCCACAAGGCTTGTTGTTGTTGTTGTTTGATGTTTCATATCTGCATTATTCTTTTCTATTATGTTTTTGAAAATGGAAGTACTCATTCTCCGACGCCTAAATCGTACAATATTTGTGGGTGGTGATGCCATCGACATTAATTACTAAGCTCATACTTGTCCTTGTCTTGTGTTTTGAGTTTGTATGAGACAGAAGAAAAGGCATTGTTCCCACCAAAAGTGGAGTAGCTTCATTTTGGGAAAGTTCCTAAAATGATGCTACATCACTTTCGGCCTGGTTCTCGTGTCTTAATTTTGAATGAGTAATTGAACTCTCCAAAATGTTGTTTTCACTGTTGTTGCTTATACAAATTGTCACCTTTATGGATTCAAATCCTTGCTTTGCATAAACACGATTCTACTGAATTTTTTTAGTTTTTAATGTTATCTTTAATCATTGCTAATATCTTTCTTTGTTGATGTACTTAACGTAGACAGAATTATCCATATTGTTTTAATGATGACTTACGATTTTGGATGGTGCGTTCTTTTGCAGATTGTTAGACCTCAGCCTGAAACTTCTGCCAAACAAGGTGACACAATTAAAAGTGGAACAATCATTAGATTGCAGCATATGAGGACAAGGAAGTGGATGCACAGCCATCTGCACGCATCCCCAATAAGTGGCAATCTGGAGGTAGATTGAGGTTCTTTATTGTTCAGTATCACGAGCCTTAGGATTTGATAGTGATTTACTTTAATGCTTCCTGGGGGACTTTCATAGGCCACAGTTAAGTTATGCGAGAGACTTGCTTATATATGATTGTGATATGAGGGCTCTGGATGTCACTATTTGTTCTGTCTGGTAAAAGACCTTTTTTTGGGTCAAAAGCTGATACAGCACTGAATTTTCCATTTCCTTTCGTGCCTTTTTACCTCCACGCAAGACAACTTAAATATCTCTTATTTTTTCTCAAGTATGTGCTCTTTTTAGTAACCTGACTGTAAAAAAACACTTCTTTTGAAAGATTTTCTAAACACATAACATGGGTTTATGAAAAACAAACCACTTCTTTCTTTCATTGTTTTATATGAGGTTCTATTAGAAATAAGTTTAAAAAATATCTAAAGATCTGTAGCATTTGCAAACATAACTTTAATGCAATTGAGATCTTTGAATTGGCTTTCAGATCCATTTGCATTTATGCCTGGATCTATGTTGTAAACATACCAGTTTGTCCATGAGGAATCCTTTTTATTTTCATTTAATAGTACCATTACATATTCTTGGACATTATATATTGCGTTTCCCAATTCCCTCAGTGACCATGTTACCTGTCTATGCCAATCATTCTCATCTGCTCTACATTCATTTCCTAGATAATTTCCTTAACTGTCCAACATCTGTTATTGCTAAGCATGCTAGATGGATGTCCTAAAATGTGGTGAAGAGAACCTTTTTATATGTATTTATTCATGTGATTTTAAGTGTTGATTTGTTTTTTCTGTCACTAGAAATCAATAATATTGTTACTTTCCTCCAGTTGTAAGTTATTTTTTATAGCGTTACTGGCCTCCAAAGGACACAAGTAAGAGAATATTGGCGTCACTAAAATTGCCTTTAGTTTTTGTCTGTCATTTTCATATGTAAGAGGTTGCTATTGAAGTTCTGATTCTAAGATAATCCTTTTTTTCACCGATCACAAAGGCAATGTTAGATATCTGAATTTATTCACTTAAACTGAAAATAGGTGAGTTGCTTTGGAGGAGAATCTGAATCTGACACGGGGGACTATTGGAGGTGAGCCGTGAGAAAATATTCTGAAGTTATTTACTTATCAAATTATTTAAGGGGCCTCATATCATTTTCATTCTCATTAGGCTATTAATAGAGGGAAGTGGAAAGACTTGGAAGCAAGACCAGAGGATTCGACTTCAGCATGTGGACACTGGAGGTTATTTGCATAGTCATGATAAGAAATACTCTCGGATTGCTGGGGGACAGCAGGAGGTAAGAAAGGAATTATAAACTGGGAATCTCTCTCTCTCTCTCTCTCTCTGTGGGTTAAGATCTGGAATTCTTTTTATTCAATGACAGATTGAAGATGTAGACACAGTTGAGCAAATTGTATTTTTTTAATTTTCTGGAAAACTTTGGATTTTCCTGTTTTCCCACTACCGAGTTTCATAGCCCCTTCCAACCCATACTGTGGTCACGGGTATAAATGTTAGTTGCTTGGGAGTAAAATGTATTTACAAAAGTAGCTAAGATGGTCACCATTCAAGTTAGGATGAAATTTTGTTTTTACCGTGTGGTACAAGATTAGTGATTCCACATTTATTTTTAATCTGCACATTTAGGTAAAGGAATCTTGTAATTCATGTCTTGAGCTTCAGTTTCATTTGTATTCTTTCTTCTGGGGTGATACCGTGTATTAAATTGTTGAAGGGTCATTAATTTTGTGCACTAACTGTTTTTTTAATCCTACAGGTCTGTGGCGTCCGGGAAAAGCGTGCTGATAACATATGGTTGGCCGCAGAAGGCGTTTACCTTCCTGTTACTGAAAGCAAGTGAAGTTGATCACCATAACCATATACTTGCTATTATGCAATTAGTATCGATACTTTTGTAGCATGGTGAAATGAGTGAGGCTAATTTTTGTGGTTTTAGGGGTTTAGTGTACTCTGTCGAACAAGTAACAGATATGGGCAGGCTTTCGCCCTTTATAAATTTAATATCTACATATAATTTAAAAATCTTGACAAGCTTTTCAGTCAAAAAGTTGCACTCATTTATATCAATAGCAACTATTACATGGATTGGCTGACGCTTATAAGACAGTTTTGGAAGCATTCAACTAATTATAACCTTGCTGAAGACTAAAGTTCACGTAATGCCTGGGTAAGTTTGATCCATCAAGGGTAGTTATTTACTACTTTGTCCCTTATTATAAGTTGCTTATACTAAAAAATTGTATTTAAAATATAAGTTACTTGTAGGATAATAAATAATTCACTATTGGTTGGGTACATGGGAAAGAGAGAAGAGAGGAGAGAGAGATGTGTGTAAATGCATATAAATAAAAGGATGGGTGAGAACATGTGTATCCAATGTTGTTAAAATGTAGAGTCAACGTTGAAACGGGAAGGGTGAGCAAAACGTAAAAACGTAAAACGGAACGGAAACGTAAAACTAAAAAACACACAAATACATTAAAGTCATTACAAATTTAAGTCCAAACATTCAATCATCAATCATCATAATACATATTAAAATCAAAAGACATAGGCAATACTATTATAAAAGAGATCAACATCTCTAATGTAAGTCATCGAATTCGGAGTCAAAGTCAATCTCAATATCATCTTCTTCATCCCCTCCCCCACTAAGAAATTCGGGAATATCCAAATCATTCAAGTTCCCCAAGTTCCCCTCTTCTTCATCCAGATCATGATCATCCAAGCCATGGGGATCTTGATCTTCTCCAACTCCAACATCTTCTGAAAAATCTTCACATGTTGGTTCCACAATCCAATCATCATCCGACTCAATGTCATCAAAGTTATAATCAATTTGAGGAGAGACTCTACGTTTTGTGTTGCCTAATCTTGAGTTAGCCATCACAAAAACAACATTATTCATTGTCTCTTGCTTCAATCATCTGAAAAATCTTGTCAGCTGTTTTGGTGATGTGAGATGCATCAATGGACTTGAGAAACACAATTCCCATAGAGCTATGCACACAAAAATTGATTATTGATCTTCTTCTTTTATCAATCCACCCATCGGTCATTATTGTGCATCCAGTTTTCTTCCACAAAGCCTTATGCTTTTCAACAACAGCCATTGTTGCCTCATATTTTTGCTTCAAGTATTTTACTCTACACTCATGATAAGATGGTGGCTTGAAACTCTGGTCCATGCTTAGCAATTGATTCACACATATTTTGAAATCATCGCTATTCACAAAATTGAAAGGAATTCCATTGTTATAAATAGCAGTGCAAATGTCAAGACATGCCTCCTCCCTCAAGTTCTTCTTCAATATGGTGTTGAGGGTTACGGGAGCGGATGATCTACTTCTCTTAAAAACATCAGAGGAGGTAGTAGCAGCACCACTAACAACTTCCTCTTGTATTTGAGATGGTTTTCCTTTTTTTGTTGCTTCAAGAAGCTTCAACATCTCTTTTCTTACTTCCTCTGGCACCGATATACATGGTTCAACGTCTCTAGATGTTCCTGCCAAATGGTTCTTCACACGAAAAACTCCAGCAGTCATTTCTTTGGGACAATACTTGCATTTAAGCTTTTTTGTTCCTGGAACTTCAATTGCATGCTTCCATGCAGGATCTAACTTATTTCCAGGAGCATTTCTAGCCAATCTCTTCCCCCAACAAGAGTGTTACTTATACTTCCGGTTGCGAAGCAGGAGTGCTACTACTATCATGTCCACTTGATGAGGCCATGTGATTTCAAACTATATTTAATCAAAATTAACATATTTCATCACTCTAACATATTTCAATCAGCAATCAGCAATCATAATTTATAACCCAATTAACATATTTCACTCTAATAGATGTATTTCAATCAGCAATCAATTTGAGACAACATTTTTGAAGCTCCACATGAATGTTGAAACAAAGAAGAGGATGATACCGGTAACAGTATATGAGTATACCACGGTCAGAGAAGAAAAGGAATGCAGCAGCCAAAGACTCAGAGCGGCGGCGGCGACTCGAGGCAAGCAATCGGCAGCAGCGTGCCGGCGTCGCCGTCCAAGGTCCAACCGAGCAGAGAAGATCGGCGGCGGCGTCGACGTCCAAGCCTCCAAGGTCAACCGAAGTCCGAACAAAGACGGTCGCCGTCCAACTTCAATTCGTTGTTCGATCTTCTTCTTCGATCACCGTTCACGTTGATCGGTCGAGCCTTCAAAGTCGGAATAAAGATTGGAAATAGGGTTTTAATTTGGGGCAGGAATAGGATATTACGGATATACCCTTCTACCAGAAAATTTCAAAACGATTCAAACGTGCATTTCGGACGTTTCAACCGTTTCAAACGACGTTCGAACCGTTCCGGCGCCGTTCTCGTCTCAACGTCCGTTTTGAGACGTTTTTCCCCGTAAAAACGCAAAAACGACCGTTTCTACGTTCAAAAACGGCGTTTTAACAACACTGTGTGTATCCTTTCATAAATAATGACAAATATGGAAAAATTTATTCATTTAATGATTTTCTTATAAGTGACTTATACTCCCTCTGGTCCTTATTATTATAAAAACAGTTAAAGTTAATAAAGTTGTTTTATAAGTTAAGTAACTTTCAATATTATCATTACTAATTGTACTAAATTTTAATATTATATTAATTATTCTTTCACCCACTACCTTTATTAATTATGAGAATATATAGAAAAAATAATTAATGCGATTTGAAAATAATCAAATGCCTTATAAAAATGACCTAGTACTATTGCTAGTTTGTGTCTTATAATAAAGACCAGAGGGAGTAATAAGGTGCAGTTGATTATTATAAGTTGTTTTGTGCCATCAAAAATGGTACTCCTCTAATCATTAATATAAGACATAATTAACTTTTTTTTAGAGAGGGTAATAAAACTAAATAAATTATTTTAAAGTATTGACATTCATATTTTTTCACTAAATTAATTTATTTGACTTATGAATTGATATATAATCAAATAATACATGACATATGATATGAATAGCTAATTTATTTAGTTCTTTAATCTCTCCAAAAAAAAATTAACTATATTTTATATTAAAGACACAAGAGTATTGAATTTTTTATTTTTTAAAAAAAACAAGGCTCTCTGAAGGATCAGTCCTCCCAAAAGCGGAGCCAGCCTAGCCCTCGGTGTTTGGTTTGGTAGTTTCAGCCTTCCCTATATACAACTTTTTTGTGAACATGCATAACCCTCCTTTTTTTGAGTTACGTGCAAAACATTGAGATTACCAAACGTCACTATAATACTATATCATGGGAGGCCAATGGGTCTCCTCTAAAAGCACAAAAGACAGCCTTGGACTTTTTTTCCCACACTGCCATGGCCAAATAGTTTGACTATGCTTCTTTTTATCACCCTATAAGCTAGATTATTCTCTGTTTCATTATAGTTGTCCTTTAAGATTATTGCACACAGATTTAAATAAAAATACAATAAATGTGTAATAATGTTGGAATATTTTCAAATGAATAGATTTGTTTGTTGAAAAGTCATGTCCTTATAAATTAAGAAATTTATATGAAGGGTTGTGTAAAGAGTTGTGACACTAAAAGTCACCAATGTTATGTCTCTTTGGTTCCTATAAACACATATGAAAGGTTATGATCAAAAGTCTTTAGTAAAAGGTTGTGTTGGTTTTTTTAATAAGACCCTACATACTATAAAGGTGTAGTTGGAAAAGTTATTTTACATAACCATTGGTTATTTAAATTATGTTGGTTCATGAATGAAGATGTGAGTTTTATGAATATAATATATGGTCGTGACTTTTAATTGAAAAAATGTTTCAAGAGGCACCATTTCAAGACATTATTTCATGTTCTATAAAAAGTCACGACCATATATTAGAAATCACTTCATTTGCTACAAACAATGAAACATCAGAAATCAACAACACGAGATCAAACTTATTGTTTTTATCTATGAGTGCATACAAAGATAAAGTCAAATTATCATTTTGTAAAAATCATAGTAGTCTTGCTTGAGTATTGAGAGTGCAATCCATACTTCAGGGTCTTCGTTGTATCTTGTAGAAAATTCGTTCGTCAATTCAACTTGCACCCTATAAAATAGGTTTAGGTGGGATCGAATTAAGCCAAAAGTAAAGTGTTGCCCACGACTTAAACACATTGTGCCATATTTTCTTTTTCATCTCTTATTCTTATACTTCTTAGAGATCTAGTATCTCCAACAAATAATATGTCATTCTGCACAAGATTTACACCTCGGTCTATCGCTAACAGTAATTTTAGAAACATTACTTTTAGAATCAATAACAACAATGTCTTATTCTATTAGATAGGGGTTAGCTACACGGATGGTAAGACATCATTGTGCTCTATAAAAAAACAAATCTTTGGGTACATTTTTAATAAAGGATATTGTTCTATAATATTGTTTAGTGTTTGCTTCGATTTTCCTCTATCTCGTTTTAGAGTACTTCATACCGCTGGATCAACTCTTCTCATTGGCACACCCAATGGCAGGATCTTCCACCACGTTTTTCTTCATATATGCCACTCTTACTTGTTTATGATCATTATGAAACATATTTTTCACCCTAAAAAGACAAAAATAATGAAATGGAGTAAATATTAATTTATTAATTATTAGAGCCGGTGGTTTTATCAATATCTCATTTTGGTGAATTCTCGATCTTTTTAACTGCACTACCAAGTACCAACTGGTCCTCCATACATAGCATTTCTTTTTACCGTATGCCTCGTTAAGACTGTCTTCTTGGGAGATGCCTTCCTTTTATAAATGAATGAAACAACCATCAGTTTCTGGAACATGCTGGTGGGGCAAACAGAAAACTTGTCCATATTCATTTATTGCAATCACCAAACAAGTTCCAATCATTCAATGTTTTAACACAAACTGAATGTCATTCTACCCTAAATTTATCCATGAATGGTTCACCTCTTACCACACACTAATAAATACCACCTCTTCAGGAATTCACCCAACCACATGTGTTTTGTTTTTTTATGACAGACTTCAAACTGCACCTACTACGATAGCCATGCACTTCATTTTTTAAAAAAAATAAAAAATAAACTTGTGGATGTACAAATGGGCCAATCGTTCACGCCATGATGGAACCTAAAACGTCGAACCAACCAACTGATTGTAACTAGTACAAGTAATTTGGATGAGAGCACCTAATGATCTCAAAAAGGATTACCCACAAAAAAGTTTTTTTTTTTGCTCAAGTACCCACAAAAAGTTTGACCGATAGGAAACTGAGTGAAAGTACTGTGATATAAAGACATCGAGGAAGTTGGCACCCCCGTTGTCATAGGTATCAAAAAAAAAAAAAAGAGTATAACACCAAAGACTCCAGAGTTACGGAAGTAAGCCCCTCCTTGAAGAACAAAAATAGAATTATTGTATCCCCTGCTCATTATATTCTGCTGAGATGTCTGGGACTGGCTAGAGAAAACTTGTATTCCCTGATAGTGATGCATCGTTTGGTTGTGTAATTACGTAACAAGTTCAAGGGTAGGTCTGTCCTTATCTAACTCTACGGATAGTATTCATAAATTGACAAGACAGAACATTGGTAAACATCTGATGTGGGACCTCTATTCTGTAGCTGAGATCATAAAATATTGGGAAAATCATTTTCAAGGCCCTTTTTGGACTGACAATCCCAAAAAAGGCCCCAAGATTCTGATAATCCCAAAAAAGGCCCCAGGGCCTTTTCTGGGATTTTCATAATCTTATGTGAGTTGTCAATGGGGCTGATATAGTTGTTAACGGGGTACCGATATAGTTGTCCACGGGGCTGATATAGTTGTTAGCAAAGTGTTGTTAACGGGACTGATTTAGTTGTTAAAACCTACCCGTTAACAACTATATCAGCCCCTGTTGACAACTCACCAAACATTCTGAAAATCCCAGAAAAGGTCCTAGGGCATTTTCTGGGATTATCAGAATCTTGGGGCCTTTTTGGGATTGTCAGTAAAAAAGGGCCCTGAAATAGATTTTCCCTAAAATATTTGATGTGGGGTGGTCCTCTTCTTCCCCTTTCTTTTAAAAAAACCAGGAGGGTTAACTTTATTTGCCTAATCTAATGTAAGATACTCCGAATTCAGAAACACATTTTTATAAAGACAGAGTCCATAAAAGAATCACAAATTGTCTGTTTTTTTTATTGCTTTCCGATATTCTAGATTATCTGCAGAGTATATGGTGAACTAATCATTGAGTTAAAATAATTGTGGTAACTGAGGCTACCCTTAAACTTAAAAGGAGCTATTGTTATGGTGGTAGTGTAGTGAAGGGTCCATGCTAATTTTTAATTTTGGCAAGTGTGGTTGTTGAAAGCTTCAATTTCATCTCTTTAAAACTATTAATAATGAGTTAGTTGGACAGCATTTAAATAAGAAAACTACATGATGAAATTGAGAGCTTAATATTCGCATTGTATAGTCCCCACTTAGCAAACCCAGACATTTATTTAAAACCAGAGAAATTGAAGCGTGCCACTGGGTCTGCATTACCCAGTCTGCTACGACAATAAAATAAAGAACCCCTAAACACGTTAATGTCTGATCTAACATTAATAAATATGAAGGATAGAAGAAGGTATTGTAACTTTGTGGGAATGAATACAAAGTTGTATGCAGAATGGGCAAAATAGAATTTTAGATATTGTTTATTTTATTTAGGATATTATCTTATTTATCAGTGGTCCTTAAGTTTAGGATTAGTGGGTTGGTTAGTTACAGATTAAAATAATATTTATTTAGGTATTTACTTCCATTATTTACATCGTGGATTAATGGGATAAATTTAGGAGTATTTTTAGGGAGTGATTGTTATATTTTTATCTATAAATATGGAGCATCAATTCATGTAAAAGTATGAAATATATATAGAAAATATTAGAGAATTACTTCTCTGATTATGGGAGATTCTCCTTGGGCTTTAATAGTCCGATGGGTTACAGATTTTGGCTCATTTTTCTATTAACGATTTATTGTATTCTTTATCATATTATGATTTCATAATCTGATGAAGATTTATCCTTTTAATTTTTATCCTCTTATTATTTTACCTTTCCTAAAATAAAAAGAATCTGTCTCTATCAGTATCATCATAACTATACTTGATGAAGATGTTGAAGTGCAGTTTTAACTTTGTGTCTATGCTTTCTTTATTTATCATCCCATAGTTAGCATCAACCAACAATGTTCTGTTTCCTAATTGGTGAAGGAAATTTTACTCCATGTTTGGGTAATAGAATACTCTGTTCAAGGGTTTTAGACCTCTGTTCATTTCATCCTAAGGGTTCATAAAGGATTATCTTGGCTGCAATATAATTTGTGCCAGAGAAATAAACAAGGGAAGAAGTTTGGTGATTATTAAATGTTGACACTAGGACACAATTCCTGCGAACCAGTTTGGCACTTAACGTGCCTTCGTTGGTTCATCTCATAAGCCATATCTTTTATATAATCGAGCATGTGTTACTTGTTATTTGTTCTTGAAAGTGTAGTCTTTGTTATTTTTTTATATTGAAAATCATCCATGCATAAAAGTATAAAATCTAGAGACAACTCATATTTCATAATCCATGAATGGCTCAACTCAAATATTGAAAAGAAAGAAAGTAAAATACGTTTGATTAAATCAATATTACTCACTGATACTAAAACCTATCTCTTTAATTATTATAAATCGATCAAGTAGTGAATATCACAAACTTTGAAGCATTTGATAATTCAAGGTCCAAAAAAAGAAGCATTTGATAATTAATATTTGTTATACACAAGGAAAATATTCAAAACATTATTTAAAGATATTTAGTAGTTAACATAACCATGCCCATAAATTCAAAAAATATATAAAATAAACTAATTTTAACGTCAAATAAATTATGTTATTAGAAGTTAAAAATCCTTTGCAAAATAAATAAATAAATATATATATATATATTCAAGTGTCTTGATCAAATTTGAACATTAGGGAAGAATATAATTTACCTTGTAATAAAATTGTTGAAAACTAAAAGTCATTTAAAACGAACTCCTTGAAAGGTTATCTTTATGACTTGATTGAAATAAACCCATGTAATGTCGTATTCTCTTTATTTTCTGAAGATTTAAAGCCAGAAATTTATCTAAACATGGACCATTATATGATTTTTCTGTTCTAAAGGCAGCAATACAATCGTTGCTTCACTGTCTATCATAAAAATTGTCAACTTTCATCCACTCATCCAACTAGGAAAAACACTGTAACCCCAATAATTGATTGATTATGCCCCAGTAAGTGACTGCTTTTTGGAGCTTGTCCTCTACACCACACATGCATGTTCTTCAGAGAAAGTAAAATAGTACGATGGCATGTGATCCAAAGGATAAAGAAAACTTTAATAAGCTAACATAAAATTAACATGGGAATATTTACATTAAAAAGTCAGCTAAAATTCAAAAGCACCACGAAGAAGATAACAATACAAAATGACTGTACCCCACCACAAGCATTATATGTGTAAACATGTACATAGTGGGGACAAAATGCCTTTGAATTTTATTTGCGAGGACCAGCTCAGCTCTCCATACAGCCAGATCGGTTTCTCATCTAAGCATTCCATTCAGATCTGAGTCTGGTTATAAGAAAATAGTTCAGTTCAGTACACACTAGGTCATGACATAAACAAATACAGAGGGTAAACTAAAAAGTCGCTGGACAAATAAAATTAACAGAGTACAATCCCAGTGTTAGCAGCTAATGTCTAATAAAATACAGTTAACTTCGCTATTCCAAAGATTCCTTCTGATATATTAACACATGGAATTGACCAAGAGCGCCAGCAAAAGATTCTCAAATAGAAAAAAGGCAGTGAATAGTCAATGTTTATGGAAGATGAAAATGACTGGCACCCTTTCCAACATTATCAACATATATAATTAAATTTATAAGAAAGCGTTTTATCATAAGCCATGGTTCCATGAAGAAAGGCGGCTCGCCTCACCTCTATGCAACATATGCACAGGCCTGCTGTCTCGTTAGAAATATTAAAACTATAATAGAGCCAACAAATAGACAAAATTGTACTAATGGTTTGAAAGTGACGCCATGAATATAGGAATGATAGAGTGACCAAAGGAACCCTCAGAATTTCCAATATTGCATGTGATACCACTCCTTCTGCTGGAATGTGATTCATTCCACTAAAGGTGATTATCTATCTTTATGGTTTGGAAGGTGGATTCGAAGGATTTCTCAGACAAGCAACCAGAGATGATGCAATCATGCAACCAGCAGAGAAACCTAATACTAAAAATATATATTATCAATCATATATGAATATTTTGACATGCGACGGCTATATTATCAGCGCTAACAAAAAGCAAAAAACCAAAAGCTCAACAAGATTATGATGGGAGGACTAACTTAGTGATTCATCCTCTTCAATCTTCAGCAGCAGCAATTTCTTCAAAATGGCAGGCTTTTTGAAGTCGATCCTGAAGTGAGTGCCTTAAAATGATCGGATGGAACGAAATCTTGAGGCAAATTGGCCCTTTTCACAATTTTCCTCATGTTGTTTTGCAAACTCTGCTGGACCAATTGCTTCACTGCCTTCTTCTCGTCACTCATCATATCTTCCTCCTCTTCCAAACACTCCTTCCCACTTCCATCTGGCTTCGTACAAGATGAGGAAGAGCCACATATGGGAGCGGATAGAGTTGAGCTGAAGTTTCCACCAGAACCCCCAGATATCTGCTTTCCTTTATCTACTCTCAAGCATCCCAATATTCTCGAGGCCCTTTTCTGTGCCAACGCAGTACCCAGAAGCATCAACTCAAGCAATGACGAGACTATCCCAGCCTCAATCATGCCCTGCCTGTCACCATAGGCTTTGTGTGCCATAATCATCAAAATATAAGATGCTTTTTCCTGGCATCCAGGTGAATCTGTCCAATTCAATACATCAACCAGAATGGGGAATGCATCGCGCACAGCACTTATAGCTTTTCGACCCTCAGGGATTGATACCAAATTGCTTATAATTGAGAGAATTCTTTCACTTACTTCCATGTCTCCTATTGAGTTTATCAGAAACGGAACCAAATCCGTTTCCAATATGAATGAGATGTTGGCTGGGAAGATAGATAGGTTGTAAAGTGCTCGGAGAGCATCTTGCTTAGCCTGGGGGCTGGTTTTTTTATGTGAATTTTCCAGGGTTCTGAACAGGAAAGGAATCGCACCCGACGATCCAATTATCGGTTTATTATCATCCAAAGCACTCAAGCCAAGGAAATTTGCAACAACTGCTTCAGAAACGGATGAATCTGGACCAGTTGGTGATTCGATGAGATTTAGCATTTTGTGAACAGCACCAACTTTCACAATGGCTGCCTTATTTCTGCAAAAGGATAGAGAAAGGATCAGATTTAAATATGTGTGATATCAAGAGTAAACCTGAAATTAAACAGCGAAATTTGAGGCAAACATGCCTAGGCGAGGGAGACAGAGCAGAAAATTAAAATGCAGAATAAAAATATACTTAATAAAAAAAATTTTGGAATAAAACTAATGAAGCAGAACAAAATAAATAACAGGGGGAAACCAGAGTGATCAGTGAAGTCACAAGGGAAGGATGGGATAAAAAGTAACGAGCGAAACAGATATGACAAACAAATTAGTCACAGACGAATTTAATCAACGCTGAAGTCATAATAAGTGAAGACTGTGTTCATTCGAGAAGAAGTAAAGCAATCATCAAAGGAATGCGTGCTGAAAAGGAAAACAGATATTAACATGATTCCTAAACAAACAATGAGGACAAAATGGCATTAACCAAGCAGCCAAATGAAAACACAACGGATAAAGAAAGAAAGAAGCGGAAACTCACGCGTCGTTGCCGATTCCAAGATTGAGTAACGCATAGAGCGAAGAGATCTGAGAACTGACGTCTTCCAAATCAAGCATTCCAACCAAGGGAGGAATCACTCCAAGCATTGCAAGTGTCCCTCTGACTTCCGAGTCTTCCTTCGCGAGCAATCTCACGCTCGCCGCAGCCATCTGCCGCTTTCTCATATCCTCAACCTGTAACTCCTTCACAATTCTCTTCAACTCCTGCAATGCCTCTTCTTTCTTCTTCGTTTCGGCGTCGATTTCAGACTCCGCTATATTCAGAAGATCCGATAGTTTTTCCGACTTCACATTTGGTTTGGGCTGAGACTTGGAAGCACTCTGTCTCTGTTCTCGCAACTTGTCCTCAGAGTTCCCGGAGTCTGATGAAATCGGCGATGGTACGGAGGCAAAGTCATCACGGTGGTGGCGGTGATGGCGAGAGCCACCACCGCAGCTGACAGCGTCAAAAATGATGCGGCGTATTGTTGAAGCGGAGAAGGCATTCCATTTTCGGTAGTGGGCGCCGACTGTTGCATTCCTGGTAGCATCGTGATTGTCGAGAACCAGAGATCCGACGTTGTTCCGGTGATACTTTGCCATTTTCCGGAGTACGGCGACCTACATCGCCATTCTTTTATTATTATCGCTTTTTTTTTCCCCCACTCACAGTGCTGAGTACGGAGAGGGCAGCTGAGTCCACGTTTATGTGCTTCTCGGCTATCTTGGCTACATTTATAGTCGCACACAAATCTCTGAACTGTGATGTTGCATTTTGATTGCCCTCTAATCCGTATACAGCCTTGTTTGGTAGCGTTTTTTAATGCAGCATGAACATTTCATTTTCATTTATAGAATTTAGTATAAATATTAGCATTAAATTCTGTAAAGATAAAGGCCACACTTGTTCATAGTGTTTTTTCTCATCGCGTTTTCTTTTTTTAAATGTTTGCTACAATGTTTTATTTTTGTAGTACTGTATTAAGTATTCCCTCAAAATACGAGTAATAAAAATAGACAAACAAACAAGGCAGAAGTGCAGAAGTCTGAAAGTTGTGTAGCTTAGAAAAGAAGCCACGTCGGTGCAATCTGGCACACCTTTGATCTTTGGGGAATGAGCAGGGGATTATTTTGTTTTGAGGAGAGAAGATCTGGTGTATGCAATACCACAAATGATGATGGTGCGCCCCAACTAAATAGCAGGAGGAGGAAGTTTTCCGGGCTATGTGCAGTGTGGGTCCCGGAATGTGGCATGGAATCTAGTGAGCATGATTGGAGGTTGTATTGTGATGATAGAGGTGCGTGTACACAGGGGATTGGGCTGGGTGAACTCCAAGTCTCGAAGGAGAATGTGTCAAAGTATGTGCATGCAGCATGCCACCTGACTTGATTAATTACAGAAGGATGGTGACCCTAGGAGTATGGACTAATTTTGCTTTGGACATGCATTTTTATCACTTCAAATTGGTAGACATAATAGAGCCGGGAAATCGGGCGGTCAATTTAGGCCCTGGCCCGTCAAGGACTGGGTTTGAAAAAGAGACGAGATATTTGAAATTAGTCCTGGAGGACCTCGGACTTAAACGGGTCAACCCTGCAGGCCCTTTTCACTGTAGCTTTTTCTTTTTTTCCTTTTTTAATTTATTAATTTATATATATTTTGTCTTTGTTATAGAGTTATTTATCCATTTAACTACAAATACATAATAATTATACTCTAATTTTATGATTTGGTTTTTATTTGTTGTAAATAAAATTACTCTTATGTTTAACAGATTAAATTATTTGTTACAATAATAGTCATCGTACTAATGTCGCTTAGTGGTATGTTTCTTATGTTTTATGTGAGTTATTTGTGAACATAGTTTGCTTTTGATTATGAATTAGTGATTGTGCTTATTTGTTGGATGATTTGTGATGTAATTTACTAATTATATTTCTTTAAAATAACATATGAAAATTAATTAAAATTCGGAATAGTAATTTACGGGCCCTGGAGGGCCGGCCCTGACCCTGGTGCTCTTGGGCCGGGCTTTGAAAAACATATGTTTTTCTTACCTCGGGCCCTGTTAGGCCCTGGCCCTTCACGGGCCAGCCTTGGAGAGTTGGGCCGGCCCTGATTCGCAGCTCTAGACCATAATTAAGTGGGTATTCAATTTTTGCCCCGTGACTCCCCTATAAATCATGCACTCTACGCTTTTTATGGATATCTTTATCAACCATGCGGCCAGCACCTAATGATTAAAGGAAGGGAAGTTTCAAAAGGATCACACTTTAAAATTGGCAAAAATACACGACCCTATGGAAAATGTGGCCATGCTTCTATTGATTGGTTTCATCTGCTCAAACCTTTGTCTTCATTACTTGATTATTACTGTATTACTGATGCTTCTTAAAGCTTATGTTTTCTATAATTAGAACACAGTCATCAATAAATGTAAACTTCAAACTAAGACAATACCCTCGAATTGTCGCGTCCTGATACAAATATAGTACATATGGATGCGCGCGTGTGGTGAGCAACATTTTGTGATTAATTAACTTAGTTTGTCGACTGATGAAGGTTATCACATGAAACGAAGGTAGAAGACACGGGATCGACATTCCGTTTATGGTTTCCAACAGTAAGAAAACAAAATCAGGGTGGCGCAACAATCCCATATCATCACGGGCAAGCATAAAAATTATTTTTCTATACAATATTGGGAGCTTATCAAAGAGTAAAACCTCATGACTCAATGAGAACTTATAAACAGGTCAGGAAAAAAAAACAGAGAGAACTTATAACCTACACCTACGTACACAGTACTGATGAATAATAGAAATACAGTTAATTTCGGTAAAATCAAAAGGGTGTTTACACGGTGATAAGCGTACCTTTGGCTTCTAGAGAGTTCACAGCTGGAAGATTATCTCGAAAGAGAGACCTAAGAAGGTTTGAGTTCTCTAACCTCGACGTCTAGCTTTCTGATCTAGATGTTGTTCTTCCAAAAACTCGTGTTTATTACAACACACGTGCGTAGTCTTCAAGGCCGCGATTACATATATTGTTGAGTCGATCGGTCACGGTCGTTTCAATGGTGATGATATTGGCCAAGAATGTCGGGTGTCCATGCAGCTCTAAGGCGTTATGTGCTTCTATCCAGTGCTTCACGTGTACGCTCACACTTCATGTGACCCATCCATACCTTAAAGCCTATTCTTATTCTCCAAGTTCTACCCTCATCTTCCGTTCAACAATGCTGATTATTATCTTCTTATTCTTTGTTCTTTTAGTCAAAACCTTGTAGGTTACATGGGACGTTAGCATCATTGTTCATGTATCACAGCCGTCTAGTTATGTGTTGCTCCTATTTTAGACTGCTTCGTTTCAACCAAAAAAAAAGTTGGGCGGGACCCCCTCGATGGGACTGTGCACTTTCATTGAAGGACCTGGCATTTGACAGCTCTACGTACACTTACATTGGCTTAAAATACAATAGAGCGATTGTCCATGCGCGGTAGAAAAAGGTAAAGTAAAACTAGTCATTTGCAAGTTGCAACTTGCTAAGCCTAACACCTCAGGCCTCAGCCACACTTGTCTTTTTTTGATCATAAACGGCATCTTTTTCACACTTACCAGCAAGAGTATCAAAGGTACATGTACTTCTGTCTTTCAACTTTAACGAAAGATTTGGGAAGACATACGCTCATCAAGTGACTCCTCCTTTCTACGCCCACGTTTTCCACTTACCACTCTAGTTTTATTTATAAGTCCATTTTGACCAAATCTCACATATCAAAGAGAGGTAGTTGACAGTTGACACAACGATTAAGTGGGTAAATTTTCAACTTTACCCTCATTTATGATTGAGTAATTTTCAACTGTTTCTTATTTCTCTATCTTTATGGGTAAAATTGTCACAATCTCATTTATTACATTAAACTGAACTTATAAACATGACCAAATTTTTTTGGTCAAACTGGACTTATAAATAGGATTAGAGTGGTAACTCACATACCTTCTTTGATCATAGTGTGGGTCCCCACCACCCAAACGTAAATCAGGGTTCTTTTTCATTTTCTAATATTATCCTCCAATATCTCGTCGGTTCATGACTTTCCCTTTTAACACAAACGTCTCTTTTAGGATTCAAACTTGAGACTTCGAGAAATCTAGTGGGGCTTACAATTTTCTTTCATTTTCTTGTTTCTTTGTACTCACTGCTTACTCAACGATAGAGATTTCATTCCATGATAGGAGTATGAGTGTGAGTTCGTTGACCAATAAACCTACCAGCACCTTGTTGTAAAGAATTATAAAAACAAGTTCCTGCCATACTCTTTGGTTTGTTGGAGCTCTCTGATGATAATGGTTCGTTTGCTTGCGATCACAGCTATAAATATATATATCAACGTCGTTGACCTCTTTTCTAAGCCAAGATATACTATCCCTCTCGCTTTTGGATGCCACCTTCCTCCTCTAATGGCGGTGTTGAAGGGACATTATATAGAAAGTTGAAAGTCTTCTTTTTTCGGAGCTGTCCCTTTGATCTGGTTGGATCATCAAAACATTGGCTTTAATGAAGTCCCAGGAGCCATATTCCACCACTTACTATATCCTGTGTTAGCAAAACAGTAGTGAAGAGAATTCACCAAACTGGTGGTTCATTAAGCATCAGGAAGCAGGATGTCACTCTTCTCCCTACAAAATATAAATTTCTGAGGACAGCTAGCAATCTGTCATCCTTAATTAAATCTGCCAGCCCCGTACTTCCACATCCATCCATCAGAGTTGGTTCTAACAAAAACAAAAATAGGCAAATTAAAACCATGAAACAGCAAATGAATTTTTGCTATGAACGATGCAGCAAAATTATTGATCTGAGTGGTGCAGGCTCTTCCTCAATTGCTTTCATTGAGAGTCGAACTCAAGACCTCCCTGTCACGGCCTTAGACTTGATCTCCCAAATACCGGGCCGGCCTTAGCTTGATCGCCACTCTCGATCTTTGCTAAGCCAGCCGAAACCTCACAAGTAGGCAAAGAACACAAAGACTAAGAGAACTTTTAGAGAGAGAAAGAGAAGTTAGAGAGGGAAGCTCTTGAACAACAAATGCTTGAAGACTCTTGGATGCTTTACAAATGAGGAGGACACCTCTATTTATAGCCTACCACCTCCTCAATATAATGAACGGCTAAGATTGAAAACATCCTACGGTGGAGAATAGCTCTCCAGAACCTTCCCTAAAAATATCTAGATATTTACACACTTACAAGAGTTCTCTAGAATTCTCCACACAACTCTACCATTATGTACACATATCTACCACATTCTAGGAGTTTCTAGATTTGTCCATACTTGAAGCCCAAACGATCCTATTTAAATGTAGAGTGTCCGTGCACGCAAAATATCCAGCGTTCCATATTGTGCGTGACACTCTCCCCCACCTAATCCAGTGACGCCCTCGTCACTGCACTGGACCAGGATCACCCTTGTCTTCATGAAATGGCCAGAACATTCTCACATGAGAGACATGATGAATCTTCAAGTTTGGAGGAAGATCCAACTTGTAGGACACCTTTCCTACCTTCCCCACGACCTTGTACGGGCCTCGAACAAGACCCTGAAACCCCTCGGTTTGCTTGGGAGGAAGCTTCACGATCACCTTGTCCCCTTCTTGACATTTAGGATCTCGCTTCTTCCCAGCTTTACCCTTCTTCCACATCGTGGCTAACTTGCCCAGGAAGGACCTTGTGACCTCGACCCTTCGGCTTAATGTATCACCCACTACATTAGCCGTGCCAACCCCATACTCCGTCCCGCGGTCCACCTCTCGCCTAGGCGGAAACCTTTTTTGGAGTCTTGATGGCATGAGGTTTCCAGTCCTCTTCAAGACAGGGGAAGATTCCCACGATCCTCCCCATCAGGATCCACCACCTTCAAAGCCGCAAGGTAGGTGACTTTTCCATTCCCAGGCCCCTTCGCCACTCACATGGTTGACAGGCGAACACCCCGCTCGTTGCTTGCCGTTGGTACTGTGCAACCAATCCCCTTTTCAAGGATGCACAGCAAGTCTTCACCTGGCATAAGGGCTACATTCGCCTTGCGCAGAAAGTCCAAACCCAATACCATGTTGAAGTCGTCCATAGGGGTCACCGACAAATCTACGGTCCCCTTCCACGTCCCGATGCATAGCTCTACCTTACGAGCTACGCCATTAAGAGGTTTGGCAGGAGTGTTGACAGACTTCCACCATCCTCCTCGTGCTTGAGTAACAGAGAGACCAACCCGCTTGGCCCCTTCGGGAGTAATGAAATTGTGGGTAGCCCCGGTGTCTACCATCACCTTCATTGGCTTCTCATTCAGCTCCACATCAACAAACATGAGGCCTTTACTCCTCGAAACAGATTCCTCATGTTTGGCCTTCAAGGCATTCAGCACCCTGAGAGATCCCATCCGCATACTCGGCTCCTCCTCGTCAGGTCCATCTTTCCCTCAACGATGGCGACAAGCTACCAAGCTTCGGACACTTGCTCATGTAATGCGGCCTTTTGCACACGTAGCAGCTTATTGTCCTCTTCTTCTCTTCAGATTTGCTCCCATGGAAGGATTTGTCATTTCCTCCCTTAGTGAACTCCTTCCCCTTGTCTCCCCCACCGTTCCCATGATTGGGTTCAGGAGACTTTGATCCGGAAGACTCACTTTTCTCCCCCTTCTGGTAATCAGTGAGACTTTCCGCAATGACAATGGCTTCATCCACATCTGACACATCACGCCGTTGGAGTTCATGTTTGGCCCAATTCTGAAGACCATCCACGAAGTAGAACAATGTCTCCTCGCTACTGAGATTGGGAATTTGTAATGTGAGGGTAGTGAAGTCCCTTACATAATCCGAAATCGAGGTCTTGTGCTTGAGTTCCCTCAACTTCTTTCTAGCCACATAGACCACGTTCTCGGGATAGAATTGCTTCTTCAACTCCCTCTTGAAATCTTCCCAGGTCTCTATGGTGCAAAGACCTCTCTCCATGTCTGCATGCTTCCTACGCCACCACAACATAGCGTTATCCGCAAGAAATAAGGAAGCAGTGCGTACCTTGGTTTTGTCATCGGCCAAGTTCAGGCTCTCAGCATATCTCTCCATTTGCCATAAGAAGTTCTCAACCTCCTTGGCATCACGAACGCCTTGAAATTCCTTCGGCTTAGGGAGATCCAACCTCACCTCCCTTGCTCCACTGGTACCACCTACCAATGGAGTCTTAGTTTGTCTCTCCAAAGAACTCTTTAGAGAGTTGAGTTGCCCCTGCATCGCGGTAATGGCATCCATTACCTTTGCCTCGAGTCGCCTCATGGACTCGGCTCGTTCCTCCTCTACTTTGAGGTGCGAATCAACATCTGATCTCAAGTTGTCTAATTGGCCTAGGGTGTGGGTTTCAAGTGTCTCAAAGTCACTTTCCACCTTGTCCACCCTATTAGCCACCCCGTGTAAGGCCTCCTCCAAAGCCTCCACCTTTGCCATCAAAGTGGCAATATCTGTGGCTTGGCGGGACTTACTTGATTCTCGGGTCTTCTTTGCCTCGGGAGCAAGTTGGGTCTCTCTACCCCTTTCTTCTCTAGACACAACAACTTCCTCAGTTGTTCCCGACATTCTTGCCTACGAACCACGTTCACAGCTTCGAACCTAGCTGCTCCGAACCAAAGCTTTGATATCACTTTGTCACGGCCTTGGACTTGATCTCCCAAATACCGTGCCGGCCTTAGCTTGATCACCACTCTCGATCTTTGCTAAGTCAGCCGAAACCTCACAAGTAGGCAAAGAACACAAAGACTAAGAGAACTTTTAGAGAGGGAAAGAGAAGTTAGAGAGGGAAGCTCTTGAACAACAAATGTTTGAAGACTCTTGGATGCTTTACAAATGAGGAGGACACCTCTATTTATAGCCTACCACCTCCTCAATGAACGGCTAAGATTGAAAACATCCTACGGTGGAGAATAGCTCTCCAGAACCTTCCATAGAAATATCTAGATATTTACACACTTACAAGAGTTCTCTATAATTCTCCACACAACTCTACCATTATGTACACATATCTACCACATTCTAGGAGTTTCTAGATTTGTCCATACTTGAAGCCCAAACCTCCTATTTAAATGTAGAGTGTCCATGCACGCAAAATATCCAGCGTTCCATATTGTGCGTGACATTCCGCTTACTAAATGGTGCTCTAACCAACTGAGCTATGAAAGCAGCCGGAAGCGGGGTCTCAAGTAAATTATCTAACACCACACTTTTAACAAGGGAACTTTAACCACCATTACTGGGCTCAATCTAATAAAATGTTTTTTAATACGAGTAATTCTTCTTATTTCGAAAACAAAAACAAGCATATGTGAACAACCAGGAAAACGCGGCACTATTACGTGCGCGGCTGTAGAACAAGATTTGCTTTCTTCTTCGATAAAGACGAAGACATTCGGTGCCATAGATTATTATTCTTTGCCCACTCTGATCTGAAAACGGGGGACAAAAGATAAAGCACCCCGCAGAAAAAGAAGGCGAGGTTTTTCATTATTCTTGTAATTATATTCCCTTCGTAGTACCGTTACCGCATTTTAAATTGCATCTAAAGCATTCCAACAATTCACTACTCGTTGCAGATCAAAATTAAATTATATAAAGGCGTTATTCACAATAATCAGGCCTATTATAAATAAAACATTTTCCTCCCAAAATCAGACAACATCGTGACGGAATACTATATATTTTCATTTACATTCTTTAGGATTTGGCCTCTCCTATACCCCTAATTCTTATTTTTTTTCAAGTTAGATTAAGATCTCAATAATCTAGATTTAATATGTTAATTTTTGAAGGTAAAATCATAATAATATTTTTATAATATGTTAAATCTAAATCATTAAGGTCTTAATTCAATGGTAAAAAAAATGAGAGTAAAAGATACAGGAGAGAAGCCAGATGAAACTAATAAACTAACATTTGCAGATTCCGTTGAATAACGAAAGTCAAATCAGTTGGTACCAGGAACGTGTTCTTCTGAACTATGTTTCTCTTCGGCTTTGACTCTGCTCTCTCGGGTTCATTATCTAGTTGTATCCGATTGATTTTGATTTAAAATAAATACTACTTACATTAGTATAAAACTAAAATCATTAGTTAAAATTTTTATAAAAAAAATGTAATTAATGCCGTCTGTGCGTTCCTTCTGATTGCAAATTTCTATTGCCAGCCAATGGCCAAAAAAAAAAAAAAATCTGGTTGAGTATCTATCCAACGTTGTATGGCTAACAAGGAAAACTCAATAAAACGATAAAGTTATATTTTTCCCCAACGAAAAAAGAAAAAAAAAAAAAAGCACAGTGACGACAATTATTTGAAATGGCATCAGCGTTCCCACTGGATTCGTCTTTGTACATAGCCTACCATTTTGGACCACGTGGACGGCTATGATGTGGATCGGAGTCACCTCTCCCTGCATTATTTTGCATTATTGTTATTATTTTATTTTTTATTCAATATCATGTATAATATATTTCATAATTATATAAACATTTTTATAGTATAAATTGCACTACAAAAATGTTCTTATTTAATTAGGACCGGAGGTGGTAATATTTTTAATAAGCAACACAAGGTTGAGAAACAAAAGAGTAATTGATAAATGAAATGAATGAATTAATAACCACACACGAGTGAATCATAAACGAATAATGTTTCTCATTTTAATTTTATATAATATATATACTAATACTGATAAAGATTAATTGCATTATTGCTTTACATTATTATTCTCTTCGATTTGAGACAAAGATGGCGACGTGCTCTTTTTTATTTATTAGAAATATACTTCAAGGGCCATTATTAAGAATTCTCAACTATATTGTGTATAGTCTGGCGACAATGACCCTGAAGTCTAAAGTTGTTGATCCCTGATTATTTTCACATAAAGACCTCATTTTCTAAAAACAAGCATGTTTATTTTCGAACAAGGTTATTAGAATACAAACAGATCTAAATACCCATATGAAAATTCGAGGGGAAGTCTATGAACCTAACACATGCATGCTTATCAGATCGCTTGTGATTCGCAGCTAAATGACATACCAGTAGAGTTTAGCACAGCCTTAAGATGCTCAGTATTGGTAATATTTTATTATTAATATTTAGAATTAAATTGAAACTCGGAAAAAAAGAAGAAGAAGAAGGTCGGTGGCATAACCAGGAACGAGTCGTTTTATATGTGGCATATCTGGCAGTCCAAGAACTCCCGTCGTGAGGAGTAGAACTGTCAAAGAGGCCGCCTTTGTTTATTAAAGCCCATCCAAACCTACGCTCTCATCTCTTTCCATTCATCTCTATCCATTCGTTGACCTTCAAATCGCTCTTCACCTTAATCAAAAACTTCTGATTCTTGGTTTGAGATCGGCAAATCGCTAGCCTCTGTTTCCCTCCTGAAGGTTTAGAATTCTCACTCTTCACTACTCATCGTTTTAGGGTTCCTACTTGAATTTTGGTTCCTGTTCACTCCGAACTGTTAGTCCTCGTTGATTGGTTGTGTCTTATACTCTGGTGGCTTTTAGATCTAGTTGAATCTTGACAGTCTTTTTGATTTGGAGCTTTAGTTACTCAAATCTACTTCAGGTCTTGAGTTTTTATAGGCTTGTGATGTTTTTTGTTCAGTTTCTTGGCTGTTCTGGAAATTTGTTTTAAAACTATTTAAAGTGCAATCAAGCTATCACTTTTGAACGCGGTTGAGTTTCGGGATCTGAACGCTTAAGCTTTGTTCTGCAGATCTGGGTGGGTTTGATTGAAATTTTCGTTCTGTTGCTTGGTTTTGTGCATCGGAAATGTCGATTTTGTCGAAAAGCGATTCGATTCTAATAAGGGATGTTTGGAATGACAATCTCGAAGGGGAGTTTGCGTTAATCCGTGAAATCGTGGACGAATACAACTACGTCGCCATGGATACGGAATTCCCAGGAGTGGTTCTTCGGCCTGTGGGTAATTTCAAGAACATCAATGAATATAACTACCAAACTTTGAAAGACAACGTTGATATGTTGAAGTTGATCCAATTGGGTCTTACTTTCTCTGACGAGAACGGGAACCTCCCCACCTGTGGCACTGACAAATTTTGCATTTGGCAATTTAACTTTCGCGAGTTCAACCTCAGCGAAGACATTTATGCAAGTGATTCGATTGAGTTATTGTGTGAGTGTGGGATTGATTTTAAGAAGAACAGCGAGAAGGGCATTGATGTGAACCGATTCGGTGAGCTTTTGATGTCTTCAGGGATAGTATTGAACGATTCCGTTCATTGGGTCACATTCCACAGTGGGTATGATTTTGGGTATCTCCTTAAGTTATTGACGTGCCGTGCCTTGCCTGATACACAGGCGGGCTTCTTTGAATTGATCCGTATTTACTTTCCCATGGTTTATGACATCAAGCATTTGATGAAGTTCTGCAACAGCCTCCACGGGGGATTGAGCAAGCTTGCAGAGTTGTTGGAAGTAGAGAGAATTGGTGTATGCCATCAAGCAGGATCAGATAGTTTGCTCACTTCGTCTACTTTTAGAAAGTTGAGGGATACATTCTTCAATGGATCCACAGAGAAATATGCTGGTGTTTTGTATGGTCTAGGGGTGGATAATGGACAGGCTAATTGAAAGTTCGGGATAATGATTATTAATGAACACATGTAGAGTACGTCTAAGAGTGAGCTTATTTTCTTTTTACTCATGTACACTTCTGCCAAAGGGTTGTTGTTTACTTGTAACTTTTTTATATTTGCTTGATCTTGTAACTCAAACCTTAGATGGTTTTGTAGCCCGAGTTCTTTGTAAATCACTTCAGTTAGTATTTCAATAATAATTCAATAGTAATTTCTTATGTCTGCAGCTATTCCTTCCTTCTGATTCTGCTATATGTTCTTTTTGTTCAAGCCTGAAGCTTTATTGCCAAGACAATCTGAATATTGATCCTGCAATACACTTTCAAGTATTATCAACTGTTAAATGTCACAAGCGGAATCGTGTTTGTCCTTAATGTAAGATGCCACCTGGCTTTTGTCGGTGTATTGTGAGAGGATTTTGTCCTGAATGGGAAGGATGCTTGTTCATGGACTCCTGTTGTATAATTCACAGAAGTGGCACTTACTTTCACTTTGTGTACGAGGCTGGTTAAGATCATCCAAGGTTCAAGAAATGACTGCATTGGTATCGCTGTCTCTGACCCCTTTCATTTTGCAGTTCTTGTAATTCCGCCACTGGTTAACTATAAATGACATGCTAACATTTTGGACGGAAATAAATTTAGGGCTAAAACTTGTGATTTGAAATTATAGGGACCAAAATTAAATGAGAGCAAACTGTAAAACTAAACATTATATTACTGCTTAATATTTCTATATGAAGCTAAAGGTTGTATGACGAGTTGGATCAGTGCCTAGAGTGGATGCACTAAAGTGAATGATTTCTAAAAGCCTTGAGCGAATTGTTGCACAAGATGCTGCCACATCTGATAGATCGTGTCGTTTCAACATCTTAGCTAAAATGTAATACTCCAGAATGCAACTGGGCAGTCGTGATCTTAAAGTGTTCGGCAACTTAGAATTAGCTGAAAATCACGTGATCTTTTATAAGTTAAAATCCATGTTAATACTTTCTTAGCGACACCAAACTTAACAACTTTGGAGTTTTCATAATGAATATAGCAACAGATGCTAGTTGATTTTTGTTTTTTGGTCAACACGGGGCATAGCCCATCTTTATTATATATGCTAGTTGATTTTAACTGTGATGTTCATTATACTATTTTATGACAGCGACCTAATGTTAACGAGACCAAAACGAAAAAAAAGATGCCAAGACATTGCGTGTAAGGTGAGTTCATCACATCTCGCGCTGCTTCTATACAACTCCGGTGGCTTGAGTCTTCAAGTCATCGATTCCTTTTTCATCTGCTCTTGGAATTTGGACCGTCAGTTTGATGCATAGTGTTAGGAAGCCGCTAATTTATCATTTTTATTAATGTACTAACTTCTTTTTATTTTGAATTGTAGCATAAGATCAAAATTGCATTAAACAAATTCAGCACAAGCTCTATTGATGTTAAAGATACCAATTTTTATTTTTATTTTTTAAGTTTGTCCGAGGTAGTTGGAAACCAAACTGTTAAATTGCCAGTGTCACAGGTTGTTAATTTCACCCGTTTTTCACCCCGGGCCAAATAAAATCTTTAGTCAGTTTATTACTTTATTCTCGGTTATCCATCTCTTGTTAATTAAAAAAGAAAAAAAGAAAAGGGAAAAGAAAAAACATGTTCAAGTTGTCACGATGCCCATATCAGTTGGCTACGAATTACTAGTATTTTCACATTACATATGATGTAAAGAATCAATCATACAGTTTACTTATAAGTACTCCCTCCGTCCTTAATTATAGGAGCAAATTTTGGAGTTGGTTTTGGTTCTAATTATAAGAGCAAGTTTTAATTTTTGTCAATTTTTTCCTATAATACCCCTATTTATACTTATTATTAGGAGCATTATATATATGTGTGTTTACATATATATTTATATTTGTGTTTATGTGAATCAATATATATGTGTGAACACACACACACATATATAAATGTGTGTGTGTGTGTCTATGTATGTAGATAGATCTATATGTATACACATATACACACACATATATGTTTATATAGCAAGACCATTATTTCAATTAGAAAGCGTGTGGAAAGAAAATTAGATCTATATGTATACACATGGCTATATAGAAAGCAACTAATATACATATATAAACTAATATGTCATGGATATCTAACGTAAGACAAATTAGAAAAACTTATAATTAGGGTAACCTGTGTCATTTTAAATTTATATAAGGACATTTTAGGAAAATGAGTAAAATTAACTAATATAACTTCTCTCCTTAATTCTTCCAAAATCGGTTAAATTGCTCCTATAATTAGGGACGGAGGTAGTATTATATTATAATTTGATAGAAACTTTGTATTTCATGTCATTATTGTTATACATTTTAAATTAAAACGAAAATATTTCCTTAAAAATATTTTCAAATATTCTTATCATTTTCAAGTAAAATATCAACATAACATACAAAGAATAAAATACAATTATTTAAATGAAAAAGTATATTTTTCACGCACGTGTTTATCTTAATATTATGAATATGATATTCCTATAATTTATTATCTAGAAGTACTAATTTACTATGAATAAACACCATTGAAAATGTACCGCCTTGACCAACGCAGGGATCGAACCCCCTCCCTTGAGGTGAGGAAGAGATCTCCCAACTTAAGGTTCAGTCTTTAACCACTCCAAACTGAAAATTGCCATCCAGGGTCTGGTCCAGTTTGAGAAAAAATCAGTGTCAAGATAGATTAGTTTGGTCTCTCGAGTTTAAGATTGGTTTTTTTTTTTTTTTTCGCTCACCCGGTTCACCAGATCTTCGTCTTGACTAATCCGGATCCAGACCCGCGTCGCGCATCTGGTTATGGTGGGAGAGTCTCCCAGCGGAGCTTTTTTGCATTCACAAGGTTCGAACTCGAGACCTTACTTAAGCGACACAAGCCGCTTACCACTTGTGCCAACCCCCATTGATAAGATTGGTCTATTGAACCATAATGTTTTTCCAAAAAAAAGAACACAGTAAGAAGAAATTGGGCACGAGCTCCGTAACAAATTCATTTTGATGACTCGCTTACATCTTCATGACTTTGTTATAGTTCTAGAAGGATACTTTTATTCGAAATTTATTACAAATAGAGATAGTTTTCACTCCCAATTTTCACGAGTTCATTCCAATTTTAAGTTCTAGTGGCTTGCTTCCACCTACAAAGTTTTTATAGTTCTAGAAGGATACTAATATTCAAATATTATTAGAAATATTGATAATTTTGAAAATTACAAAAAGGTGGCAACAACGACGAGAAGATAGAGATGGTTGGCTCGATGGGTAGGATTGAGATTGAGAGAAAGAAGGAGAATTGGAGAGAATATGACTGAATTGTAATTTTTTAAATATTTATGTCATTTTCTATAATTATTTTTAGTTTTTTACTATCAGTTGGAATAAAATTTAACCAAGTCAACATCCATGTCAACTTTAAAGATACAAAAAGGTGAAAGTAACGGTCAATAAGTATTTTTTTCCACTTTTATAACCACATAATCACTTTTATATCCAAAATAAACATTTGGTGTTGAATACACTTCTTGAAAATACATCTATATATTTTTATAGCTTGACCCCAAATTTTTTTAATCCCAATATATATAGCTTTATCAGTACCAAGGGCGAGTGGGTTTACGCAATCCCATCCACCTGCCAATATCGATCATAATGCCAACCCTTCCAATGCCAAATATCGAATATGGCTTAAAAGTATAAAGAAAAAACAAGTCTTTGTTCTCTAAAATATAACTCTCATACGGGACCAAATCGGGTGGTTTGGACCTTCAGTCTGAAATCCAATCTAGCAATACATCTCTTTAGAACCTCAGATTTTAATGTTTGGTGGATTTCAACAACAGGGACCTCTATTGAGTAAGCGAGATCTTTCTTTAATTTGTTGGCTTCTGTAGTTTATTTAGAAAGTTAGAAATGAAATGATTTTTTATCATAGACAGCCGAATCCAGGTATTATTATTGAACTGGCTAGGAAAAGTAATTTTGATTTTTGGCTAACTATGATAAAAGGAGTAGGGATACTTTTTTGTCGAGGGACTTTGATAGTCCTGACATTAAATGGTCTCCTCTGCTCTAGATAGCCTTAAAATTAATTGTGATTGAACATTTTCACATTGTGAAAAAGATCCTGCCATTGGGGCAAATTGTCGTGATTTTGCTGGCTTTTTTAGATGGGGATTTGTGGATAAAATTAAGTTTATTTCAGTCTTTATGACTGAAGCCTTAACTCTGAAAAGGGCTTGCTTCTTGCTATGGAATTTGGTCATGATAAAGTGCTCTTTGAAATTGATTGCCTCTCTCTGCTTACCTGTGTTGAGGCCAAGTTACCGGATTTGTACGATTGGAGGTGTAGAAGTATTATCCAAGATGTTATTTGTTTTTTGTCTTCTAAGGTTGAGTTCTTCTTATCCTTTATCCTGAGATGGGACAACCATGCTGCAGATCTCCTTGCAGTTGATGCTTATAAAGGGATATACCCTATTGAGTAGGTTTCACAATCAACACCTGCTTTATTATCTCTTCTAACTTTGGAGACTTAGAAAACTTGTGCTAATATTGATAATTCTTCGTATTCCAATTCTTCATTAGATAGTGGCTAGTTTGATTGTTTCTAGTTTATTTGTTGTTTTTCTTATTTGTTTCTGTTGTATTTGTTTATTTCGATTATGTCTGTTGTTTATTATTCTGAATGTTGTTTTTTTCTCTCTTTGTAAACCTTCATTTCTTGAAGTTTATTAATAGAGTTTTCCTCGGATAAAAAAAAGAAGAAAGAATCCAATTTAGCCCGATTAATCAAATGAGTTCAGTGATTGCTTGGTCGAACTATTTTTCACATGGATTTGGGTTAGACTACGCCTCTTAAATGGTACCGAGTTATCCATACTGTGAACCCATATTATGTGTATGCAGTACATATGAGTTAACTAACCAACAACATAAATAATGTTGTATGTATGCATAATACTTATATACATACCTACGATTTATAATTTTTGTTGTTGTGCGTATTTATATCCTATATTTTATTAATTTTTTAAGATTTTTTTTTTAAAATAAAAAAATATATATAGAAAAACCCTTTAGTTTTATATCCGTTTCCCACCGACCGCCTTTCCTTTGTTACCATTTTCCCAACTCCAGCTCGAGTTTCCCGCGAATTTCTGGAGCTTTGGTGTCCAGATCCGGTTCTTACTGGTAATTCTTGCACTTTATTACACATTACTCGGCAACGCTCGTCAGTTTTACCACTGATAGTTTACAAATCCCGTTGATTCGTCTTGTAATTCACTTGGAAAAAACTTCGAAAGCGGCATACTAGTTTTAAAAATCTAGGGTTATGCTTTATTTTGGGATTTTGGAAGTGTTCACAGATGATTCCATGATTGTTCATCAAGAATTAACGTTCTGGTCGTTGCTAATTGCTTCGGGGTTTAGTGTGCACTTGCATGCAAATTATAAGCACATACTATTCTATTTGCCCCATTCTCTTATTCAGTTGTATCATTACAATCTTAAATTATTATATTCGATATCGCGCTTGGGGTTCTATCTTGAACAATGTGTGTGTTTCTTCTTTCTGTCTCTTTTCTTTTCTTGTAAATGTTATTAAATGCGATTGATATGGCATACCTAGTTACCGGGGTATAATTTGCTGTTCTATAAAGGTGCTACCTCTATTTGTATTACTGAAGCATTATACTAAGCCGTATGAATCTACATGATACGTGATAATCCTTTATTTGCTTCTGGGGTTCTTCATTTTCTCTCCTACCCACGTTTATAAAAAATCCGCGTATAATTGTGCATGTCCTTGTTTAAATATGTGTCACATTCATGTGTATTTAATGATGCCTGAAGTCATTTTTATTTATCCTTTATTGGTGTTTTCACGGACTGTAATTATCATAGGATTAATTTTTAAAAGTAAAAAAAAAAAAGGATTTTCCCTAGTGGAGGAACTTAACAAGCCTAGAGACATGCACATGTATGTGGGTGACAAATAGGCATCAGATGATCTCTTTCAAGCTGACAACCTCTTGGGCCTTTTTAGATTATATGGATATTAAGACAATTAATTATAGGTTTTTCTTCTTGATTTGGTTTCATATTCAAAATGGCTTGTCCATGCGGTTTCCTTTCCTTATTTAACAATGATTATTATCACATTACTATTAGGTAATGAATTATACATTTCTTCAGAAGGGAAAGAAATTGATTTTGAACACGTGCACGATTGGTGTTTGGGCTCTAGACCACCCTTTGGTTCAGGTTTGAAGCTTGATCCTCATAAAGGCTGTGGAGTCCCATTGGCTGATCGTCAAACTACTACACTGTTAGCTCTACTTATCAAAAGACTCAAAAAAGGGAAAAATTTGCAACCACTGTTGTTCACTGGGATTGGACATAGTATAAAAGATCATTTTGGAGTGCATATTTACTTCGCGCACCGACATCCTGGGGGTGTTTGTTATGACTTTGTTCATTTACTCTTGTTTGTGCAGTCCTGGTGCTTTAGGGGCTTCTTAGTGTAAAACCCCTGAGGTGTGGCTGCCTCAACATGGCTGTGTTTTAGGCTTGTAGCAGCCACTATGGCTCTGCTGGCCTTTAACTATGTTGGACTTTCCTGTTGAAAATTGTGGGCAAAAGAGATTTCTCACATTTGTACCATGTTTTTCGCACTGACAGCCAATGGGCTTATTGTTAGGAGAAAAGGGTCCATTGGCGGTGCCTGCAATGAAGTGGTGAAAGTGAAGAAAGAGAAGACTCCAGAACGAATATTTTTTCCTGTTATTGAATTCTAGTATGGATTTGAACTATAGAGTTCCATTGAAGGATTCTCATGCCTTCAAGCTCGACAGATCTGGCTGAATCCTCATTAGTGTTACCAGAGCAACCCTTTAATCGCAAGCCTTATTTTTACCCCTTTAATATCTTTGTTATAACCTTTTGTTGGCTAAAACCTCTATTCTGTCTGTCAACTGTCCGTAAAATGACATTAATGATGACAATTTAAAAGCTACAACCTGAAATGAAAAAGAAAAAGAGTCTGAATTTCATTGATAGTGGTGAGAGCAATGACAGGGAATTTAGGGCATGAAGGTGATTCTAACTTTGTAGAGCTCGTGTTCATGTGAGATTGCTATACCCTTACTGTTTATTTAACATTGTTGTGTGCACACTCGTGTTTGGTTTAATAATTTTTTAATTTTTCGTTTTAGAAACATTTCTAAACTGGCTGTCATGCTGCAATATTCATTGATGCTGGCTGCCATAAGCAGCCATATCCGTTGACTGTACTGTTTGGGAATATCATTATTTGGAAATATTTTGGATCTATTTGAATTTAAAAGACCCTTTCCTTATGATTTGGTTCAAGTCTCATATCTTGAGAAATAGTGCATCTGATTTCGCACTTCAAATGATAGAGGCAATTCAAGTTCTCAATTATTCATTGAGTTGGGAGATTTTTAATAATCATTTATGCACAATTATTATCCATCTGATCAACTCATCTCATAGTAACGATTGGAAGGTTCAATTTGAAATCTTGGTTTTTTACGAAGTCAAACCATTTTTAAATCGCATTTTTTCCTCATAAATAACAAATTATTTGGCAACCCTAAGTCTTGGCTTATTGGTTCATTATTTTTAAATCTTGTCATCAATATTTCTGTCACAAAAATGGGTTCATATATGCCTAGTCTTATGAGTAAATTTGGTTTATTTAAAGTTTTAAGGAACAATTTATTTGGATATATGTTATTGTGTTTGTATGATGAGCCAATATACTAAACAAAATAGTTTCTATCTCTGGAATGCTCCTGTATTTTTTTTTTTTCCTTTTTAATTCAGAGCATAAACTTACAGCTGATAGGCACCATGTGAACCTAATGTGCATGAATTTGTCCTCGGACAACTGTTGGTTTCATTTCAGAAGTCGATTTCTCTATTGAAGCTTTGTTTGGTTAAGATTATTATATTGTTATCTTCATCTTTACAGGAGAATTTATTTGTTCCTTGCAGAAAATGAGTAGCCTGGTTGAAAGGCTTCGGGTAAGATCAGATCGCAAGCCAGTTTATAATATAGATGAGTCAGATGATGATGACTTTTTGCCTGGTAAACCTGGGAGAACTGAGGAAATGTTTGAGAGGATAGTTAGAAGTGATGCTGTGAGCTACTTTACTCCCTTTTGTGTTAATGATTTCCATTTGATTAAAGTTAGATTTTTGTTTCTTGTTGATACACGTAGAATAGGAAAAGTAAAGGAGAGTGATATTTGATTTCACAAAGACACCTCAATACATCAGTGCTGCCTCTTTTTACAAGGATCTACGCTATATTCCCAAACTACCCTCTCCCTACTATTTCCCTTATTATTCCCTAATTCTCCACAATGTATCCCTTCTTCACCTTAAATTTTGTTTGCTGAGGTTTATTTGTTGAGTATAATGCTTATTGGGTGACTGAAAGTATAATTAACATTTGTTGTTGTACACAATGACCCGTATACTCCTGATTGTGCTATTATTGCATCGTGTTATATGCTGGCAAACTAAAGAGTAAAGACGTCCTTCATGAATCTAAATACATTTTTAATTGATAATTTTGACATACTGGTACTGATTGGCGAGACTATTTGTGTTGTTGCCATGTCATTGAATATGCAGCCAAACTTGAGGTTTTCCTTTATGAATACAAAAGACATGAGAATTCTGACATACCATTGATTGGGTAGAAATGTGGTGGAGGAAACATTTCTCCTTAAAATTTTGGTTCTAATATAGTGTTGTTTGGAATCAAATGTATAGATTTGATGATTGGAGATGTTTCATATGATTTATTTGAAACTTGGAGTTATCTTTTTAAGTAGTAAGATGGAAGAGTATTTCCATATACCTATTATGACTTCTTTCCGCCTTTAATATAACAACTGTAACCAGTCGCTCTTTTCTACTTTTAAAATATAATCTGCTACGAGGTTTAGTTTTATTCACTGCCAGTAGACAAGGAGCTATATCACTGTAACTATAAGATGTTTCACTTGGATTTTATGTTTTTCATCAGCCAGTTGGCATTATATTGTCCATCTCCAGTGGATTAGAATTATTATTTTTTAATCTGTAAATATTTGGTATTTGTCTTCATTTTATAAAGCAGCATCTTCTTTGCTTTTTATACTCTGCGTCCTTACTTCAATCTAGAATTGAAAAATTGAATTTTTCCACCTCATCTTAATGAATTCTCCCTTCCACTAGAAAGAGAATTCATGCCAAGCCTGTGGAGAAAGTGAAGATCTTCTTAGCTGTGAAACTTGTACTTATGCTTTTCATCCTAAGTGCTTACTTCGACCGCTTAAAGCTCCACTTCCGGATAATTGGAGGTGCCCTGAATGTGTAAGCCACAATATATCATGGTTTACAATAGTACTCTTATCCTTTGTGGAGGGTCTAGGCTCATAGTTTGTGCTTTTGCAGGTTAGCCCGTTAAGTGATATTGAAAAGATATTAGATTGTGAAATGCGCCCGACTGTAGTGGGTGATGGCGAGGCCTCAAAACCGGGCTCAAAGCAAATTTTTGTCAAACAATATCTTGTTAAGTGGAAGGGACTCTCATATTTGCACTGCACGTGGTAAACTTAGGGAACTTTTTTATGGCTTTCCTTAAGTCACAGTTTCACATAATTTCTTTTGCTTTGGAATTTCAAAATTTTGTTGATCCGTTTCAATGCTTTCCACTCTTCTCTCCAATTCTTTTCATTTCTGAATTACTCCAAATTTATAGTTTTGAGTATTGATATTTAGCTTTTTAAGCACTCTTTCTTAAGATTTTCTCTTCTTTGAATCATATGATCATTTTGGGCATTGTCTACTTGCTGGCTACATGTATTCTTTTTTAGGGTTTCAGAGAAAGAGTTTCTGAAAGCTTTCAAGTCAAACCCTCGTCTAAGGACCAAAGTGAACAATTTCCACCGTCAAATGGCATCTTCAAATACTTCTGAGGAAGACTTCGTTGCCATTCGACCTGAATGGACGATGGTCGATCGTATACTTGCTTGCAGGTTCAACTATTTGGAATTTTTTGTTTGCCTCCTTTATGTGCAAAATAATACCTAATGAGTTTTGTTCTGTTAGACTGAGCTATTATTCATTTATTGAAGCCTTTGGGTGATTTTGAGATAGTTTAGTAAGAGTTCTGCTAATATTTATGTGTTAAGTTAGGTCATATTTCCTTTTGAGATTGATCAGATGTTGAAATAGAAGTTATGTGCGACACAGTAGTTTCAAAAGTTTGCAAATTATAGGTGTAGTTATTTCATTTTTTTTAATAATGTTTGGGTTCTTACCTCTCAAGTCATTATTATCTGTAGTGATTGTTTTGTGCCATCTTTTCAATAGAAGTCAAACAATGCTTTTATTCTTATTAATGCATTTTAAATGGCTCAGGGGTCATGATGATGAAAAGGAATATCTTGTGAAATGGAAAGAACTTTTATACGATGAATGCTATTGGGAGTCTGAGTCTGATATTTCTGCATTTCAGCCAGAAATAGAAAGATTTACTAAATTTCAGTCTAGGTCTAGGAGAAGTGCTTCTAATAAGCAGAAAAGTAGTGGTAAGGATGGTGCTGAAGAAAAAAAGCAGCAGAAGGAATTTCAACACTATGAACATAGCCCCAGCTTTCTTTCAGGCGGCGGTATGTTGTTTTCGCTGATCTCTCCTTTTGGCAATAGCATGCTTCAAATCCAGATCACCTGATTTCATTTTGATGTAAATGAAGGCACCCTACATCCATATCAGCTTGAGGGTTTGAACTTCTTACGTTTCTCATGGTCTAAGCAAACTCATGTTATACTTGCTGATGAAATGGGACTAGGTAATTAGTCTTTGTTTATTTATCTTGTTCTCTACTATTTACTGCCTTTTTTTTCCTGTTTGTCTTCTCTCCTTAAATTAGAGTTTCAAGTATCAAACAGAAATGTAATATTGCACCTTGATTGTTGAGTTGTTTGCCTGCAGGCAAAACCATACAAAGTATTGCCTTTTTAGCATCTCTTTTTGGAGAGAGAGTGTTTCCCCATTTAGTGGTTGCTCCCCTGTCAACTCTCCGTAACTGGGAACGTGAATTTGCAACATGGGCGCCTCATATGAATGTTGTATGTAGATGGAATTCTTAGCTTGTGTTATTTTGTAGTCATGCTTTTAATTATATGTTCCTTCCAACAGGTTATGTATGTTGGATCTGCCCAAGCTCGAGCTGTTATAAGAGAGTATGAATTTTACTTTCCAAAGAAACAGAAGAAGATCAAGAAAAAGAAATCTGGCAAAGTAGTCAGTGAGAGCAAGCAAGATAGGATCAAATTTGATGTGCTTTTGACATCATATGAAATGATCAACTTTGACTCAGCATCGTTGAAACCTATAATGTGGGAGTGCATGGTAATATTCTACTTGCCATTATAGTAGAACACAATAGCGTTTTACTATTATTGTTTAGAACTATCTAACTTCAATTCTTTCTGCATACTTGCTAACATCAATGCTCATACGCAGATAGTTGATGAAGGCCACCGACTTAAAAATAAGGATTCAAAATTATTTTCTTCATTGAAGCAATATTCAAGCAGACATCGTGTACTTTTGACTGGAACTCCTCTTCAGGTTTGTTTGGATGATGCATTGTGCCATAGCTCATTCAATGCATGACTTGATGTGGTTTTTTATATAAAACCATGGTAAAGAGTAAAAAACTGTTCATAACAAGTACTTTTAGTGTTTTAGTGAGTTTATTATTGCTATGTGCATAAAATAACTTAATTGCTTAACTCTGCTTTTTTGAACTTGACACCCAAAAGTCCTTTTGTCAAACCAGTTTTTGCCAAAAGCACCCCAGCCTTATTATAGTTTTTCAGTTTGACAAATGAACTTTTGGCAAACTAAAAGCGTAACACACTAAATTCATTTTTGTACATACGAGAGGTGTCTATGTATATCAGAGTGAAGCAATGATAACCATAATGATGTGTTTGGATCTGATCCTTTTCTTTCTTTCTTTTTGTACACTTAACGCGGCTAGCTTATATTTTGTTTTTGGAATGTTGATTTGGATTTCCTACTGCAAACCTACCTATCGAAATGGTGTGATTAGCTTTTTTTGATCTTTACTTATGGAAACTTGTCTGTTACGCATCATAACCTTGAATGCATGAGTGACTGTTAGTCTGGTTGCATATGATGAAATTATTTACTGAAAGTTGAAACCTACTTATGGCAACTTGTCTGGTGCATTTCAGAACAATTTGGATGAACTTTTTATGCTAATGCACTTCCTTGATGCTGGGAAGGTTAGTATGATGATAATACTATTAGGCAAAGGATGAATTTAAGTTTCTGATCTCGCTAATGAATGTTGAGTATCTTATGGACTACTTACTGCTGGTAGTTTGGAAGCTTAGAAGAGTTCCAGGAAGAGTTTAAAGATATTAATCAGGAGGAGCAGATATCAAGGCTTCACAAAATGTTGGCTCCACACCTCCTTCGAAGTATATATCTCAAACTTGAATATGTTCTTGTTGCACCTCATTTGCTTTTTCTGGTTTTGGTCACAGTGCAGGCTATGTTGGTTTGTGTTGTTAGTCCTGCTGGTTTTGCCATTGGATTTTATGTTCCCTTCATCTATGTTCCTTGATAGAATGACGGTGACCCTAGCGTGGTGCTAGTGGTAACAATAAACTTTTGGGATAGTTCTTGCAGCTTCTTATAGTTCTCAAATCTTTTTTACCTTTAAGTTGATGGCCTATGGTTCACTTTATTTTTTTCTCCAACTTTTACCCTCACTCAAATGTCCTTTGGACTTTATGTATGAACGAAGCATAGGCCTGAAAATCATTATGGTAAGACATAATTTGGTTAGGAGAATCTGGGTGACTCAGATCAATTTCTGGCCACTTGGTTGTGAAACTTCATTATTATGTCAGGATTTTATCCCAAAAGCTTAAGCTATTAAGTTGGGGCCCATGATTCGTTTTATTAATATATAGATCCCCTTTCTCAATTTCTTTGCTCTATAGTAACCTTGTCCCTGTAGAAGTAGTGTTGTCTGCAATTTGTTGGCAAACTTTTGCACAAAGTGTTGGTCCTATTATGCATATAGGCTTATATTTATTCCCAAAAACGAATGCTTGTAATTTTTGTCAGAATGATTCATATCAAACTTATCCTGAAAGATTTACACTCTCCTGACTTTTTTTGCTGCAAGAGAATGCAAAACTCATGTTCAGTCTCTAATTCTTGGTTACTTGTTTTGGTTGGCTACTTGGCTTGATCTAGTTGTTTTATTTATTTGTACTTGAGCTTACGTGAGCTTCCAACCAATTGGTTCTTTTGGTAATTTGGTAAGGGGAAACTACAAGAGGACTCATAAGGTCTCTGTCGGTTAAAGCTTCATTCTTATAACAAATTAAGATGATGACTTTTTTTTTTTGAATAACTGTTATATTTTAAAATGAGGATTTAAAATTTTGGTGCCTCTGTAGGAGTGAAGAAAGATGTGATGAAGGAGTTACCTCCTAAAAAGGAACTTATTTTAAGAGTTGAGTTAAGCAGCAAACAGAAAGAGTATTATAAGGCAATTCTGACACGTAATTATCAAATATTAACTCGTCGTGGCGGTGCACAGGTAAGATGCATCCTTCATTGAACCTGATCCTTTGATATTCTGATCTTATTCTTAGTTTTACAACATTTCACGGAAAACTTCTTGGGTGTAATTTATGGTGATGTTATTATTGTTGTTGGATGCTTTTAATCAGATTTCTCTTATGAATGTTGTTATGGAATTGCGCAAACTATGTTGTCATCCTTACATGTTGGAAGGAGTTGAGCCAGATATTGAAGATCCAAAAGAAGCATTTAAGTAAGCTCTCTGTTCTTATGTCATTTCTCTGAGTTCTCTTGTGGTTGTCTTTCTGAAACATAGGGAGCTCTGCTATTGTGGCAGTTCAAGTTCTTTTATATTGGCTGTTGAGGATGGTTAATTTGCTTTGCGGAGCTGAAACATATGGTGCTCTTGGTCTTTTAAGACTAACTAGATTTTGGTCCCCAAGGCGAAAGTTGCCTTGTTTAGGGCTTTGTGAAATTGTGGCTTCTAGGAGCTTATTGATTTTCCTTTTTTCCCCAATTTTTTTTTTTCCCACTTAATGGCAGACAGCTAGTGGAATCATCAGGGAAGTTGCAATTGTTGGACAAGATGATGGTGAAGCTTAAAGAGCAAGGACATAGAGTCCTTATATATTCACAATTTCAGCACATGCTGGACCTGCTAGAAGATTACTGTTCTTACAAGGTAATTGGATGAGGTAATCAGGGCTATTTTGAACTTGATATATTTCTGTTTGATACTTCATTTGTTTTTCATTTTAAAAACAGAAGTGGCAGTATGAAAGGATAGATGGCAAGGTTGCTGGAGCTGAAAGACAGGTAAGGATAGATCGGTTTAATGCCAAAAATTCCTCGAGGTTTTGCTTTCTTCTTTCAACCAGAGCTGGAGGATTGGGAATAAACCTTGCAACTGCTGACACAGTAGTTATATATGACAGGTGAGCCTATATTTTATTTTTATTTTTCCTCTTTTTATTCTGAAATTATATTTTTTATGAAAATTATAGTGCTTCTGGTCATGAAATGAGCATTACTGTTTGAAGGTAATTTGTACTAAGGCTTTTCATCAAGGTTCAAAATCAGACGGGTCATGGTGAATTTAATATATTTCTACTTTTATATGTTAAATATAACATTAGAAATAATAAATTAGCAAATATTATTTTACAAAATTAAATTTATAAGATGATTTTAAATATTTTTTGCTTTTTTTTATTAATACTTATCATTTTATTAGTATATAAAAATTGGAAGGTAAGAAAGTGAGAGGTTGCCTTCTCTTCAATTAGCAAAAATGTTATTATTGGTTTATTGTTATTATTTTTTTGCCATAATTATTATATCTATTATATAATGTCTATCTGTACACATTATATATTTATGACATCTCATAATTTTTTTCTTTTTATTTTTTAAATTATGATTGTGATATAGTTTATGCATATTTAGAGTTTTGAAATAAATATACATATTTCTTGTGCATTTCTTCACTAGTTTTTCTTTTTTGATGCTTATAATGTATAAATATGCATAAAATATACCTTGGAAACATGATTTAAATTGTTAAAAAGAAATATTCTGACTGGTTAAAACCAGTTTCTGGTTCACCAGTTTGGTCGGTTCCGGAATGGTTTGAACTGTTTCTCGGTTTTACACTCAGTACTGGACAGTAGGCCGATTCCTGGTCGGACTAGCCAGTCTGGTTTAAGGTTTTTAAAACATTACTTTTCCAGGTTTTGGTGGTGTTTCAGGTCTGTCTGACTAGAGGCCATAACTCTCATCAACCAAAAAAAGGGTCATAACTCTCAAAAGCAAGACAACTCTATCCTAATCCAAATAGAACATTTAAAGTAATGTTATCCTTATCAAGATAATGAATTTAAATTATTATTTTTTGATCGGTGAATTAAATTAATTCTATTGCACATATAAGTGTTCATAGATAAGTAAATAAAAACAAAGAACTTAATTAAAACAACAAATGAAATGAAAACAACTTTCTTATAATAGGTGTATAGCTAAGGGATCTTTGACACATGATTTCAACCATAACAAGCCTTATCTCACTGAGTGAAGTCAACTGCATGAATTGTATGATATCATTAGGCTCTATCCTGAACTATCTCTTCATGAGATTAAAATTTTATTTCTGTCTTGAAATCGTTATTTTACACCAACAAACTGTTAGATAAGTGTAGAGAAATTAGAGGATTTGGGAAGAGAAAAAGAGGAGAGGAGACAGAAATCAGAAGAATTGAGAGGGAAAGAACAGAACAGAGAGAAGGAGAGAGAGAAACAGAGGGAAAGGGAAGAGATAATCTGGTGATGCTCTCATTCATCTTAACAAAAGCATAGAGATACAATGAAGAGTTATGCCTTATATAGGCAACATCTCAAGACCCATTAATCCAAACTAACTAACTTTAACTTCATAACTTCCTAACTAACTATCTCTAGTATGGCCTCATAGGATATGCCATTTATTACCTACAGTAATATTTCTACAATTTACATATCATAAACTGTCATTTTGTAGTGATTGGAATCCTCATGCTGATCTACAAGCTATGGCTAGAGCTCATCGACTTGGACAAACTAACAAGGTTAGATTTCATTTTTATTAATGTAAAATTGATTTTCGCTGTTGCCATACATGAAGTTTTTTTGGTGTTTCAGGTGTTGATTTATAGGCTTATAACACGTGGATCCATTGAAGAAAGGATGATGCAAATGACTAAGAAGAAAATGGTGTTAGAACATTTGGTTGTTGGAAGGCTAAAGGCTCAAAACATTAATCAGGTAAAAAATCCTTTTTCAGCAGAGCCTTGTCTATGTAATTTAAATCAGCAATGTTGTATCATCTCTTTTATTTCCAAATGAACAAAACTTTTTATATGACTAGGAGTGCAAACACTGGAGTGTGTATATATACATACATATATATTTGTACACCATTTGGTTAAGTTAACTTTTCTTTCTTTCTTTTTCTTGTTTTAAACATTAAAGTCAAATGTTGGTTTGTGGTTTCAAGTGTTTATTAGTGAATTTGCTTCTTTGTGTAGTACTCTTTTCTGTGAGTTTTTTTTTTTACCTTTTATATGAAGAAAGTAGTTTTAAAGAGCTAATAGTATCTGATAATTGATTTTTCTTAGGAAGAGTTGGATGATATCATTAGGTATGGCTCAAAGGAGTTATTTGCTGATGAGAATGATGAAGCTGGCAAATCCCGCCAAATTCATTACGATGATGCTTCAATAGATAGGTAGCCCTGCATGCTTGAATCATAGTGTGTGTCTGTGATAGAGAATTTCATTTGATGTATTCTCATTCATAGATTGTTGGATCGTGAGCAAGTTGGAGTTGAAGAAGCTATATTGGATGATGAAGATGATGATGGATTTCTGAAGGCTTTTAAGGTTTATTTTATCATTTCATCATGTACACCAATTCTTGCACTTTGTCTTATCACCTTTAGTTTCATGGTTTTGGTCTGGAAGTGTACTAGATTTCTTCTCCTTAATTATTCTTGTGTGCATGTCTACATACATAGATAAATATACACATGGACTCGCATGTCTGAATTAAAATTAATTAGCAAGGGCATTAGGAGTGGGGGAACCAAGTAACAAGCATTCTTAGGAACTGGATTTACCTGTGCTTCCATTAGAAGTTTAGGTACAGCTTTCAGCTGACGTATCTTTTGCCCTGCCCCTGTCTGTATGTACATTCTTTTCCTCTGTCTTTTGAGATCATATTCTTCTTTGGTTGCAGTATAAGCATCCTATCCTTTTGATAATTGTAGCTGGTCACTCATCGTTCAGCTGTAAACATCTTTGATTTATCATCACTTTTTCCACATAGTGGATTTTATCTTTTCGGATTACCATGAGATATGGTTCTTTTTGGTGGATATGACTTGCTTTATATTTGTTGGACAAAAACTGTTTGCTGAATTGTGCAGGATCTTATTTTCATTTTTTTTTGGGTCTTTCCGTTTGGGCTTTGTGAGAATATTATGCATTTATTATGATTGGTCATTATCTTATTATATTAAATATAGATATATTATATCATATCTTAGGATTAAATATAGATATATTATATCTTAGGTATATCTCAATCATTCTGATTTGATTAGATTTTATGAGATTCTAGGGTTAGTTCTAGGTTTGCCTATATAAAGGCATATATGTACTCTTTCTGATTAAGAGATTAATAAAGAATTATATTTCTCTCTCAAATTCACATGGTACCAGAGCCTACAAGAAATTAATCAGATTTCTTCGTGACCTGGTTCTCCTGAGCGTCTCTGCAGACTCATCGTTTACAGACCCTCAAGTCGTCCATCGAGCGTCTCTGTAGACTCAGCGTTTACAGACCCTCAAGTCGTCCATCTCTCAGCCAACATCGACACCCTCTGAAATCAGCATCGGCGCCCTCTGACTCTCTCGACGTAACTTCCTCGTCCGAACTGTGCAGTCTCGCCATCTCAGTCAGAGTTGTGCTGTTTCGTCATCTCAGTCAATCTCTGCATCGACGCCAGACAAGCCCAGTGATAGCACAGAGAAGGAAATAGAAGAGAAACAAGGATAATTCATTCACACTTTTGGTAATTGATAAGTACAACAGCTATATTCTATTCAGCCTAGCCACGTCAGTGCTCTCTTTCTCTCTCTTCTAATTAATTCTGGTTCCATTCCCTACTATTATCTACTATAAGGCCCTTAAGTAGAGAATACATATATCAATTACTCCCCCCTTAAAAAGAATCCTTGTCCACAAGGATTTCATGAGTAGGCTCAGTAGTGGTAGGAAAATTGGGAAATTGGCCCTGTATAGCAGAAAGGTCTTCCCAGGTGGCATCCTCTGGTTGTGTCAGTTTCCACTGGATAAGTACTTGGGTAACCGAAAGATTGTTGCGGCGTACCAGCTTGCGGCCCAAAATTATTTCAGGTTCAAGGGCAAATTGGCCTTGGTCATCCACTGGAGGAAGGGACTGTGCAATAGGAACAGCAGGACCAACATGCTTCTTGAGAAGGGAGACATGGAAGACAGGGTGACACGAGTTGTGGAAGGAAGGTCCAGCTCATAAGCCACAGCAACAACCTTTTTCAAGACTCTAAAGGGCCCAAAATAGCATGCAGCCAATTTGTGAAGAGAAGAGCTGTTCAGCAAGTTCCTTCTGAAAGGATGGAGTTTGAGATAAACCATGTCCCCAATATGCAGTTGCCTTTCAGTTCTGTGTTTCTTGGCGTGTTGCACCATGCGGTGTTGTGCTCGCAATAAATGCTCCTTAAGACTATGCAAAACCAACTCACGAGACAAGCAAGTTCGGTCCACCAAGTCATTGGAGGAATCCCCAACAATATAAGGAAGATGGGTGGGTGGAGAGACACCATAGACAACTTCAAAGGGGTCATACCAATGGCTGAATGATAGGTGGTATTATACCATAATTCAGCGAGGGTTAACCACTTAGTCCATTGCTTAGGGAAATCACCAATCATGCAACGGAGGTTGCACTCCAAACAACGATTAAGGACTTCCGTTTGCCCATCCGTTTGAGGATGATAGGCTGAAGAATAGTGGAGGTTTGCACCATATAAGCGGAACAATTCCTTCCAAAATTTGCCACAAAAACTTGGATCTCTATCGGACACGATAGACTTAGGGAAACCATGTAACTTGACAACATTATCCATGAAAATGTGAGCGACATCCACCGCTGTAAAAGGATGTTTGAGGGCCATAAAATGAGCAGCCTTAGAAAGACGATCCACCACAACGAAGATTTTGGTTTTAGAATATGATTTCGGCAGCCCACTAATAAAGTCCATAGACAATTCAGACCATACATGTTCAGGAATAGGAAGTGGTTGGAGGAGACCCGGAGAAGCAACCAATTCAGGCTTAAAACGTTGATAAGTAGTGCACTCACGAACAAAGTTACAAATATCCTTTTCCATGCCTTTCCAATAAAAAACTGAGGCAAGATGCTTAAAGGTGGAGTGTATACCTGAATGTGCGCTAACACCTTCGGCATGAAAATAATTAAATAAGTAAGAAGATCATGACGAAGAGTGCAATCAGCTGCCACAACTAATTTCCCTTGGCGTTTCAGCTGCTGATGTTGCCAAGTATATTTGGAATGAGAATCAGGATTCTGTTCTAAATCCTTAATTAACTGCTGTAAAGAGGTATCAAGAAGCCAAGAATCACGAACACGGTTATAGAGAGGAGAGACCGGAGAAGAGATGGCAAAACATGAACCATCAGGCCTATGGGACAAGGCATCAGCTACCACATGGTCACTACCCTTCCGGTATAAAATCTCATAGTGCAGACCCCACAGTTTATGTAACCACTTAAATTGTTGTTCATTCAAATCCCTTTGCTCCAATAAGTGTTTTAAGGGAAGGTGATCTGTACGAATGAAAAATTTCCGACCTCCCAAGTAAGAACGCCATTGCTTAACAGCAAACAGAATAGCAAGGATCTCCCTCTCATAGGTAGATAAATGGCACTTAGGACCCGTTTGTTACAAAGAATTGGTGGGGAGGGAAATGAACTTTAGAGGAGGGAAAGGAAGGGAAAGGAAGATTTGAAAGATGAGGGAAGATGGCTTGAGTTGTTTGGTAGGAAGAAAATGAAGAGGAAAAGTTGGTAAAAAATTAGGAAATGTCTATTTTACTCTCAAAAGAAATTAATTCATAAAAAAGAAAAATATTTTTTTTGCTAAAATATATTTTAAAAAAATATATTATTGTTAAGTTCGAACTCCTGAAAAAAAAAAAAATTCGCCAAATTTGAACTTTCCCGCCAGTTCGAACTTCCCGCCAAATTTGAATTTCAGGGGTAAATCTGTCAAAAACTACTTTCCTGAGAAGATGACAGTTTTCCTTCCATTTTCGGATGGAAAGCATCTTCCCTCAAATAAGGGAAGATGAGTACTTCCAGTGAGTTGCTGACTGGACTTTCTTTCTAACAAACACCCAAAATCCATGGGAAGATTGGGATCTTCCCTTTCCCTCCCCAAGCTTTCTTTGTAACAAACGGGTCCTTAGTTGGAGCCAATACTTTGCTAGCGTAAGCCAAGGGGTGGCCATTTTGAGATGACATTATCTAGAACCTGATGCATCAGTCTCTATAAAAAAAGGGTCGTTGAATTTAGGCAAAGCAAGAACAGGAGGAGATATCATGACATTCTTGAGTGTCTGAAACGCATGGGCAGCAGCTGGAGTCCATATAAATTTCTCAGTTTTGCGTAACAGGTCAGTCAAGGGTTTACTGAGGGAACCAAAATGTCTAATGAAGCGGCGGTAATATCCTATAAGGCCGAGAAATCCCCTCAATTCACGGAGAGACAATGGTGTGGGCCAAGAAGAGATGGCTCCAAGTTTGCGAGGTTTGGCTTGAACTCCTTGAGCAGAGATTAAGTGGCCCAGATAGTCAACTTGGGTAGCAGCGAAGATACATTTAGTGTGTTTAGCAAATAATTGGTGCTTCCTCAAAACAAAGAGTGTAAGGTCCAGATGTTGTAAATGAGAGGACCAATCTTTGCTGTAGACTAAGATGTCATCGAAGAAGACTAAAATTTGCGTAAATAGGGCTTGAAAACAGAATTCATAAGACCTTGGAATGTAGCCGGAGCATTGGTAAGGCCAAATGGCATGACCGAAAATTCATATAACCCTTCATGTGTCCGGAAGGCCGTTTTAGCTATGTCATCAACCCTCATTCTGACCTGGTGGTACCCAGCCCGCAAATCCAGCTTAGAGAAAAAGGTAGAACCTGTTAGCTCGTCAAGTAGCTCATCAATCACTGGAATTGGGAATTTGTTCTTGATAGTGGCTTTATTTAACTTATGGTAATCAACACAAAACCGCCAAGTTCCTTCCTTCTTCTGAACCAATACCACCAGGGCAGCAAAGGCGCTTGAACTCTCGCGAATAATGCCACTTGTAAGCATTTGGTGAATCTGGTTCTCAATTTCAGTTTTCTGAACAGGACCATATCTATATGGTCAACAACTTATAGGGGTGGAGTCCTTGAGAGGAATGGAATGATCACAGGCCCTGGGTGGGGGTAACCCAGTTGGCTCATTGAAAACAGCAGTAAAGGTGTCTAGGAGAGTCTGCAACTCCACTTGTTGTTCATGGGAAAGATGGGCAATAGTGGCTAGCCGTATTTGTAACTGAGAAGGTGTGCCTATGAGGTATAACTCATTGGCTACCACAAGTTCAAGGAGAATCAAGAGCTCCTTAGAATGGAATCTCGCATTTGCATTCAACCCTTGTACAACAAGAGGGCAGCCAACACTTTGAACCTCAAACAGCTTGGACTCTATGTCTATTGAGAAACGTCCTAGAGTTTTGAGCCAGTCAACACCGAAAATGGCATCATACCCACCTATCTTCATAACCAAGAAATCTGAACAGAAATTCAAGCCACCCATTTCCCAACTCAGATCAAGGGCAATGTTTAGAAAGACTCACCTGACGGCTATCAGCAACTGACAAGCGAATAGGGTCTCGCTCCTTCATTTTCAGTCTCAGTCGGCAGACTACGGCGGCATCAAGAATGTTGTGCGTGCTCCCAGTGTCAACTAAGACAATGATTGTTTGTTCTTGATTCATGCACGAAGTTTTAATGTGGAAGTATGGAGATGCCCTTCAATGGCATTAATACTGCCCTCAGCCGTGCCTTGAGCATCACCCAGAGCATCTTCAAATTGCTCATCCTCATTGTCAATGATCAGCATATAGAGATGAGATTCCTTACACCGGTGAGCGGAGGAGTATTTCTCAGGACACCAATAGCATAGGTCTTGGCGACACCGGTCGTCCATTTCGCGCTTGGAGAGGTGCCGAGTAGGTCTCGGGGTCCTATTGTCACTCGTCGGGCTCACTCTCAACCAAAATCAGTCTCAACGCTCTCTGGGTTCTTCGTCTCTGTCAGAACCAGCATCGACGTCTTAAGCGATATATAGTCTCGACGTGTCGACAGATCACGCTTAGTCCAAGGTGAACTCTCAATCAGTTTGTCCAAGAATTTTGACTAAGCCTGGAATAATTTTTGGGTATTACCGAAACTGCCCCTCATTTTATAAGGCAGTGTTTGCTTGGTGTTTAACCCCAATATATATATTTTTTAAGTCACAATGTCTACCATCTCCGACGCTTGTTCGTCTGTGCCGCAATCGGGTTCTACTGACATCTCTATGGTCCTCCTTGTCTCTGAGAAACTTACCAGCAACAATTATCGGGAATGGTCTCAATCCATGATTCTTGCTCTTGATGGAAGGGACAAATTTGAATATATTAATGGTGAAGCAGCAAAGCCCTCAAAGTCAGAAACCCAAGCATTTCGAAAATGGAAGTCCGAAAATGCATTGGTATCCTCTTGGTTGATTAACGCGATGTCCTCCTTACTTAAGAAGAGTTTCATGTATCTTCCATTAGCCTGCGAGATTTAGGAGGCTCTCCGTGAGACATATAGTACTGTAGGGAGTCGCTCCCACATCTTTGATGTTAAGAAAAAATTATGGCAGCTGAAACAGGACCACATGTCACTCGATGATTATTATTTGGAAAAATCAGCTTTGTGGCAAGAGTTTGATGCCCTAACAAATAAAACTCATCATTCTGGGGCTGATGCTAAAGAGGACCGCAAAGAGAAAGAAGAGGAACGAGTCTACTAGTTGCTGGCTAGTCTTAATGTAATTTATGATGATGTTGGGGCTCGGATTCTCAGTCAAGAGCCCTTGCCTTCTGTGCGTGAAGTCTATACCACTCTGCGCAATGAAGAGGATAGGCGCAAATCAATGCTCCAAAATCATTCCACTGCTACTACTCCTACAACTCCTGAGGTCTCTGCTCTTGCTGTCAAATCCACGGACTCTAAAGGTTCCAAAGGTCGACCAGTGTGTGATCATTGTAAGAAACAGGGACACACAAAGGATAGCTGTTGGAACCTTCATGGTAAACCTGCAGACTAGAAGCCAATGATAGGGAAAGGAAGAGATGATGTACCTGAAGCTTCCAAAGAATCATCCCAAAATGACCAGCTAAACAAAATCATGAAAATGTTAGCCGCACTTCAAACTACGAATCAACCAACTGCCAGCTCGGCCATGGCGGCCACGGTTGTTAGAAGAGAATCTGTTGACGTGGACGATGATTGGGTGTGCTAAGGAAGTTGAGAGTTGTATAAGCAAGTTGGACATGATTCACATCCATGATCCAACTTGAGGGGGAGTGTGAGAATATTGTGCATTTATTATGATTAGTCATTATCTTATTATTATATTAAATATATATATATTATATCTTAGGATATTATATCTCAATCATTCTGATTTATTTTGATTTGATTAGATTTTATTAGATTCTAGGGTTAGCTTTAGGTTTGCCTATATAAAGGCATATATGTACTCTTTCTGATTAAGAGATTGATAAAGAATTATATTTCTCTCTCAAATTCACAAGCTCTATGCCATTTTCTGGGAATAAACTGTGTATTCTTTTTTAAGGTGGCAAACTTCGAATATATTGATGAGGTTGAGGCTGCAGCAGAGGAGGCGAGGAAGAAAGAAAGGGAAAATAAAAATACTGTAAAAAATTCGGATAGAGCAAATTATTGGGAGGATTTGTTGAAAGACAGATATGAAGAGCATAAAACTGAAGAGTTTAGTTCCTTGGGCAAGGGCAAGCGAAACCGCAAGCTGGTAAGTGTTTTTGGAGTCCATGGTATATGCTGGTATGAATTTGAAGATCAGTTCTTGTTGTCAATAATAAATTTGCAAGTAATACAATTTTGCTGATATATTCTGTTTGATCTTTGTTGTTGGAATGTATAAATACATACATGAAATATGTGACTTATACATATCCAGAATTCCAGATTTTCTGTTGCACAAAAAAGGGGGTAAAAGCTTTTTTGACCACTTTTGCTTCACACTCCTGAACGCTTGTTCCTAGTTTCTCTTGAAAATCAGTTTCCTTTTTTTCTGTCTAGGTTTACAATTTTTCCTTTCTTATCATTTCTGTATGTTTAAGAATTTTATTTTGAAATCCTGCTCTATAATAGTCTATTTAAAGATCTAGTTTTTGATAGTAGAACACAATGGTGTTGTGTGATTCATGTAGCCGACCCACCTACTCGGATAAGGCTTTGTTGTTGTTGTTGTTGAGGACACTGCTTACTGTAATTCTTTGTATTATCTTTTTTTCCGTGCTTATGAAGGAAGCAAAAAATGGCATGCGTTAATGATTGAACCCAATTCAAAACTTGAACCCCCTCCAAACTTAAATGTAGGCTCTTTAAGGAGTTTGCTTTGGTCCTAAATGTATGACTTTAATCACCTTTGTTTCCCACCTTTGTTATTTTTATTTCAACCTACCCATATTGGTTGCGTACATTAATGTGTGTAATCAATAGAGGTAATTTTCAATGCAAATGATTAAAATGAAGAGTATTTTAGGAAAATCAATACACATTTCTTACAAATAACTAACTTAAATAGTTTCCTTTATCCATGTGAATTAGATATTTAGCTCCTATATTTAGGACCAAAGGGATTATTAGTGATGAAACAATGGTGTGATATCCTTGTCTGCAGAAGAAAAACGATCAGTACAATGATAAAAGAAGGCAATGTTTTCAGTAAGCAAGGATGCAAAAAATAAAAAATAATTGTTCTCCCAGTGCTTAAGAAGACTCTACTATGCCCCAAGTAATGATTCCCCAACCCCTGTCGACCCTGCTTCCCTAAACTGAATTCACACCCCATGTAATACTCCTAGCAGCCCTGTCACACATCGCACAACATGTGATGTACCAGACAATATTCTCCTTTCACCCCCTATCCCCAGCCAGCTCAGTACTATCTTGATCTAGTTCGGGCTTCATATGATTCTTTTCCATCTTTCTCCCGTGTGTGTGTGTGTGAGAGAGAGAGAGAGAGAGGGAGAGAGAGAGAAGAGATTGCTTTTATGACAAGGAAAACATGGAAGAAGAGATTCAAAATGTAACAAAATTACATTTACTATTTGTACTTTGAAATTGCCATCATCATTAAGGGCAATGTCTGTATTTGCCAAGTATCAGATGGCTTCTGTTGAGGAGGATGATCTTGCTGGCCTAGAAGATGTAAGTTCTGATGGGGAAGATGACAACTATGAAGCAGATCTTACTGATGGTGATTCAAATTCAACTGGAACTACTTCGGGGAGAAAACCTTACAGAAAGAAAGCCCGTGGTATTTTTTAATTATTTTAATCGTGATGGATTTTGATCATCTGCCTATGACTCTCATGTTTGTTTCTCTGAAATCTCTAGCAGCAGATAGTGCAGAGCCACTTCCTTTGATGGAAGGTGAAGGAAGATCATTCAGAGTACTTGGTTTCAATCAAAGCCAGAGGGCTCAATTTGTGCAAATTTTGATGAGGTTATGCTCAAGTTAGTTAATGAAGTTATTTGAGCACTTCTATGTATTGAAGAAAAGGTTCTGCTTGTCAGTATCTGCAGTTCATCTCACTTTGAGAGTCTATTACAGGTTTGGAGTTGGTGATTATGATTGGAAGGAGTTTACTCCCCGCTTGAAACAGAAGACATATGAAGAAATCAAAGAGTATTTATATGGATTTTTTCTTGAGTTTTTATCATTTTTGCGGTGTTCTACATCATTAGTTGACTTTTATTATTTGAGTTTGTGCTAATTTTTGTCTGATTGCAAAGTTTTTTACTGTATTTTCTTTTGAAAGTTTACTTTTTGGTAGGTACTGTAGAATGGAAATTGACATTTGCAACGATGTATGCTATATTCTCTATTCTCATTGATAATAGTTGTGTTTGGATATCTTTTAGTTTAGGCTTACTGATATGAATATACTTTTGGATTTGCGATGAGTTAGATCTTGTGTTTATGCTCTACTAGGAAAAGGTTGGTTAAGTTTACTGATCTATACATACAAGTGAACTGCATATAAGGCAAAATATGGCATATGAATGTTTTAGCTGTGTGAAAAACATAAATTGTTGAAAGCTGCCAGGGTGGTCAAGCAAATATTTAGGGTCATTCTAAATCATCCGGCTCTTTTAATGTCTTGTTTGCCAAATGAATATTAATTTTTACTGCATTTTCTGTCTGTCTGGCATTTTTCCTATATTTGTATGTGAGTCTTGACCCCTGACTATGTATTTGTTACTGTATGTGTCCACAAAAGAAGAGATCATGCCTGTGCATGTGGACCTACATTTTTTTCCTGAAAAACTATTCCTTCCAGTCCTAAGCATAAGAGTTAGATAACTAATTCACACATATTAAGGAAATTAATTTAGTTATTTGTAAACAAAAATGTGTATTGGTTTCCTTGAATATCCCTCATTTTAATCATTTACATTGGAACTATTTCTATTGATGTGTGCAATCAATAGAGGTTGTTTGAAAATAAATAAATAAATAAGGAAGACAAAGGAGATCGAGGTCTTGTGACCAAAACAAACTCCCCATTTAACTTCTACATTTAGGAACTTTTTTTGGGGTCAAAGGGCTATTCTATTACAAAATATTTAGGGAGTATTATTTACCATATGGTTAAATGGTTAATTTGATAAATGTTTTAAACACCTTAGTTTTGTTACCTATGAATGGTTTGCATCATATCATGATTTTTGTGAGTGAATAGAGTTTTTTTGTTTCTTTTTTCTTTCAGTTATGGAGTCCTTTTCTTATCTCATATCGCTGAAGATATATCTGATTCTCCTACATTCTCAGGTGATAGATTCTTCCACTACCTTTTCTGTTCTCAGTAGAAAATGACCCTTGTTTTAAATTTCCATTTATCTAATGTTATATTTTTGTCCATGATTTGGCTCTAGATGGTGTTCCAAAAGAAGGACTTAGAATACATGATGTACTAGTTAGGATTGCAGTTCTTCTCTTGATAAGAGAGAGAGTAAGTTCTTCAAAGCAACTTTCTTTATGCTCATCTGCTTATTATCATCTCATCATATTGTTATGCTCAATCACGCTTGTGATTTCATTTTTATGAAAGAGTAGTTCCTTCTATTCGAGTTTTCCCCCCTACTCTTCTTTTCTTCATTAGGTGAAACAGTTTCTTTGCTGTTAATTTTCTTGAAGTTGATGTTGGTTTTTCCCCTCTGGGGGATGTGGAATTACAGGTGAAGTTTGCATCAGAAAAGGATCCTGGAACTCTCCTTTACCAAGATGACATCTTGTTGCGGTATCCTGGTTTGAAGGGTGGAAAGATATGGAAGGAGGAGCATGATATAGTGTTACTACGTGCTGTGTTGAAGTAAGTTACGTGGGGGGCGCTGGCTTTAGAGGATTATTTGGGCGGCCTGATGCTGGATAATTTCTTTCTGGCATATGGCTCTTGATTTTTATGTTTGTGTTTATGGGTCTGTCTATTGGTATGTTTATTAAAAATAACTCTCTTTTAAAGGCATGGATATGGAAGGTGGCAAGCAATTGTGGATGACAAGGATCTAAAGATTCAGGATGTCATCTGTCAGGAATTGAATCTTCCCATAATAAATTTACCAGGAACTGGACAAGTTGGTACCCAGGCACAAAATGGTGCAAATTCAACAAATGTGGAAGCAATGGCCAACCAATCTGGGGAAAATGGTGGGAATGATACTGTAGCTGATGGTGTGCCTGGCTCTGGTGATGCTAGGAACCAAACCCCGGTATATCAAGAGTCTTCAATATTATATCATTTTAGAGACATGCAGAGAAGACAGGTTGAGTTTGTAAAAAAGAGGGTTCTTCTGTTGGAAAAAGGTCTCTATGCTGAGTACCAGAAAGAATACTTTGTAAGTTTTTTTATGTTTCAGTGTGTATAAATTATTTTATCATTTGATATTTGATATATTAATTTTAGAATGTGCGGTGAAAGTTTAAAACAGAAGCTGATTATGTTGCCCCTTTAGATACTACCAAGTATTTGTCACTTCAAAAGCTAATAGTTTAATACTTCTGGTTTTACTTTTTAATGTGGTTGAGTTGAGACTCTAGAGATGGTTTTTGCTTCTTGTTTTTTCCCTTTTGGATGGTGGGGGCAGGAGTGTTGTGGTTTAAAAAATAAATAGATTGGAAGGACGTGGATGGAGAATAAAAGTACCAGCTCAGCAGAGCATTCCAATGACTAATAACCCTGCAATCAGAGCGGAAACACTCACCTGCATCTCCATTTTAACTATTACACTTCTAGGTTCTAGCATATGTAGTTCCATTTTCATGCATGCAATTCATATTGTATTCATATTCTTTGGTATGATTGAGAATTCATTATGTGTAGGTCTTTATCTAAAATTGAAGATATAGTTGACACTGTAGATTATACAACATTGTGGTGTGGATTATTTGTTTCTAATTGACTCTGATTATGGACTGCCGTTTTTTCACTACAAACTCTGTTTGCAGGGTGACCATAATACAAATGAAGCCATGAATGTAGAATTTAAAAATGAACCAAAGGATTCAAATGTTCCAAGTTATAAATCAGGGGAGGTTGACAAGAAAATGATTGATCAACTGCCTCAATTAGAAGAAATAGGTATGATCGTATTTTCCAATGAGAGCTGTCTCATGGTGACAGCAATTACTGTATTTGTGTTAAGTTATGGATCTGAAGTTCGGTCTTTTTTGTCATTCTTTATTAATTTATTTGATTTTCTTATCATTCTTTTTTTCTTTGAAGACCTTTTTCATCTTTTTCTTTTTGCTATTCACTTATGAAAAAATATGTGATGTAAAGGTTAATTGTGACGCTGCTATTTTGTGCAGCTTCTGAAGAATTTTCTGCTGCTTCTTGTGATAGTGACCCGAATCGATCAGAATTGGTTCGACTTTACAATGAGGTATTGATATTGCATTACAAACTCTACAAGCTGCACTTTAAGTAATGCAATGGAGAAGACAGAATGATGGGAAAAGTTCTATGCTCACTATCTGCATCAATTCTCTCTCTTTATTGGCAGATGTGCAGGGTTGCGGAAGAAAACACCATTAAATTGGTCAACTTGCCTCCCCTAGAAACCCTTTGTGAAGACATCAATAAAATTCTATCACCCACTAAGCAAGATGATGGCACTGCGGAAATGCCAATACCGAGTCCAGGTATCAAGGCAGAGGCTTTATCAGAGAGTGAAGTGGCTGGCTCCAGATTGCCCTCAACTCCACAAGATGACAGCAAACCTGACAATGCAGTAAACAAGGAGGGAAAAGATGTGGCGATAGGGTCCAATAACGGAAGAGAAAGCGGATCAGAGACGATGGGAGGTGATGTTGAAATGGGCGAAGCTAACAATGATGCTGAATTGGATGAAAACATGGATAAACCTGATCCAAGGGTCCACGTCTTGGATGAATAACCCATAGTCTGTAATTTGTTTCTAACACCCTTGTGGTGTATTGGCGCCTAGGGTGCCCTGTGGTGGCACTGATCGCAAGTTCGAACAGCGCCTGCAAGCATTAAGCTTGCCGGCTCAAAAAAAAGAAGAAGAAAAAAGTAGCATGCTTATTAGTTCTGAGATATAGGCAAATTTTCCTTTCGCAGCAAATTATGATAAAGTAATTTCAGGGTTTCATCTCTAAGTGTAGGAGCCCGAGAATGGAGACTCTACTTGCGGATCTTGTGATGTACTTACTAGAACATCCCTTAGAAAAAATTGTTATTTACTTTAAGGTGCTTGTTTCCAATCGAATCAAGCCATGTGGATTTTTAACAAACTCTTGATGTCGATACTATTAATATTTAAAAATTCACTTGTTCTGATTTAATCCACAAGTTAGCCTAATGTTATCCCAAGTGATGTGCTTGATAAAATTAAATTCCTTTGGAAGAACCCCTAGCCAAAAGTTCACCATTTCTTAGCCATTAATTTATGGAACGAGAGCGTCTCATTTGAATTAAATATTGGCATTTACCTGAATTCGGCCATAGATTAAGGCAAAACAAAAGGAAAAGGTGAGGTCATGGTATCTTATTAGCTTCAAGATTTGAACAAGAGAATAATAAGCTGTTATGCTTGCTAGATGTGCATGAGAAATTCTCCCTTTTTGATACAAAGAGAGAATTTAAATTGCCAAAAAGAAAAAAAGAATATTTATGATATTTTTGTAATTATGATTTTATGATTTTTTTTTTTAATTTCTCGCGGGAAAATGGAAATGAAAAGGCAACAGATGAAGTGTATACATTACAATATCTTTTTATTCCTCGGAACATCTTACAGGAGCAGAAATGTCATTTTCAAGGCTAAATAAAGCTATCATACAAGCAGGGACTTATTGCTATAATAATAAATTAAAGCCCTATAATGGGACAGCACATTGAATCCCATTTTTGATTCAGCTAAATCATTTATGGATACCCTTGCAAAAATTTGCTACCAAAGCATGTCTCCACAAACGACATGATCAACTCCAGAGTGGATTGTGGGGCCCATAGCCAACAATGCGTTTCAATACAATGAGAAAATACCGTTCTGGAAGTAATCATATAAACAAAGCTAAACTTAAAATAAAAAAAAAGGGACCTCTCAGAGATGAAAGTAGAAACAAAGGAAACAGTGATGAGTTGAACTTCACACTACAAAACTCCAACAAGCACGATGATGCTTCTTATACTGCCAAACTTTGCCCCATCACATAGATGTTCCACCAGTGAAATCATCACATATGAAGTCTTGCTCCTGCTTCACACGATCATGGTACAAAAATTAAACATTCAAAAGTATCATCAGTACACAGATCATTGTAATTACACACTAGCGTTTCAAAACAACCTTTGCTTAAAGCAGATGTTTTTGTTACCTGTTTCATCATTGCACTGACTAAGTCCTCCAATGAACCAAGATTATTATTAGAGATGCGACTCCGTTGTGCCTTATGGGGGTCCATGATATACCCTTGATTTGATTTCAGTGAGGGGGCTTGGGCTGATTTAGTGAACCCCTCATGCTTCATTTCTGAGGGATTGCCAAAACTATAGTCCAAGTTTCTGTGTAATCCTGATGCACCAAGACCTCCATTTACAGGAATCAGAGAGTCTAATGAATGATCATCCCATCCTTGATAAGCCAAGTTTGGTGTGTTGTTGTTATTAGTAAAAATGGGTCCATGGGATTGCATATCTACAAGCGAATCGTGGGACCGAGTGGAAAATGAGGTGATGGAAGAAGCACCACTTGGATTCCCTCCATGAAGACAATCTCTTGTTGGGTAAGAATTAGTGGGCATCCCAGATGACTGCGCAGCACTTGGCCAATTATCATTACACCTTCCGTTATGATTATCCATCAAAGGCAAAGAAAATTCTGAGTGTTGAGAGGCTACTGAAGTAAGATTCTCATAACCTCTCCCACCTTGCGAGCCTTGAGAATTCGGTTCTAACAAGCCATTGGACGCTATACCCATGAGTGGAGGTCTGGAGCAACTAGAGCCTACTCCTGCTCTCGGATCAGACAACTTGTTTGAGATGAGAGACATTGTTTTATCATCAAAACCAGTGGTGGGACCTTGAACAGAACTCACAACCTTGTTGGGTTGTAAGTGGTCAAGCCCTACAGACACTGGCATGCCCTGAAGCGAACCCCCATTCTGATTCTGATTGATGTGAGCTATGGATGACTGGAACTTGAGAGGATCGTTCATGGAGTTGCTGCTGCTGTTGTTGTTTAAATTCTGTGCATGACCCAACTGAAGAATTCCTGAAGAAGGCAACCCATGAACACCAAGACCAGCAGGAGTGTTCAGTCTTCCAATCATCCCACTATATGGGAGGGATCGATAAACATTGTTCTGGAACTGTCCAGAAGCACCCAATGGCTGAAGATGTTTCATCCCACCCAGAGATCCCACTCTCAAATAGGATGCATCTGTGCTACCTAAGGCTGCCACCATATTGGCCTGCTGGTTTGCTACACAGCTGATTCTCTTCAAATACAACCTATACTTCTGCAGTCATCATCACAAAAACCAGCAAGTCCTTCTCAGATTAAAGAAAAAATTTATTACATGCAAATTGTACTAAACCAGAAAGTGTTTGAAAATTGCCTGGAGATGGCTTGCCACGTTCTCCCTTGAGAGCTTCTCAACATTCATCAAATCCAGAATCTTTTTAGGCACAGCCTCTGCCACCAAGATTATTCATAAAAAGCTTGTTAATTTGAGATCCATGATTGAAAATATGTATGCATATATGTTGATAAATATTGAAGAACATACTGTCAATGCCTAATTGATTAACAGCAGCAACAAACTTTCTGTGGAGCTCAACAGACCAAACGACACGAGGCTTCTTCTGTGTTGAAGGATCATCGTTGTCATGACCATGCTCTTGCTCATCATCATCTTCATCATCCTGATCCTTCCTTTTCTTGTTGTGCTTTGCATTTTGATCAGTACTCCCAGCTCCTGCTGAACCTAATCCATTGTTGGTAGTACCAGATTGAGGCTTGTCTTGATTGCAAGTACTGTTTTTCTCCTTTGAGTCAAATTTCTTCCTCCTTATCACATGCTGCCAAATGTTCTTGAGCTCCTCAATTCGAACAGGTTTCAGAAGATAGTCACAAGCCCCATGAGAAATCCCTTTCATCACCAGCTTGGTGTCGCCATTTGCAGACAACACTGAAATCACACGTTTTACAATATAAAGTCAAGACCCAACAATGGTAATGCTGGAAAACTCAATATAAAAATCCCAATTTTAAGAAGTCGCCAACAACCGACAAAATAATAGGGGAAAAGTGTTGAAAATGAAAAGGGTGAAGATAAGATAGTGTACAGCTACGACTTACTTATGACAGGTAGGTCCATCTCAAGACCAACAAGCTCAAGAAGCTTAAATCCGTCCATGTCAGGCATATGAACATCACTAATAACCAGGTCGAACTTGTTTTTGTTTTCTCTTAGCATCTTCAAAGCTGTTATTGCCTGATTGGTCGTCGTTACTGCAAAAAATTTTAGCCAAAGTTAAAATAACTGTCATTCCCAAAGAGCAAAATGGCATATTTAATCCACATCAAAACACAGATAACTACAGAATGTCTCAAAAGAAAAATTCCATCCTTTAACACAATCCCAAAGTCACTCTTAAGCTATTAGATCCTTAATTTAGTGAATTCAAATAATATAGGACAGATTTAATCACTGAAGCCCAGGCAAAGAGGGTAAAATGAATTGAAGTTGTTGAAATGGAGAAGAGAGAGTGGGGTGAAAGAGATTGAAATTAGCCCAAAATTGAACCAAATCACTTAGAAAACACAATCAAGGAAAAGTGAGAGATGAAAATTGAAGAAAGAGAGGAAGGAAGGTCCGAGTGAAAAGTAGCAAAAACATTTTGTCAGATGAGTCGGTATCGAAATGTAAAGTGAACTTATGAAGGAATAGATTTTTTTGTTTTTTTTGTTTTACAGAAACGCCAACAGAATCACAAAATCTGAAAAAACAAAGCACATATGAAGACACAGATCCTTAAGCTTAAGAGTAAAAAAAAAGGGCATCAAAAGCATTGGAAGCAAACCGTGATATTGGCATCTCCGAAGGAGAGTTTCCAACACCAAGAGACAAGTTGGGTCATCGTCAACAGCCAGAACACGCATTCCTACAGGAAATTGTCCTCTGGGTTCATCAGCTCTGGTTTCTACAGTCATTTTTCTCGAACAGTTGATGAATAAAGTGAACAACTTTCAATTTAGACTAGAATAATCTCTCGGTTTTCTGGGTCTGAACCAAAACCCAGAATCTCTGAAACAGGGGAGATACTGAGGAAGAGGATTTGCAAGGTCTGAGAATAAATCTCGAGCAGAATAAAGCGAAGAAACGTGATTTGGAGGAATAATATATGAAAATAAAAAAAAGTTCAAACTTTCTCTTAATGGGGGTATGTAACTGCGAAAAGAGAAAGAAATAGAATCGGTAACTATGGATGGAGGGTGCTGTGAAAGCTGATTTCAATTTTGCAGAGCGACAGAAGTGGACGTTCTTTCTGGTTTTGGCTGGAAAAGAAAATTTTTTAGTCCACAAGTCTTCTATGAAAAACAGGAGAACGTGGCCGTGCTTGATGTTACACTAACTTTCAAAAGTTATATATTTATTAATGTGCATATAGCCATTTAGGCACATAAATTTAGATTTTCCCATATGATATAAATTTTTTAAAATAAAACTTCACACATGATATACTTCTGTTACATAACAATGACGCAAAGAAAATTAGATCTGAGTGTTATTCTATTACAGAATTTCTAAAGAATCGGATCCCCAAAAAAATGAGGACTTTGGCGCGTGATGTCACGCTCCGACTAGAAAAGCAGCCATTGCGCTTTGGACGGTGATTAGACTCGTTGATTCAGGAATCAGATTAGCCTTTGCGATTAAAATTTTGACTTGAGAAGACATGACTAACACATTTTACTGCTTCAACATGGGGAAAAAAAATGTCATAATTAGTTTTTAAAAGGAAAATACTTAAATTTAAATTAAGTTCCTTATATCTATTTCGGAAAGTCCTGCAATCACAGTTGACTTTGCATCATACTTTTGAATTATTAACATGTAACTATAAGCCCATATGAACTAAATATAACACATGGTCATGTGTGATTAAGAATTTGATGCGGAGTTGATCATGGACTAGACCAGATTAAGTTTAGCCTTAGCCCAAGGTCTGATATGGATAATACCTTGGGTTGTACAAGACAACCTGAGCTCCAGTCTGGTCCAGCACCAGCTCAAGCTCGGCTAGACTAGACTGGTCTAGCGGACTTCCTAGGCTAGTCCAAGCAGTCTAGGACTTGGTGCTTTTTTTTTAATGTGTGAGAAGTTCTAGAAATGAAATGAGAAGGAATGTTGATAGAGATGACCTTTGATGGTGGAAGGAGGAAGAAAAAGGTTGAAGGCAAGTCGACAGCGATGGTGGTTGGATGGAGAAGACGGTGGTCTCGATGGTGAGATGATGTTTCGATCCCCTCTTCCTTCTTCATTCAAAATCACTCTCTCTAGACCAACTCCAAGTTGAGACATTGTGGTGGCAAAGTTGGAGAGACGGTTGTCTCGTCTTCGGCGACCTTGGTGACAAAATTTGGTCTCCCTTTCCTCTTCCGGTCGATCTTTCTCTCCTTTGGTTCAAACCCAAATCAGAACCTCCACTGGTGGATCAATCTTTGCAGGTCATAGATCATATTGTTAGACAAGAAACAAAAAATAAAGAAGGGAACACTACTACAAAACAAGGTTACGACGTCTTATTTTTTTGGACATTTAACGTCCTATTTCCACGAGACGCCTATCAGGGGGTGTAAAAAAGTGCAACCTACGGCATCCTAAAAATATTTAGGACGCCATAAGTCTTTTTTTAAAAAAAAAAAAAAAAAAACCCCAAATAGGGGTTTAGGAGCATCTGAGCAGGTGCATAAATCAAAGAAAGCCAAAGATCATAGCCAAAGACCTTTGATTCCAGATCATAGATCGAGCCAAAAAATCAGACTAACAAATACTGTAAAGGAATCGAAACGAAAAATCAAAGGTCTCATAAATCAGACTAACAGATACTGTAAAGGAATCAAAACAAAAACTCAAAGAATCAGAGGAAAACAGATCTAACAGAAATTTCATATCACAAATCGAGATATACTGTAAAGAAAAAAAAATCCCATATCACAGTAAATTTCAGATCTAGCAACAGATCAAGCGAGAGCACGAACAAAGAACTGAGAGAAACATGAGATTTGGAAGTTTGAACAATTTCGTCGTCGTCGTCATCGTAAATAACCATCGAGATTTGAAACCATCGTCGCAGATCTAAAGAGGGAGTAGAAAAAAATCAAAGTCATCGTCCTTAGATCTAAAATTGCCGTCGTAGATCTAGAGAAACCGACGTCGCAAATATGAAATCGAAGTGCAAGAAACTGATCTTTGCGTTCACCATCCGCAGGTCGCCTTCAATGACTGCCGTCACGGTCTGCCATCGTCGTGATAAAGCTGAAGAGAGGGCTGAGAGAACTTGAGAGCCGAGAGATGAGCGGGAATTTGAAATAAGAGAACTCGAAGAGGGAACTGAGAGAACTTGCGTGTGCTGAGAGCTAAAAATAATTTAGGATCCACTTTTGGCGTCTAAATATTTAACTTAGATGCCAAAAGCATCACTTTTGGCGTCTAACTTTTAAACTTAGACACCAAAAGTGCCGCTAGGGCTAGTTTTTGGCGTATTTTGGACGCTAGGGTCCACTTTTGGCGTCTAACTTTTAAACTTAGACGCCAACAGTGTTGCTTTTGGCGACTAAGTTCAAAAGTTAAACGCCAAAAGTCAACTTTTTTTACATATGATTACAAAAATGTCACTGCCTTCTTTTTTACTTCCGTTTTTTAAAATAGGACGCTAATTAGGGAAGTAAAATCAATTTTTTTTGTAGTAGTGGGAATGAAGAAGAGCAACAGATCTTTCTCAAGAAACCATGGCAGAAGCAAATAGAGGTAAAAAAACGAAGAAGCAAACAGATTAGGTCTGAATAGAACAGAACAAGAAAAGAGAAAAAAGAACAAGAATGAGATAGGTAGTGTGTACCGTGACTCAACAATGGTTTGGTGCCTATGTATGTGCTTGTGCCTAATGTAGATGAGACACGAGTGGCGAAGTCGGTGTGTCAAACTATCAACACGAGTGCATGTGCCTGTAACGTGTGTCTATGTAAGTGTGTAGAGTGTGGATTAAAAAAAAAAATTATTCGAGGTAGGCTAGACCAGACCAAGGGATCTAAGGCCTTGGTCAGAAGTCCAGTCCGGCCCGAGAAGACCAGTCCGATCTGTTATGCCCAATATTGCTCGAGCCAATTTTTCTTGACTAAACCAAGTCGAGTCGGGTTGATTTACCTGGACCACCTGGCTTTTTTGCTCATCTCTAGATGTAAGTATGATCATTAATAAAAAAAAAGTGACATTATTGGCACTTAATGAAATCGAATTGAATGTTTACATTTTTGACAGGCCTTATTTCAAGCATAATTAGGAGAAAATTTGCCTAAACCCCGAGATTTAGGCATAGATGACCCAGCTAGGATCGGGAATAAATATATCATTCTTACTCTCTGTACTAGTTCACTGGACAGTTTGATATTGAGTTTTCCAAATAAAACTTGCATTTTTGCTAAAAACCTTATTGTAACTTAAACCTCGCATTTATGTCTTCATCAAATGTACAAGGATCTTATGATGGAATTCGTCCTTTTGATTCCCGTGTCCACAACTCTGAGTTGACCGTGGACTTCTTCTACTGAGAGTCTGCGACTAGTTAATAATTGTACGATCAACCTCCTTTCACCCGAAACTTTCATATCATCACTTGTCAATATAAGTTAGTAAAGGAGACCCAAGTCAGTGGAAATGCATGTATACATATGTGAGGGTCAAGTAAAAAGTGATATGGAAATAAAAGCAGCCAAAGTTGCTGTTTACTCCTTTTCGTTGATGATAAAAAGTTGTTCTTCGCTTTTCATATAATAAAAGGTTGAACGTTTTATGCATCCTTTGGTCATCGCCCCTTTCAAATCTGTAGTATAAAAGGACCTGGTTTCATGCTTTTTAATAAGAAGAGCTAATCATATCTGAACTGTTGAGATATGATTTTCAACGGTCCAAATTTAAATTTTCTTAAAATGACACATTTTTAAATAAAAAAATTATATTTTAAAAAATAATAGTTAAGAGATTATTATTATTTTAAATTCTTTACCAATTAAAATATTATTTTTTTTAAGAAAATGAACCTTCTGATCAAATCTGAAAGGTTCAAATCTAATTAGTTGTTCATGATGAGCATTTTATTTAGACAAGAAATCAGTTCATCTATAAACACATGAGACCTAAGGTAATAACAAAATGGACGGGAATGAGGGCCTCATAGATACATACACACACTTTATAAAGACTCATTTTTAAAAAAAATTATAAAAGAAAAGGATGAAGCGTAGTATATGGTATGCTTAAGGGGGCTGCGACGATGGAGTGAGGAAATGAAAAAGAGAGTGATCATGAGAAGGAATGGTGCGGCTACAATGGATAGGAAAGGCAAAGCACAGAGAAAGAGATAGAGACCTATAAGTGAAAGATACGTTGAAAGCCACTTCCAAGATAATGACAACTTAATCATCACAATAGGAATATATACCCCACTTTCTTTAATATTCATTCATGTCTCCTGTCTATTAATCCCCTTTCTATTTCCTTCTTCCTTTTTTTTTCCCCCCGCTCGTAGCAAAAAATTTACATGAATTGGGTTGGAGAATTTATCAATGTCAAGGTAAGTCTTAATATTTAAATAGCGCTTATAAAAGTGTTTATAAATTAGGGTTAAAGAGCAATAATACACATGAAGTTTGTCTCAAGGAGAGCGCCCAGCACCACGACGTTTTTTCTGGACCAAAAGTACACACGAAGTTACAAATTGGGAGCAAAAGTGACACCAGCCCCTCAGACCATGGACGTTGACCGTTAAGTGGCAGTAGTTGACCGTTAATGATGAGGTGGACGCTGACTTGGACTGTTTTGAAGCCAAATAGGAAGAATAATTGATGACTAGGATCTCATGACCAATTAAAAAAAAAAGCTTAAATGTTTTTCCCCAACTCCATCGGGCAAAGGAGGATAAACAGATTGGGGAAAATCAAAGCCCTAAAATCGAAAAACAAGCTGGGCAAATCGAAACAAGAAGAAGCAAATCACAAGAACACGAGCTGGGCAAATTTCTGCTGTGCAATTCAGCCGGTCTTAGTATTGTCTGTTCAAGGCGGATTGGGAGGGGCGAAGAGCATGGCGGCCGGAGTTAGCAGGAAAATTTCTGCTGCATTAGCTAGGGTTCACACTAGGAGACCTAAGACAAGCACTTCGGTTCCTCTTCCTTCAGGTGCTTCTCGTGCCTTTTTCTTTTTTCTTTTTCTTTTTTTTGCCTTTGAACTGGGATCCATCGTGCTGAGAGCTTTGTTTGCCGTGGTTTAAATTGTAATATTTGACCACCAATGTTCTTCACTTCATCTTTATTCTATAAAAGTTCCATTTCCCCTCTCTTTGCCGAATTTCATATCGTACTTTTGCCATGTGCTTCGAGTAATTATATCCATTGTACTGATTTCTGGAGCGAATTGATTCAGTGTGCTTCATGAAGTTTGTGCACCTCGCGTAGAGCTTCATCTTTATCTTTAAACACAACAATGCATAAAGAAAGACCAACAGAAAATAACCAAAAATAAAAAATTGTGCACCTCGCGTATTTGATGCCTCTCTGACGACGCTAGATTAGGAATTAGGGTTCCTCCTCCTTTCTTTCTTCTTTCGTCGGTCGATGGGCGTGGATTTCAGATACGGCTCACTCAAGATTTGCTGGCCGATCTTCCCTGGATTCGAGTTAGGGTTCGTCCGCCTTTTTTATCCTTCTTCTTCTTTTGTGGGTCGATCTGGAAGCTGGGTGTGGGTCGATCTGGAAGCAGATGGGTGTGGGTCGATTTGGATTAGGGTTCGTCGCCTTCGATTTGCCCAGCTCGTGTTCTTGTGATTTGCTTCTTCTTGTTTCGATTTGCCTTGTGTTTCGATTTTAGGGCTTTGATTTTCCCCAATCTGTTTATCCTCCTTTGCCCGATGGAGTTGGGGAAAAACATTTAAGTTTTTTTGTTTTTTGTTTTTTTTTTAATTGGTCATGAGATCCTAGTCAGCAACTATTCTTCCTATTTGGCTTCAAAACAGTCCAAGTCAGCGTCCACCTCATCATTAACGGTCAACTACTGCCACTTAACGGTCAACGTCTATGGTCTAAGGGGCTGGTGTCACTTTTGCTCCCAATTTGTAACTTCGTGTGTACTTTTGGTCCAGAAAAAACATCGTGGTGCTGGGCGCTCCCTAAGGCAAACTTCATGTGTATTATTACTCCTTAACCCTAAAAATTATCCCTTAACAATGTTCTCACATTAGCAAATTGAACTTACGATCTTGTGAGTTATGATCCAACTCTTTATAAATTGAACTAATGTTTGTTAGCTATTTCTTTTTTACATGTATGTGCTAAATAGTTTTTTCTTTTAAAAAAAATGCATTTACGGAAACTCAAAATCTCTTATTAAATTGACTAATAAAAAACTGTTGGTTGAAGTAATAAACAACATCACACTCATAAAGAAGAGATTGGTTTGAATTATGAGAAATGCACTTTTTAGAAAATGTGAAAACTCTTTACATTGTGAGTTAAATCTAAAGTGAACTTAGAATTACATTTGATCACATGAAAAAAAAAAACTCTTATTAAATTGTCATGGCCAAGGTTATCAAACTTACAATTTTAAATAAATTTGTGACAATAACGTGAACTCGTAAGAGTCTACTTTCACTATAAATAGGTATTAATAGTGTATAATAAATAATTAAAATATAAAAAATGACAACAATTTGATTCAAAAATATTTTAAATCCAAATAATTGAAATTAAATCCATCAACATTTAAAATTTACCATATTTAACAAAGCAATTTCTATAAAACTTATATATAAAGCCATTAAACATGATCAAATAAAAAAAGTTAACACGAGTTTAAGTGTGAGTTAACACGGGTTTGTAAACTAAAAACATAAAAACGGTAGACTCGGTGTTGTATAAACTCGTGAGTTTAACTGAGTTTACAATAATCACGAGTTTATTAGTGACTCGACTTCATTTGATAAGCTAGAAATGTAACAACAATAAATTCGAAGAATTAACTTGTGAGTTTTATAACAATCATGACTATTCATGACTCATTTCATTAAAATCAATGTACCTCTATTACATTTACACCACATGTTTCTTATACTTCATTTAATGCACCCTATGTTTGGCCCTTCGGCTGCTTCAAACTTCGCCCTCCAGCCTCCACTAATATTATATTACAAAACAAGGTTATCTTGATATATTCCATCATTGTTCTCATCCTCCCTGCCTTTTTTTAAAAGAAAAGTTTACATGTAAGTGTGGGGGGAGGATACTAAAAAGATAAAAGTTTATTCAAAGACACTATTCTTAAGAGATGTTCCACGACATTGCTACAGTTTAAAGAAATGACACTTTTTAAGATTAAACGAATGTTTTGTTTTGTTCTCCATCCAACACTTCCTTTTATAGGCTACTGATGGGCATGATACATGTCTTAAAACGGTATCTATTAAATCTCTTGTTAGATGCAATTATGTTTGAAACATAATTGGGCACTTCTGATCTTAACGAAAATTCTAATATATTTTTGTGACGTTGTAAGTTGTTATCAACCTCAATGGTATTCTTTTATTTTTATTATGCCCCTCCTCCCGTCTCCACCTCATTAATACTTAATCCTTCCACCAATTAATCCAAACACGCAACGTTGACCTATAAACGAGTATTTAATACTTTCCTTGCTTCGTGAATCTCTGCGAATTGACAACAATATCAATACTTTTGGAGGGGGGGGGGGAATGATTTAAGGCCCCATCATTTCTCTCTCATTTGTTTGTTTAATCATTCTTTGCACCCACAAAGTCATTTAGTTAGTCAAGCTGAAATATATAAATCACAAATTCAATGCCTTCAAGTGCGAGTTTGGATTGTAACTTTCGATCTCATGTATTCGTCTAAGTTATCAAATGGATGTCAAAGTTATTACTATGAACATTCTCCCGCTGAGTATGGAGCCCCTCTTTTACAAGTTTTCAGACATAGGCTTCTACTAGCTAGTTAGCTAGTTCTTACGTTCTTTTATTAAAATAAAAAATCTAAATCATCAGCCTTGTAGTTGTATGCGTAATTTACCAGGTCAATGGGGGGTGGCACATCTGGAGTGAAATCTGAGGATAGATCACTCAAGATAAGAACCAACAAGTAGTGCTCATAATTAATGGATGGATGAGTTCGTACAGAACTACAGATCACCCAGCTAGGATCGGGAAGAAATATATCATTCATACTCTCTGTACTAGTTTCACTGGACAGTTTGATATTGAGTTTTCCAAATAAAACTTGCATTTTTGCTAAAAACCTTATTGCAACTGCTTAATTAAAGTGTCTAGTTTTAAACCTCGCATTTATGTGTCGTCATCAAATCTGCAAGGATCTTTTGATGGAATTCGTCCTTTTGATATTAGAAAGAATCCCGGGTCCAACACTCTGAGTTGACCGTGGACTTCTTCTACTGCGAGTCTGCGACTAGTTAATAATGGTATGATCAACCTCATTTCACCCGAAACTTTCATATCACTTGTCAATATAAGCTGGTAAAGGTTCGGCCAAAAAATAAGCTGGTAAAGGAGACCCAAGTCAGTGAAATTCATGTATATATATGTGAGGGTCAAGTAAAAAGTGATATGGAAATAAAAGCAGCCAAACGTGCTACTTCGTTGATGATAAAAAGTTGTTTTTCACTCTTATATAATAAAAGATTGAACGTTTTATGTATCTTTTGGTCATTGATCTCCCTTCAAATCTATAAAGGACCCGGTTTCATGCTTTTTAGTAGGGAGAGCTAATCATATCTGAACTGTTGAGATATGATCCTAGATAATCCAAATGTAATTTTTCTTAAAATGACAATTTTTTAAATAAAAAATCATATTTTAAAAATAATAGTTAAAAGATTATCATTATTTTAGATTCTATACCTATTAAAATAAATTTTTTTTTAAGAAAATGGACCTTCTAATCAGATCTGGAAGGTTCATATCTGATTAGCTCTTCTTGATAAGCATTTTATTTAGGCAGTAAACCGGTTCATTTATAAACTCGTGAGACATAAGAGAATAACAAAATGGACAGGTATGAGGGCCTCCTAGATACACACACTTTATAAAGACTCATTTTTTTAAAAATCATAAAAGAAAAGGATGAAGCGTAGTATATGGTATGCTTAACAGGGCTGCGACGATGGAGTGAGGAAATGAAAAAGAGAGTGATCATGAGAAGGAATGGTGCGGCTACAATGGATAGGAAAGGCAAAGCACAGAGAAAGAGAGACCTATAAGTGAAAGATACGTTGAAAGCCACTTCCAAGGATAATGACTACTCAATCATCACAATAGGAATAATATACCTCACATTCTTTAATATTCATTCATGTCTCCTTTCTATTAACCCCCTCTTATATCCCCTTTCTATTTCCTTCTTCCTTTTTTCCGCCCGTAGAAAAAATTTACATGAATTGGGTTGGAGAATTCATCAAGATTAAGTCATGTCTCAATATTTAAAACAACACTTATAAAAGTGTTTATAAATTGTCTCTTAACAATGTTCTCACATTAGCAAATTGATGAACTTAAGATCTTATAAGTTATGAGCCAGCTGCTTATAAATTGAATCAACATTTGATAGCTATTTCTTTGTTCCATGCATGTGTTAAGTAGTTTTTTCTTTTAAAAATATACATTTACTGATCAAACTCAAAATCTCTTATTAAATTCACTAACAAACTATTGGTTGAAGTAGTGAGGGGCATCACACTCATCATAAAGAAGAGAACATGAGTTTAAGTTATGGGAAGTGCACTTTTTAGGAAATGTGAAAAAGCTTTAAGCTCTGGGAATTACAAAATAGTCTTGAATTTAAAGTGGACTTAGAATTACACTTAATCACATGAAGAAGAAAAAAACCTCTTATTAAGTTGTCATAACTCCTTTCATTAAAATCAATGTACACATACATTTTCCTCTCTATTACATTTACACCACATGTTTCTTATACTTCATTTAATGCACCCTATGTTTGGCCCTTCGGCTGCTTCAAACTTCTCCCTCCACTGATTATATTATATTACAAAACAAGGTTTGCTTGATATATTTCATCATTGTTCTCATTTGTAGTATCCTCCCTGCCTTTTTTTAAAGAAAAGCTTACATGTAAGTGATGTAGGGGGAGGGCACTAAAAAGATATGTTTATTGGAATCATACCCAAAAACACTATCTTTAAGAAATGTTCCTTGACACTGCAGTTTAAAGATGTGACACTCTTTAAGATTAAACAAATCCTTCCTACAATAACAAGGGTGACATAATATCGCAAATGAAAAATAAACTCAATAAAAGGTGGAATATTTTGGAGGAGGAAAGGCAAGTAGCCCTTCGTTTTGTTCTCCATCCAACACTTCCTTTTATAGGCCGCTGATGGGCATGAAACATGCCTTAAAAAGGTGTCTATATATTCATTTTTTTTTTTTAAAGAAACGATTATAATCAGGCACTTCTCTTAGGATTTGACTTTGGTCCGATGCATCAGAACATCCGCTGCGTTTTTTTGTACTTAATAATTTACCGCATGCGGTACACACACCGCATGCGGTACAAATTTATTAGGCAAAAAACGCAGAGGACGGTCCGATGCATCGGACCAAAACCAGGTCCCTTCTCTTAATAAATATTTAAATATTTTTTTGTGACGTTGTAAGCTGGTATCAACCACACTGATATTCTTTTATTTTTATTATCATTCAGAATTTCGCATCATGCATGGAGGCCCCTCCTCCCGTCTCGACTTCATTAATACTTAATCCTTCCACCAATTAATCCAAACACGCAACGTTGACCTATAAACGAGTATTTAACTTTCCTTGCTTCGTGAATCTCTGTGAATTCTTGAGCAAAAAAAAAAAAATCTCTGTGAATTGACAACAATATCAATACTTTTTTTTTTTTTGGGGGATTTAAGGCCCCATCATTTCTCTCTCATTTGTTTGTTTAATCATTCTTTACACCCACAGATCGAGTTATTTAGTTAGTCAAGTTGAAATATATAAATCACAAATTCAATGCCTTCTAGTGCGAGTTTGGATTGTAACTTTCGATCTCATGTATTCGTCTAAGTTATCAAATGGATATCAAAGTTATGATTATGAACATTCTCCCGCTGAGTATGGAGCCCCTCTTTTACACATAGGCTTCTACTAGTTAGATAGTTCTTTTATTAAAATAAAAAATCCAAATCATCAGTAGTTGTATGCGTGCGTAATTTACCAGGTCAATGGGGGTTGGCACATCTGGAGTGAAATCTGAGGATAGATCACTCAAGATCGATAAGAACCAACAAGTAGTGCTCATAATTAATGGATGGATGAGTTCGTACAGATATATGTATAATCAAATAATAATGAGGATCAAGATTCTGTAGTCATGCGTGACATTTGTCACCCACATCTCAATAATTAACCAACTGAATGGTGGCGTTTATATTTTATTTTATCATCTAATCACACAATAAGACGCTTTAATTAATTTGGCCCTTCAAGTGGCCACTACGTACATGCATTTATATATATAATTTGGAGTTTGGAGGCGACCTAGCTAGCTGGGCGAGAGTGGAAATGAAGGAATAATGAAAGACAGGGTTACTTTAACATCACTCGTTGGAGAATCGTGACGCATAGGAAATAAGATCCCAAATATGACGACCTAATGTTATTATTATCCAAAAGCAACCGCATTCATTGACCCTCTACTAATTATTCATATATATTTATTATTTAATTATATATTCCTGATTCACTATCGCCACCATATCTTCCGATTCCTTCCTTTGCTTCTTCTTCTTTTTTGTTACCCATCCGGTTCACCGGAGCCTTTGATTCTGACTAATCCGGATTCGCCCCGAGTCAGCCCTACGGTCGTGGGAGAAGAGCTCTCAATATCATTTTCTCAATTCTCATGCCTCAAACCGAAAACGTGATTAAGGGAGAGCAAATCCCTTATCACTTGCCCCCAATGTTAAGAGCTCCGATTCCTTCCTTGCTTTTGATTTCGCATATTCAAGTAAGACTCTATTTTTTTTTATATACTGAAATAAGACTCCTTTTTTATATAAGACTCCAATTGACCATATATAATGAGAAATTCAATTGGACCTGCTTGTAGTTTTGGGCTAAATGAAGTTGCTGATAATTTAGCTAAAGCGGGGCTCTCTTCTATGCCTGGAGTGCAGATAGGGGTGGGAATAGGCCGTGCCCTATCGATGGCCTCTGATCGGCCTATTTAGGGCAGTCGGGCCTGACTGTTTGTTAAAAAGGTCAGGCCAAGGCCTATTTAAAGGCCTGAATATGTAAATAGGTCAGGCCTATTTTATTAAGGCCCGACCTGTAGGCCTGCAGGCCTGACCTGTTTAAATATTAAATAAATATATTTATATTTATATCATATAAATAAGATAAAATTTTTTTTTTTCATTCTTATATTATAATTCCAAGATATATTTATATAAGTTTTGGTAGGTTTTAAAGTGTATAAAGCCTATTTATGGTCTCCAAGGTTTGTAATATAAGGCCTTTTTAAAGGCCGACATTGTAAGTAGGCCTTTAAAAAGGCTCAGGCTCGACCAGGCCTTATGAAGGCTCAGGCTTGAGCCTAGAAAAAGGCCTGAATTCAGGCTCAGGCCTTCTGCCCCCATTGCAGGCTCAGACCTATTTAGCCAAAGCCTGACCTAACTTATTTTCATGCCTAAGTGCAGATCATTATACGGGGTTGGAAAGGCTGGTTGAAAGAGATAAAGTTTAGTTAACGGTTGGAGTGTATCCAAAAAAAAAAAAACGTACAGGTTGTCGACTACTTAAGGCCTATAACCACGAAACTGGGCCTACTGAATTGGGTCGGCCCATTTTAAGATAAGAATTTGTATCTAGTGTTTTTTTTGTTGCTCAAAGTGTGTCTAGTGTATTTTTTTTTTATACAAAAATTTTAGGATAGGGGTTGGGTTCACCCACGATCCAAGGGTAGGGCGAAATCTCCCTTCCTCCTAGGTGATACCGATGTTGGGCAGGGTGAGCCGTCTATTACCCTCAGGCGTTAACCTAGGCACTTAGGAGCTAGGATGCCTCCCCCAGCGCCTTGACCAACTCTAGGATCGAACCCCCTCCCTTTGGTGAGAGTGTCCGATCCCTTTGCCAGTTGAGCCCAAGGACGAGGGGTGTGTATCTAGTGTATTTGAATATATAAATTTGGGAACTTTAGGCCAGGAATTAAATTCAGAAACCCTCTAAGATTATTATCAGGATAAATTTAGAATGGTTCGTGATGAATCCACATTCCCTGCTTATCCCTAAATAAAAGGATGTTTTATTTTTTTGGGAAAAAAATACTTCATACACTAAAAATTAATTAGCTTAATATACTAAATATTACTGGAAAAATATTTCAGGATGCTAGATTAAAAATTAATTAATTTGAGATACTGAGTGCAAAAAATATTTTAGGCTGTAGCATACAATTTAATCCAAATAAATAAGAATATATATATAAAAATAAAAAATAGTCCCTGAACACAAAATTTGAGGATGAGCATTCCTTGCTCATAGATACAATGAGCAGGGCATACGGACCTGTCGGGAGATAGAGTATGCAACCTGTCGATTAGATGGAATAACATGGATAATATCTAAGGCACAAAGCCTATATGCATGGGGATTTATTTATCAAATATTTTTCATGTAACAAACTATTATTATTATTTTAAAACTTAACATCCACTTATCTTAATTTGATTAATACCCTGAGAAATAATATGTGAGTATTTTAGCTGATGAGTTAATCGAGGCTAGCAGACTATATTCATAGTTTTATAAACAGTGCACATTACTTAAACCACAGATCATTTTGGAAGAGAATAATGAGAATCACACCATATATAAAACTTAATAAAGATAGAGTGTGATATTATATTAGTATAATATGATGGTAGGGAGATAATTAAATAATGGTGTGGAAGCAGTACTGTTGTAACATTTTCTTAATTAATCAAGCTTGCCAGTTGAGCTCGCCTATTTTGACCATGACCAGCACATGTCCAAGTGCAAAGTTTTCATAAATGTGCCTACGCGTGGTGTTCTGACAAAATTATGTTCATAAAAAAAAAAAAAAAGAGTTTAATGTTTCTGTTTTTGTTGCAAAAATATTTTTTCTGCCACACTCACATAAAAGTGAGTGGGTCTCATTGAAGACAGAGAAAATATTAGTGGGACTCCCCTTTTATGTAAGTGTGGAAAAAAATATTTTTGTAGGAAAAGAAGAAACATTAAAACCTAAAAAGAAATATTAGAATGTTCAAATAGTACCAATGGTGTCTACTCCTTCTTCAACGCGTACGTCTACTAATTTAATTAAGGATCTATTTTATTCAAATAAGTTAACTTATTTGAATAAAAAATGATATAAAAATTGAAACACAGGGGGCATCATTCATTCATGTTCTATTATTTTGGCTTAATATTGACCGCTGGTGGATTTTGATTTGCATTGGAAAAGATTGACAGGGATGAATAGAAATTAGAAGCTGCCAAATAAGAAAAGCTGGAGGAAAAAAATAAACAATTAATACTCATATAATTAAGAAGAAATATACTTCCCATTATTATATTCCTGCGCCTAGCCAGATGGTAAATTATTACTGCAATTATGCAAATAATCTATTGACGTAGGCAAATCAACACGTTAATTACCAAAAGAAAAGTCAACACGAAAACAATAATTAAGAAGCGAACCTCTTCGGTTTTTTCTTTACCGACTCTTTTGACATGAAAAAGAAAAGAAAAGAAAATAATAATGGATGGTGAAAACGAACTGAATTACATGTCATTTTGAGTTTGCTGATAAATAAGGTTCCAGCAAAATCCATGGTTTTTCATTTTTCCCTTTGTTTTAAGTACAAAAACCAGGGACAGATGTTTGATTAAGGTAGACCCGGCCCGCACATCATCTACTAATCCGGTTATAAATAATGGAAATATTTTTTAGTGCAAATTATACTATAAAATATATCATATATTTAGGACTGTAGATAGTATTTTCTTTTTATTAATAATAATTATTTCTCTCAACCTACGGTGAAAAACTTAAAACTTCATTTATGTGTTTTATGTTTATTAGGAAAACCCAAGCATGAGTTTTTATGTGTTCATGTGTTTATGAAATAATTAAATTAAACTAAACATGAAAGGATATTATAAATAAATCAATTATATATGTAGTGATATTGATATTCTTTTCAGCTGAAAAATTGCTGGAAGTGTTATTAGGAAGGAGCATATTGGATGTTAAACATTCTTGTCACTTCCAAGAACTTTGAGGAAACAAGGTAAACAAATATATAGTAGAAATTAAATGACACAAGAAACACCAGAATTATTAACGTAAAAAACCCCTCAAGTCAAGAGTAAAAACCACGAGTAGTCTAGACCAATGAAAATATAATCTACTATAATTAAAATAGGGTACAAGAGAGTTTCAAATAAATACACAAAATTAAAACGTGAATCCACCTAGCCAACAAATAACCAAAGTTACAAGCTTACAATCAGAGAACAAAACAACTAAACATACCAGAAAAAATGTCATTGATTAAGAACAAGTTTTCTCACACACCAGACTTCCAAACAACAATCCCACCATTGAAAGACCCAAACCATATGTTCTATACCTCATAATCAGATTTCAGCTCGCTCAACGGTTAACGAATTTACAGACATTGATTTCTCAATACTGACCTGTGAAGTTGCGTTTCTCTTACATGGCTGCAAAATTAGACTTCTCTGACGTCTCCAACCTCATCCTGTTTGACCTCGGCGGGGCCTCTTTGCCCAAAAACCTAATTTGCACTCTCTTCACTTAAATTAGTGAGACACAATAGGCTTCAAATTAGGAAACTCCAAAAGAATATTCTTTTTCACAAAGAACAATTATTAAGAAACTTTCCTTCTTCTTTTTTTCATTTTCTCACTCTTTTCCTTCTTTCCTATTTTTTTTCCTTTCCTTTCCTTTCCTTTATTTTCATAAAATAGGAAATATATAAAATTTGGGCAATTCAAACATGGAATTTTCTTACATATGAAAGAGATCCCAAAACCCAACAGGAAGGATGTAGCCGGGATGATTATTTTGGTTTAAAAAATCGTTCCAGTTTTATGAACACGCAATATCATTTTTTTAAAAAGGTTAATGCAATATTTGGTCTACACTCATTTTGTTTTTTTCCTTGAAGTTTATTTTTTTTAAAGATTAATACAACATCATTTTTTGGTCTCTTAAATTTCATTTTGTTCAAAACATAGGTCCCCATAGTTTAATAAAAACTTGGACCATACCATTTATCTTTTGAGGGACCAAAACTCATGATATTTGAGATTTGATGAACCATAACACAAAAGGGAGAAAAACGTTGAGAGATCAAAGATTGTATTAATCCTTTTTGAATTAAAGGGTGAACACTAATAGTTTGAGATTGAACATATATATAACCTCTCACTTACACAGGAGTTATTATGTCAATACAATATAAGAAGGCCATCGATACTACTCCTTACTAGCTACTACATATATTGGTAAAGAATAACAATATCAAATAGGAAAATACACATTGTTTACTTCATCTTTTGATGTAAAGGCGTACTTAATTAGTTATATATAATACTACAATTAAAAAATTAATGAGGCACTACTATAAATAATGTTTTTAACGTCTTTTTTTTTTTTTTGCCTTTTAACATCCAAAAACAGGAGGACGCCTATTCCAGGGATGTAGTAAAGTAAAAATACAACGTCCCTAAGAAAAGGGGACGCCATAAAAGAGACTTATGGCGTCCCTTTTTTATTTGGGACGTCGTAAGGTGTTTTTTTTAATAAAAAAATCACTGTGAAGCTGAACTTGCTGTCGACACCAATGCCAGAGAGAAGGACACACAATGATTTTCGATTAGGTTGTGGCAGCTTCGCCAAGGTCTATCAGGCTTGACCCCTAATCGATGACTCCATCATCACCGTGAAGATCATCAACAAAACTGATTCTACCATGGAGCTAAGGATTGTTCGCCAGGTCGATGCAATGCGATGGCTTCACGACCATCCTCATATTCTTAAAATCCATGAGGTTTTGGCTAAGAAGCGAAGATCTACCTCATAGTGGAGTTCGCTACCGGCGACAGGGAGTAGTTCTCGAAGATCTCGTGTAAAGGAAGAATGACAAAGCTGGTGGAGAGGTGGTACTTCCAGCCGTTGGTTTCCGCCCTCTGTCGTTCATCGTGATATGAAGCCTCATAATCTTCTTTTGCATCGGAGATCAGAAGCAAAACCAGAGCATGCTTGGGTCGACATGATAACTTAAAAGTTGGAGATCAGAAGCACAGCACATGAGAACTTCCGATTTTGGACTCTTCGCCTTTCTGGAACAGTGTGTTGCCAATACCAACACCTACAACTTTAGGGTTTGGGGAATGGTTGAAGGGTGTGTGGGTGTTTATCAAGAGAAAGCTCTTACCGAGAACTGCTTTTTAGGATTTTAAAAGTTTTTAGGCATCTTAATTTTAAAGTGGGGACGCCAAAAGTCTGCTTTTGGCTCCCAATTTAAAAGAAAAATTAAAGAATGTCAAAAGTAGTGCTTTTGACACTAAAAACTCTATTTTTGGCGTCTTTTTTCTAAAAGAAACGTCAAAATCCTCTACAGAATTACAAAAACGTCAGTCTTAATTTTTTATTTTCATTTAAATAAAAAAAATTTTAAGAAAATAAAATTTTATTGTAGTAGTGATGAGTGCGGTCAATGCATTAATAATATTTACTAGTTGGTTAATTAAAGTTTTCTTTTTATTCAAAAAGGAAATACAATCATTGCCAAAAAAATGCATTCTATGATTCTATCTATAGAAGAATGTCAGCTGGAGAATATTTAGACGGGTAACTGATCAAACCTAGATTTGATTTTTTTTTTGGTCGAAACAAACCTAGATTTGATTAGCTAGCCATGTATATAGATGCTTTAATTTTCCTCTACTCCTCTCTGACTTCCATGACCAAGAAAAAGAAAAGAGACACTCCTTTTTGTCATGAGCAATATCATCCATCCCAAGTTATATATATATATATATATATATATATATATATATATATATATATATATATATATATATATATATATAGGGTTAAGGTATAAAAATAGACATGTGCTTTTCTCGAGGAGCGCCAAGGTAGCAAATGCTTTTTTCAGGTGCAAAAGTAACTATGTGGTTACAAATTAGGTGCAAAAATAGCGTTTGACCGTTAAATTTGACTTTTGATCGTTAAGTTTGACTTTTTTTGCTGACTGGACGATGACGTGACATTTCAAATATTTTTTCAGTATCCTTTTAGTACCGGTCAATACCTGAAATATTTTTTCAAGATCCTAAAATAATTTTTCAAAATTATGAAATATTTTTTTTTGTACCAATCAGTATCCTGAAAATACTTTTTAGTACCAGTACCCTGAAATAATTTTTTCAGTATCCTTTTAGTACCGATCAATACCTGAAATATTTTTTCAAGATCCTAAAATTATTTTTGCACATTTGAAATGCCACGTCATCGTCCAGTCAGCAAAAAAAGTCAAATTTAACGGTCAAAAGTCAAACTTAACAGTCAAACACTATTTTTGCATCTAATTTGTAACCACATAGTTACTTTTGCACCTGAAAAAAGTATTTGCTACTGAGCACTCCTCAGAAAAAAGCACATGTTTATTTTTGCACCTTAACCCTATATATATATATATATATATCGTTATTCACAACACTAAATAAAGCCTCCATATATCATTATTGGCCTGGGTGTCAGCTACGCTCTCTATTGCCTCTCAATTTTAGAGCCACTCTCAATTTTTTTTTTTTTGGGTTCTTTTGATTTTTAGATTCTATATGAAATAAGTAACATTTTGATATCTTATAAGTAAAAAATAGAGATGTTTTCATATTTTTTTTTTTACAATTCTTAAAAGATTTAAGACTTCAAAATTGTGTAATATCTTTTTAAAGTAGAGTTTTAAATTTTTGAAAAATTGAAAATAATTTCATTTTTTGCCCTTAAGATATCAAAAAGTCACTTATTTCATGTAAAATCTAAAGATTAAAAGAACCAAAAAAAATTTTAGGAAGAACTCCAAAATTGAGGGACAATAGGGCACAACAGACAAAGCACAGCTGACACCCCAACCCAGTGGCGGACCCACACTTGTGCATGTGGGTGCAAGTGCAGACACAAAGTTTAAGAATATATATATATATATATATATATATTATATATATATATATATATATATATATATATATATATATATATATATATATATATATATATATTTAAGGGATCTTGTAACAAGTTGTCTAGATGGTGTAGTGGTTATATGCTATTCTCACACACATGGTCTCCTATTCGAACCCAGCCTGAGACATCTTTCTTCAATATTTTTTAGGCATGGACTTGCGTTACAACATGGGCCTAATACCCAGCCTGGACTTGCGTTACAACATGGGATGATTTGATAAGGAAAAATGCTAATTAAAAGTGGTAAAAGATAAATATGTTGAATCTTAATAATTTCAAAGGGATTGATTTTAAATTTTGAAATGTTGCAAAATTTGAAAATTTACCTAACCACCCTTAGTTTTTTTAAATAAAAATTCAAAAGGCTGCAGTTTACAACTTTAGTATGGCTATTAGCAACTTAAGTATCTGTAATAATAATTTTTGCGTGAGAAATTCAAAAAAAAAAATATAATAGGCCATTGAAGCTCTAATTTTTTTTTTTTTTTTGCAGTATTTTGTCAGTCTCTTTAGAGTTATTTAAATTCAAAATTTTGCATTTAAAACTTTCCTTCAAAATTTTTTCCTTGTCTATATTCATTTGATTTTTAATGCATTCAAAAAAAGTTCAACAAATTGTGCACCCACAAATATAAATTATTGGGTCCGCCACTGCCCCAACCTAAAGCTCTACGACAAATGTGGAGTTTAAACATAGAATGTTGAGGGAGTTAAAAGCTCGTACTCTGCAGCAGCAGTATGCTTAGGAGAAGAAAGATAGGAAAGAGGACTGTGCATAAGTGAGTTAGGATAACTCCTCTGATTATGAACGGAGCAAGCCCATGATGATGATGCAGAACTCATATTATCTTCTTCGATCTCCATCTCCATCTCGGCCACAGCTTCGCAGAACAGATTAACATCACAAGGAAGCCAAATGGGGCCCTCGCTTCTGTAGCCAAACTTAGTCTCAGCGTCATCTATAAGCAGGTTGAACATTGGATGATTAGCTACCTCTATCTTCATTAAGAATCTCTCTCTCTGGGGTCCCACATATACCCAGAAGCATCCCTCTGGAGCCAACTGTTTCTTGTTCTTCTTACTCTTTCCCAACGATTCTTGAACCTTCGAGATTATGTTGTAGCTGCTTCCTCCTTCGGTGCATCGCTTGCATCGTCCCAAAACCCTCTTGCATGTCTGCTTAACGCTCTCCATAACTAAAGTTTTAATTTCTCTCCCTTGATCTCAGATATATAGCGAGTGAAACTTGTGTTAGTTTCTGGGATCAAGAGGTGAGCTTGATAGAGAACATGGAGAGAGAAGGAGGGGGTTAGGGTTTCTTTTTGGGAAGTTATGAAGAAGATGAAAGAGGAAAGAGAGAGAGAGGGAGGGATTTATAGCAGGGAGACATTCTGGCGGCTTGCTTTAATTTCTATCTTGGGCACGGTCGTCTTTGTCTAAGTCTCACGAATTGACGCCCCCTCTTACATTATTACTATAATTCTCTTTTAATAATTAATAACACCGACGTTTGATTTTGAACCAAAGACTTCAACATTGACGAAAGTGCAATATCCAAGTTTGATTTATCAATTGTCATTATAAAAGTTAAAAAAAATGCAGCATATGTATCATTCACATATGGGTTTAATATTTCTGCAATTGATATTCACATAAAAGTGGGCGAGTCCCACTAATATTTTCTCTCTCATCTCTTTACAATGGGACCCACTCACTTTTATGTAAGTGCTACAAAAAAAAAAAGTTTCTGCAGCAACTGCAGAAACATTAAATCCTTCACATATACTACATAATCCAACACTGTGTGTAATAATATACATATACATATACATATATGTATGTGTACATATATAACGGAGTTTATTAATTTTGTTAAAAATATTAGTATAATTATATCTGTAACACTGTATACTCTATATAATTAATCATGTCAAATATCACTTATGCTTTTTCTACACAATTATAAATATGTACTAGTATTTTATTGATGTTTCATTGATATTGAAGGCGGCACATATGATGATATGGTTATTAGTTTATTGAGTTCAACTTGATCATAGAAGTAATTGATCAGCAATGTGACTTTTCAACAATAGCAAAAGAAAAATGGATTATGGCGCCGTCATTCACTATGAAGTTTCGATTCCATTAAGGGTGTCTTTGATTTGAGGGGAGAAAATATTCTTTTTTGTTGAGAGTGTATTTTCAAAATATTAAAAAAAAATTCAATGAATTATCTTGTAAAGATGAGAGAAAAAAATTATTTCTCATATTTCTCTCCCCTCAAACCAAACAAGCTCTAATAGTGCATAGATCTAGCTTCAAATAAGTTAACATGTATGCATATGTAATTTTGCATGTTAATTTTTTTTACAAATTTATATAAAAATTGAAAAATAGAGGGCATCGTTCATGTATGTTCTATTATTGTTATTATCGGTTGCCGCCTTTCTGAAATATAGGTCGTTGCTGGAACAAGTAAGGTCTTGCCAATTTATATCTGTACTGTAGGGGGAATAATCTGTTGACGTAGGCCAATCAACAGTTTAATTACCAAAAGAAAAGTCAACGCTCAGTATAAGACGAAAACAATAAAAAGCTAACTTCTTCTTCGGTTTTTTCTCCACCAACTCTTATGACTTGAAAGAGAAAAAAACGAAACGAACTGAATTACATGTCATTTTGAGTTTGCTGATAAATAAGGTTTTCCAGCAAAATCCATGGTTTTTCATTTTTACCTTTTTTTAAGTACAAAACCAGGGACAGATGTTTAATTTGAATGTTTGATGAAGGTAGACCCGCACATCATCTGTTTTCTTTTTATTAATAATAATTATTTCTTCCAACCTACGGTTAAAAACTTAAAACTTCATTCATGTGTTATATGTTTAGGAAAACCCAACCATAATTTTTTTATGTGTACATGTGTTTATCAAATAATTAAATTAAACTAAACATGAAAGGATATTATAAATAAATCAATTCTGTAGTGATATTCTTTTCAGCTGAAAATTGCTGGAAGTGTTAGGAAGAAGCACGGTGCATGTTAAACCTTCATCTCAGTTGCAACAATCTTTGAGGAAAACAAAGTAAATTGTAACATCTCAATTTCTAACAGTTATGATAATATAAAATTACAATACTTTTTATAAATAATAAAATGATTACTGAAATTCAAGTAAACAACCTTGGGAAGTGTTACCGCCGTATTTGTACTGGGACAAGTGCAATGCTACTTATTACAATATGTAAATCCAAACTCAAACAAAAACTGTATTTTATTCATAACAAATAAAATAAAATAAACTGAAGGTGCTTCATCACTTCTCACTGCTAGCCCCAACCTCGAGAACCTGCTTCACTGAAAATCTGCTCCCCAAAGGATCGTCGCAGCCCATAATCCACAAAATCAGCAAACGCTGGTAATCCCAATAAAATAGGATTTAAGTGGCTCAAATACCTTAAATAGATCAAGTAAAATAATCATATAGAATTTACACCAAATATTATTCTTTATCATTTTAAATTAATTTAGACCCGGGAAACCCTGCCAGTCTACCCTGTGACCCGGGAAATCCTGCCAGTCACAATCGATCAAATTGGCCATCAAAATACTTCGTCTTAATGTGCACACCTCTTCCCAAAGAGGAAAGAGAGGAACGGAGGGATTTATAACAGGGAGATATTTTGGCGGCTTGCTTTAATTTCTATCTTGGGCACGGTTGTCTTTGTCTAAGTCTCACGAATTGACGCCCCCTCTTACATTATTACTATAATTCTCTTTTATTAATTAATAACACGGACGTTTGATTTTGAACCAAAGAGTTCAACATTGGCGAAAGTGCAATATCCAAGTTTGATTTATCAATTGTATGTCATTATAAAAGTTAAAAAAATGCAGCATATATATGTATCATTCACATATGGGTTTAATGTTTCTGCAGTTGCAGCAGAAACCTTTTTTCTGTAACACTCACATAAAAGTAAGTGAGCCCCACTAATATTTTTTCTTTCATCTCTTTATAATGGAACCCACTCACTTTTATATGAGTGTTGCAGAAAAAAAAAAGTTTCTGCAAAAACATTAAACCCTTCACATATACTACATAATCCAACACGGTGTGTATGTAATAATATACATATACATACATATATGTATGTATGTATGTATGTATGTATGTATGTATGTATGTATGTATGTGTACATATATAACGGAGTTTATTAATTTTGTTAAAAATATTAGTATAATTATATCTGTAACACTGTATACTCTATATAATTAATCATGTCAAATATCATCATGGGCTTTTTCTACACAATTATAAATATGTACTAGTATTTTATTGATGTTTCATTGATATTGAAGGCGGCACATATGATGATATGGTTATTAGTTTATTGAGTTCAACTTGATCATAGAAGTAATTGATCAGCAATGTGACTTTTCAACAATAGCCAAAGAAAAATGGATTAGAGCATCGTCATTCACTGTGAAGTTTCGATTCCGTCACTTAATTAAGGATGTGTTTGGTTTGAGGGGAGGAAATATTTCTTTTTGTTGTGAGTGTATTTTTGGAATACTAAAAAAATTTCATGGACTATTTAATAAAGATGAAAGAAAAAATTTATCTCTCTTTTTTCCCTCCTCTCAAACCAAATAAGCTCTAGCAGTGCTTGGATCTAGTTTCAAATAAGTTAACATGTATGCATATGTAATTTTGCTATTACATGTTAATTTTTCTACAAATTTATATAAAAATTGAAACATAGAGGGCATCGTTCATGTATGTTCTATTATTGTTATTATCATGAGCTTGCCGCCTTTCTGAAATATATATATAGGTCGTTGCTGGAACAAGTAAGGTCTTGCCAATTTATATCTGTAGATGGCTTCAACGTTTACCTATTGTTTTAGCTTAATATTGACCGCTGGTGGATTTTGATTTGCGTTGGAAAAGATTGACAGGGACGAATAGAAATTAGAACCTGCCAAAAAAGGAAAGGGGGGGGGGGATAATCTATTGACGTAGGCCAATCAACAGTTTAATTACCAAAAGAAAAGTCAACGCTCAGTATAAGACGAAAACAATAAAAAGCTAACTTCTTCGGTTTTTTCTCTACCAACTCTTTTGACTTGAAAGAGAAAAAACGAAACGAACTGAATTACATGTCATTTTGAGTTTGCTGATAAATAAGGTTTTCCAGCAAAATCCATGGTTTTTCATTTTTACCTTTTTTTAAGTACAAAACCAGGGAGGGACAGATGTGTTATGGAATCAAATATTACGCTCGTCATAGGTGTGGCTCAACAGGAGACATCTAATACATTTGGGCTTGGAGGCACAAGAGGCCCAACAAGTCCAAACCCCAACCCTAAGGTAGCCTCTATATATAGTAGGTTAACCTAAAAGGTACACATCTCTTAAGCTCTCTGCTTTACAATTCAGCCACACAGAGCACACACCCCACCCCCTTTGGTGAAAGCCTTCATGTGTGCGCAGAGATCACTGATCCTCTCAGGTATCTCATCCATGGATACCTGGGGAGAGAGCTATTTGATCCTACATCAATATATCAGCCCACCTAGGGCTAGACACTTATGTTCTACCTCAGAACATTGGCGCCGTCTGTGGGGAGTCGGTAAATTTCTGATTCCCATGACCGAAGAAGGTTAATGATTCAAATTCCCATCTGTTAGACGACCAATCTTTGACCTGCTGGAGAAACTTTTTATGAGGAACGGGTTGTGCAGATTCAAATTTTCACAGACTCGTACCAGCAGAGCCATATTGTTTTTGCGTTGCAGAATGCCTCTATATTCTAGCTTCATTTTCTAAACCAAAAAGGTACCTAAGGACGAGAATTCTTCCGTAGGATTTCCTGGAGATATGAATGATATTTTCTTTCAGAAATATTCATATTTCAAAGTCGGAGACTGCTGATATTGATGCCGACATAGTCAAACAAATCTTGTTGGACTATGAGGATAACGGCCCCGGTTTCGATCCAAGTTCTATTGCTGGGACTTCTTGAAAATTTAGTATCTACGCAATGGTACAGGAATCGTAACCAAAAAATTCTCCAGCAAGTTAGCCGTGTTCAGCATCTACCTGCAACTTTGAAAAGGGGTGATTCGGCATCTTTAAGCACTAGGAGCTGGGGAGGTTTTATCTTTCCTTCCATGATCTTAAAGCTATGTTTTTCCCATTATTTGCTCCAAGGTCCCGCTGTTACTCGCTGGTTTGCAGCATCTCACCGAATCCAAGCATCAAGATGCCAAGGGTTGCGATGGTATTGCTTCCAAATAACCTTCAGGCAGCCAGGAATTTTCCTGGCGTTGAGATTACGGCTCAAGATGCGTGAGTTGCCAAGATATATATTTTGGGAGCAGCTCTTTCCCGGCGAGCAGGAAATCAGGTTGGTGTGTGCATGACCGGGATACTATCCGCAGACCAACGCTGAGATACCTCCAGAAGCGGGATTGCTCTATTGTATCTGTAATGTCGGTAGGCCGGGGTGATCACAAACCGACGTAAAACTTTGGTTATGCTCCGGGGTGATCAGTCCCGGATCCCTGTTGCTTCATTATGTGTGTCAAAGATTGAAGCACAAAATACTGAGATTAATATCTGTGTTGCCGAGATGCCTCAAAACTCTGGGTTCGAAATTGTTACGCCGAGAAGATGCTTCGCTACATTCAAAGTCCATCGTGTAACATCGAAGGAACTCACGAGAAGAGGCTGGCTATAAGAGATTGTATTTGGTATGCCGAGATATGCATGGTGCCTGAGACTATTGCTATGACTTGTTGACGGCATTAACTGCAAGGCCGAGGTGCATGGGTACACTGGTGTCGGGATTGTGGGTGCCGAGGTGATGCACGGATACAAAACATTGTCGTGATTCTGATGCCGGGAATGCAGTGAGGTGCATGCCGAGATGTATCCAGTTTCTGATATAAGATTCCGGTGCCGAGATGAAAATTTTGGCAAGTGAGTGATTCAGAGTTGCCCGAGATCATGATGAGCCGAGATGCTTAGATGCTGACTTGAAAATTTTGGAGAAAGGGAATGCTGAGATGCAACGTCGGAAGGCCGAGAAAGCTCCATAAATGACTCCAGGCTCAGCGTCTAGGACCCACGTCGGCAGAATATGATTCCAGGCTCACTAATGGCGAGAATGAAAAGAAGGGATTGAAAGACTTGGCTATCACCCAAGAGGGGGGTGAATTGGGTGTCTGATTAAAAACTTAGAACTTTAAGAATCTTTTCGCAACTTTCTGAAAGTGGTTTGAATGACAATAGTAATTTACAAAGTGATAAACAATCATTCAAACATATATGCTGGGAATGTAAGAGATAAGGGAAGAGAATATGCAAACTGTGATTTATACTGGTTTGACCCAATCCTTGACCTACGTCCAGTCCCCAAGCTCCGCTTGAGATTTTCAATCCACTATCTTCTTTCAACTTGATTACACGTTCTATACTTGAAGTAATCCTCTCACTAGGATTCACTCCCCCTTACAAACTGTAATTAATACACCCGTTTGATTACACATTCTGTACTCGAAGTAACCCTCTCACTAGGATTCACTCCCCGTACAAGCTGTAATAAATACAATGGGTTTCCCACTCAAGATCACCCAATCTTGAGCAACTCACAGATAGAAAGATAGAATGGTTACAAATAAATCTTCTCTCTCTCAGAAGTGAATGGATAAACACTGAAGCACAAAACAACTCATTTCACTCTCTATGATAAGCTATGTAGACATTGAAAACAGAGAGTAAATGATGAGAATATCAGAGTATTAGCATGATGAAGATGAAGCCTTGTGTCTCTGCGTTTTTCTTTTTCTCTGTTTTTCTCTTCAGTTTTGGACTTCAAACCTCTGGGTATTTATACTGATTGAAGCTTGATGACAGTTGGAGAATATAGCTGTTGAGAAGATTCAATGATTGTTGGATAAAGAAATATAGTCGTTAGACTCAGATGAAACTAGCCGTTAGAACTTCGTTTTCTGAACCAACTATGACATCAGCATTTACTTTACTCTTGATCTTCAATTTACCAGCCTTTGATCATCTGAAATATGTACACAAATGATATAAATAATGTTAAGAAGTATTATAGATCATTTGGGTAATCATCTGGATGTTCTTGATGAAAAACGAGATTTTCGAAACGTGATTTTCTGAAGCAGAGGTACAAAACTCGAGTTTACATTTGTTAACTCGAGTTTAGAGGTTGTTTCTTAACTCAATATTGCTCTTTGTCTGATGGAAACTCGAGTTTTGATTCTAAACTCGAGTTTGCTTCATTTGATAGTAAACTGTGCAGCATCTCGAAATAAACAATCAATTTTCGAGGGCCATATCTCTCTGGTCTGAACTCCATTTTGGTCCGTTCAAATCTTGTGGGAAATCCCTTTGAGTATACTTTCATATTCCACCAATTTCAGCTCAATCGGATTTGTAATTTGTGAGATACACTCAAAACATTGAAGCTTTGTTTTCTGTGTGGCGTGAATTTCACTGTCAACTTCTACGATTCATAGCTCTTTCATATGAACTCCTTTTGGCTTGAATTTTATATCCAAATGACACATTGGGAGTCTAGTTTCATATGCCACTGATTTCACTTAAATCTGATGTCTGGTTTGGGAGATATCATCGAATTACCAGACGTCGCCCAAGCTGAATGTGAAACAGAGTAGAACAGAGTTGCTGATCACCGTTGTAAACTCGAGTTGACACTTGGAAACTCGAGTTTTCCTTGTCCAGAGACCCCATAGTTGCTGAAGACATTACAAACTCGAGTCAGTTAATGATTAACTCGAGTTTTGAGTTCCAAACTCGAGTTTTGTGTCCTAAACTCGAGTTTTCTTATCCTGGAACTGATTGTTGCTGGTTTTAAACTCCAAATTGATCCATTCCAACTTCCATATGATCTTGGAGACTTCTAGCATCAATATATGAACTTGAGTAATGATTTTCTTAATCCATTCAACAAGTTCTTCCTTCTTTCTTCTCTTCTCTTCATCATTCTCCATAATTTAACTCTTTCTTTAATCTATTTTCTTGATTATTCTCCATCATTCAAGTATACTCCACTGTAGCTCAAATATGAAGAAGCTTCATTCTAACTTCTGTTTTCTTGATCATTCTTCATCATTTAGCTTGGACTCATCTTCTTCTTGAAGTTCTACCTTCTTCAATATCTTATCTTCTTCTTGAACTTGACATTCTCTCTAGCTTCTACTTTCTAAAATCTCTTATCTCCTTCTTGAGCTATTATTCAACTTGGACTAATCTACATTAAATATAGTAGTTTGTTAATGTAGGAGATAAATATATCATACAAACTTTTTGCTCTTTAATAATGACATCTATATAAGACATCATCAAAACTAATCAAAACCAACAGGAATGCCGAGGTGGAGATTTGTCTATTGTTGGAGATCAGCTCAAGAAGGGTCTCGTCAGATCCAAAATACTCGGCAACAAATGTGTGAGAATTGTGAAGCAATAAGAGAAGTTGCATACCATGTTAAGTCCGCCCACGCGCATATTATTACGAACTCGGCATCTACTGACCACTTTGCGGTATCCAAACTGGTTAAGGCTTATTCTGGTTGGGGACTTCTCAGTAGTACCCATCAAGTGTTTAATCATGTTTCTCATCTAAACACCACTTTTGAAGCAGAAAACTCACTGGGTGCACAAAAAATCAGCAACGCATGATGATCGCCTCTTTAGTAAATGGATCCCTTTTTAAAGCTTCCTCAATTAATGCTAGCGGTATAGAGCCATAGGACCACGACCTTCAATTAATTTCCCCATATGGAGCAAGCATAAAGAGAAGCTGAGGCGCGTCACATAGGTTGGCTATAAAGGGAATCTTCGAATCTACCTGAAGGTGCGTGATCTTGATTCTCATTATTTTGAGCATCCTAGCGAGAAACAATCCATAGAGGTGCAGCAGTGCAAGCACTCAAGAGGGTCATTTGTTGCCTTGGGAGCTCTTCTACGACATTGTTGGTGGAGCCAAAAAGCTGAATAATGCCTTTGTGAGCTATCATTGGGCATGCTTCTGTTCATGATTGGGAAACTGAAGTTGTCATCTAGCACCATCCATGAAATTACAGTGCAGATTGTGGAGAAACTATTAAAGGCCTTCAGACTAAATCAGGTTTTTACACTCAATTTTGCTAAGTTATATTCTTATTAAACCAAACCTAGATATTGGTGATTGAATGTGTTGTCATTGTAATTGTAATTCAATTACTATAATCCTGCACCTCATGTATGAGAATTGGAGGTCCTGAGAAAATTATAATCAATAATTATGCTTCTCGTATTGGCTTTGCTTCTCTGTTATTGTCTTTGTTAAAGAAGCACAAATTTGAGGTCCTAGCATGATTTGTACAAGGAACCGTTACATTGATGTGATGCTTAGCATGATTTGCTACCATAGGAGTGTGATATAGAACACCTAAAGCAGAGCTTCATAAACTATTGGCAATTGATCACTGATCAATGTCAAGGTCCTTTTCTTGCCAAGGGGAAATATATAGATTTCAATTCTCTTGAGGAATTGTTCATGATACTAGCAAAGCAGGTCACGAAGAAATCCAAAGGTTAGTAAAACGCACACTTGTAGAGCTTCTTTGATTTCCAATTGCTGTATTACTTCAAGTTCAAGGGATCAAGGGTCTTTTGTTCTCCAACTTCACCAATCAATGGTATAATGAAGATATCACCATTGATTGGGAGGATCGCGTTTGGTTACCTGAGGCAAATGTCAAAGCTAAACATGTATGAATTCTGAGTAAACAAACTCGTTTTCGAAAATCATGTCAAGGAAAACATGTAGGAATCCGAGGTACATAAACCCGTTTCTGAAAATCATGTTCAAGTTAAACATGTATGAATTCTGAGTAAAAAACTCGTTTTCGAAAATCATGTCCAGTCTAAACATGTAGGAATCTGAGGTACATAAACCCGTTTCCGAAAATCAGGTCGAAGGAAAACATGTAGGAATCCGAGGTACATAAACCCGTTTCCGAAAATCATGTTCAAGTTAAACATGTATGAATTCTGAGTAAAGAAACTCGTTTTCGAAAATTATGTCCAGTTAAACATGTATGAATTCAGGGTAATGAAATCTGTCTTCGAAAATCATGTTCAATTTAAACATGTGTGAATCTGGGGCACACAAAACCGCTTTCATGAATCATGTCAAAGTCTGTGTTATACAATTAAATCCGCGCTCCTTAATTGGATCCCGGATAAAATGCGGAGTTCGTCCCTACGAAAGGGATGAAGGCGGACCCCGGCTTAACTGAATCTGGTTAAAATCCGGGCTCCGCAGATATAACGGTTAAAACGTGATCCTTCGGGACATGGTAAAGCCGGATCTAAGGGTCAAAACGTACACCCTTTGGGACACGGTAAAGCCGAGTTATGTTCTGTTTAAAGTTTTGCAGGAAACAAAGACAGAAGGCGGACCCCGGTTATTCCGAATCTGGTTAAAATCCGGGTTCCATGTAAAGTTTCGTGTGGAGACCCCGGATAAACTGAATCTAGTTAAAATCGGGCTCTGTGTAAAGGCGGCAATGCTGCCAAGTCTTGAAAGTCCTTTACTGGATTATTTGCGACAACAATGTCGTCAAATTTAGTTGAATGATTGAATTCTGGGTAAACAAACCCGTTTTCAGAAATCATAAACCCGGAATCTCGGGTAAGCATGCAAGAAATCCCAACAATGACGACCATCTGGTTCGGGTTGGAAAATAACACATCCTAGCAGCTCAGAGGCCTGAACTACCAGGCTGGGGGCAACAGAGTGGATTACGAGTTGTTAGTGGAAAAGCGTGTTAACGATAACCGAGGTTAATGCAAACTCGGCAAACATTCGAAATCTCGGTGTTAAAGTTTATAACCCAGAATCTCAGGGTTAAAGTATATCAAACCGGAATCTCGGTGTTCGAGTATCTCAACCCAATTCGGTGTTACAGTTTGTAAACCCGGAATCTTGAGGTTAAAGTAAATAGCCCAGTATCTCGGAGTTAAAATATATAAACCGGAATCTCGGTGTTAGAATAAATAACCCGGAATCTCGGTGTTAAAGTTTATAACCCAGAATCTTGAGGTTAAAATAAATAACCCGGAATCTTAGAGTTAAAGTATCCAAACCCGAAGTCTCGTTTTAAAGTATATTAACCCGGAATCTTGATGTTAAAGTAAACAACCTGGAATCCCGGTGATAGAGAATATCAACCCGGAATCTCAGTGTTCAAGTATGTAACCCGGAATCTCGGTGTTAACGTATGTAAACTGAAATCTCGGTGTTCAAGTATGTAACCCGGAATCTCAGTGTTAATGTCTGTAAACCGAAATCTCGGTGTTCAAGTATGTAACCCGGAATCTCGGGGTCAGAGTTTACGAACCCGGAATCCCGAGGTTAAAGTAAATAACTCGGAATCTCGGTGTTAAAGTTTATAACCCGAAATCTCGGTTTAGAGTATATAAACCCGGAATCTCGGGTCAACACGCACGGAATCCCAACAATGACGAACACCTGGTCCGGGTTTGAGAAGTAACACATCCTGGCAGCTCAGAAACCTAAACTACCAAGCTAGGGGGCAACAGAGTGGACAACGATTTGTTAAGTGGAAAAGCGTGTTATCGATAATCGGCATTAATGCAAACCAGAAAGTTTAATGCAAGCTCGGACAAGTATCCGAAATGAGCACGTTGAACGATTTGCACAAACAGTAAGTATTTTCCATTTATTGTGATTTGCTTACATGTTATTAAATGCAGGAATATAAACCAGACAATTAGCCCGGGAAAATTGCTACGAAAGCAAATGCGGATTCAGGGGATCTCGGAAAGCAGTCAATTAATCTCGGTGCTCAGAGACCTGAACTACCGAGTTTGGGGGCAACTGTTATGGAATCAAATATTACGCTCGTCATAGGTGTGGCCTAACATGAGACATCTAATACATTTGGGCTTGGAGGCACAAGAGGCCCAACAAGTCCAAACCCTAACCCTAAGGTAGCCTCTATATATAGTAGGTTAACCTAAAAGGTACACATCTCTTAAGCTCTCTCCTTTACGATTCAGCCACACAGAGCAAACACCACACCCCCTTTGGTAAAAGCCTTCATGTGTGCGCAGAGATCACCGATCCTCTCAGGTATCTCATCTATGGATACCTGGGGAGAGAGCTATTTGATCCTACATCGATATACCAACCCACCTAGGGCTAGACACTTATGTTCTACCTCAGAACAAGATGTTTAATTTGAATGTTTGATGAAGGTAGACCCGCACATCATCTATTTTCTTTTTATTAATAATAATTATTTCTTCCAATCTACGGTTAAAAACTTAAAACTTCATTCATGTGTTATATGTTTAGGAAAACCCAACCATAATTTTTTTGTGTACATGTGTTAATCAAATAATTAAATTAAACTAAACATGAAAGGATATTATAAATAAATCAATTATGTAGTGATATTCTTTTCAGCTGAAAATTGCTGGAAGTGTTAGGAAGGAGCACGGTGCATGCTAAACCTTCCTCTCAGTTGCAATAATCTTTGAGGAAACAAAGTAAATAAATATGTGGTAGAAATTAAATAGCACGAGCAACAAAATTATTAATATGAAAAACTCCTCATCAAGTCAAGGGTAAAAATCACGGGTCATTCAATCCAATAAAAATATAATCTACTATTATCAAAATAAGGTACAAGAGAGTTTTAAACAAATACACAAACACGTGAAACCACTCAGCCAAATAATCAAAGCTATAGACCTACAATCAAAGAACAAAACAGTTAAAGATACCAGAAAGAACGTCACTGACCAAGAACATGTTTTCTCTCACACTAGGCTTTCAAACGACGATCCCACCATTGAAAAACCCGAACCATATGTTTTAAACATGCTGAACAAATTTCGTCTCGAACCAACAGTTAACGAATATAATGTGCAGATACCAATTTACCATACTGACCTGTGAAGTTGTGTTTCTCTCACATTGCTAAAAAATTAGACTTCTCCAGCCTCAGCCTATGCGGCCTCGACAGGGCCTCTTTGCGATCAAAAACCGAATATGCCCTCTGTCCACTTAAATAAGTGAGACACAACCTCAAATTAGGAAACTCCAAAAGAACATTCTTTCTTACAAAGAATAATCAAGAAACATTCCTTCAATTCTTCTTTTTTTCATTCTCTCACTCTTTTCCTTCTTTCCTATTTTTTTTCTTTCCTTTCATTTCTTTTATTTAATCATAAAATATAAAATATATAAAATTTGGACAATTCAAACATGATATTTTCTCTACAAAGGAAAGAGATCCCAAAACCTAATAGGAAGGATGCAGCCGCGATGGTTATTTTGGTTAAAAAAATTCGTTCGTTTTATGAACGCACAACATTTGGTCTACTCTAGCTCATTTTGTTTTTCCCCCTCAAGCTTATTTTTTTAAAAGATTAATACAACATCAATGTTTGGTCACTTAAATTTCATTTTGTTTAAAACATAGAGTCCCCATAATTTAATAAAACTTAAACTATTTATCTTTTGAGAGACCAAAACTCATGATATTTGAGATTTGAGGAATTGTAACACAAAAGGAAAAAAAAAAAAAAATTGAGAGATCAAAAATTGTATTAATCCTTTTAAAATTAAAGGGCAGACACTAATAGTTTTAGTGGGGGGATTGAATCTTTAACCTCCTACTTACACAGGAGTTATTATTATGTCAATAGAATATAAGAAGGCCATCGATACTACTCCTGATTATTGAATCTTTCTACTGCTGTTAAAGGATAACCATATCAAATAGGAAATACACATTGTTTACTTCATCTGTTCATGTAAAGGCATACTTAATTAGTTATATATAATACCTCAATAAAAAATTACGGATGAGTGCGATCAATGCATTAATAATATTTACTAGTTGGTTAAAGTTTTCTTTTTATTCAAAAAGGAAATACAATCATTGCCAGAAACATTATGCATTCTATCTATAGACTTGTATAACTGACCAAACCTAGATTTAATCATATAGATGCTTTTCCTCTACTCCCTCTCTGACTTCCATAACCAAGAAAAGAAAAGAGACACTCCTTTTGCCATGATCAACATCATATCCATCCCACGTTTATGTATTTATACATGCATATATCTTTATTCACAACACTAAAGCCTCCATATATCATTATTGGCCGGAGAGTCAACTAGCTCCCTGTTGCCTCTCAATTCTAGAGCCACTGTGAAATGTTTTTTTTTTTGGATTCTTTTGATCTTTAGGTTTTATATGAAATAAGTGATATTTTGATATCTTATGGGTAAAACAAATTGAAATGTTTTCTTTCTTTCTTTCTTTCTTTTTTTTTTTTTTTTTTGACAACTCTTAAAAGATCTAAGACTCCAAAATTATGTAGTACTTTTTTTATTTAGAGTCTTAAATTTTTTAAAAATCTAAAAAAAAATTGAAAATAACTTCATTTTTTATACATAAGATGTCAAAATATTACTCATTTCATGTAAAATTTGAAGATCAAAAGCATGAAAAAAATTTAGGATGGACCCCAAAATTGAGGGACACTAGGGCACAACAGACAAGGCGCAGCTGACACCCCAACCTAAAGCTATACGACGTGGTAACGCATGTGTAGAGTTTAAACATAGAATGTGGAAGGAGTTAAAATAGCACGTAATCTGCAGCAGCAGTATGGTTAGAAGAAGAAAGATAGGAAAGAGGACTGTGCATAAGTGAATTAGGATAACTCCTATGATTATGAAAGGAGCAAGCCCATGATGATGATGCAGAACTCATATTATCTTCTTCGATCTCCATCTCCATCTCAGCCACAGCTTCACAGAAGAGATTAACATCACAAGGAAGCCAAATGGGGCCCTCGTTTCTGTAGCCAAACTCAGTCTCAGCGTCATCTAGAAGCAGCTTGAACATTGGATGATTAGCTACCTCTATCTTCATTAAGAATCTCTCTCTCTGGGGTCCCACATATACCCAGAAGCATCCCTCTGGAGCCAACTGTTTCTTGTTCTTCTTACTCTTTCCCAACGATTCTTGAACCTTCGAGATTATGTTGTAGCTGCTTCCTCCTTTGATGCATCGCTTGCATCGTCCCAAAACCCTCTTGCATGTCTGCTTAACGCTCTCCATAACTAAAGTTTAAATTTCTCTCCCTTGATCTCAGATTTATAGCGAGTGAGTGAAACTTGTGTTAGTTTCTGGGATCAAGAGTTGAGCTTGATAGAGAACATGGAGAGAGAAGGAGGGGATTAGGGTTTCTTTTTGGGAAGTTATGGAGAAGATGAAAGAGTAAAGAGAGGGACGGAGGGATTTATAGCAGGGAGATATTTTGGCAGCTTGCTTTCCATCTTGGACACGGTCGTCTTAGTCTAAGTCTCACGAATTGACGCCCCCTCTTAAATTATTACTATTATTCTCTTTTATTAATTCATAACTCGGACGTTTGATTTTGAACCAAAGAGTTCAACATTGGAGAAAGTGCAATATCCAAGTTTAATTTGATTTATCAATAATCATTATAAAAGTTTAAAAAAAATGCAGAATATCATTCATATATACTACATAATCCAACACGGTGTGTAATAATTATATGTATGTGTGTGTATTAATTATCCAACATGATGTGTAAATTGTAATAGTTAACATATATGTACGTATGTGTATGCATATAACGGAGTTTATTGATTTTTCTTATAAATATTAGTACAATTATATCTGTAACACTGTATACTCCATATAATTACATAATGTCAAATATCGCGTGGGCTCTTTTTATACAATTATAAATATGTACTACGAGTAGTATTTCATAGATGTAATTCATTGATATTGAAGACGGCATATCGATGATATGTTGATTAGTTTATTGAGTTTAACTTGATCATAGAAGTAAGTGATTAGCAATGTGACTTTTCAACAATAGCCAAAGAAAAATGGATTAGAGCGCCATCATTCACTGTGAACTTTCGCTCCTTTCAGACCAAAACTTCGATTCCGTCACTTAATTAACAGCGCACGCATCTAGTTTGAAAGTGAAACCATAAAACTATTTTCCATTTTTGTCATAATTTATTAATTTTCAAGTTTAATTTCAACGTTCAAGGTGGCTCCCTTATTTATCTAGTCAATCGTTATGCCTCTAATTCCCGTCATAAAGTGGCGTACACACGACCTCACACACTTGGCAATATAATATATACTAGTAATTGCCTCTGATTAATTAATTAGCTGTGTTACGTTGTTGATTAAAAAATTCTCTTTACTTCTTTGTCGTAAAATGTATTCCATTTAGGCAACGTATTTGTATTTTTGTGAAAGTCAGAATTTCTTTTCAAAAACAATTGGTTTATATTATAATGATATATATAGTTAATAATTAGATGAAGACTTATAATGGGTCATCATTAACAAATAGATCCACATATATATGAAGTATCCATGCAGTCCAGAAATGGGGACGACCGCATGTGCCCATCTGTTTTGAATATATTAAGGAGATCAGTTAATGACTTATTTATTTTTATTTTTATTTTAATGAAGAGAGGATGCTGATGAATATTTCAATAAACGCAGCATGCTCATGATGTTGAAAATTGAAATAAGAAAGGGAAAATAATACGTATCTTTTGGATAGGAACATGGAAATACGTACTAAGTACATGTAGAACTGCAATTAAATTAAGGCGGACATGACGTAATAATTTAGATTTGATGAAACAAATGTAAGCCGTAGAAAAAATAATGGTAATGACTTGTTAATGTACACTTCCATTCTTTTTTATAAGAAACAATTGTCATCACTCATCAGTCATCACACACATCACACAATTGTCATCACACACCCGGTTGCTGTTTATAAGAAATTATGGGTAAATGAGTAAAAATATATATGTGCTTTATCCCCAGAAGCGTCATCACACACATCACACAATTGTCATCACACACATCACACAATTGTCATCACACACCCGGTTGCTGTTTATAAGAAATTATGGGTAAATGAGTAATGTCTTTAAATCATCACACACATCACACAATTTATCACACATCACACAATTGCTTGTTTATAAGAAATTATGGGTAAATGAGTAAAAATATGTACTTTTTGGGAGCAAAAATACACACGTGGTTACCATTTTGGATCAAAAGTCACATCTCACCGTTATGTTACTGTTCACTTCAGCTCTTTCTCTCTCATCACGATGAAAAGTAACATAACGATGGGATGTGACTTTTGCTCCAAAATGGTAACCACGTGTGTATTTTTGCTTCAAAAAAAACATATAGTGCTGGGCGCTCTTGGGGGTAAAACACATATGTATTTTTGCTCCTTTACCCAAAAATTATTAAAAGGATATCTTATTTTTTTACTTCTGGCTTTCTCTTTTTGCTCTTATTTAATTACCCTATTTACAGGGGCGGACCTAGGAATTTGACTGACAGGGGGCAAAAATAAAAGATAATACATCATAAATACAAGTACTTGAAATACAATACAGATCTAAAATATAAAAAATTGAAATAAATCTATTACAGAAATTAAGATTACTTCACTTGACTCTTACTCTACGTATTTTCATATATTGTTAAACTCATCTATAAATTAAATCCGTAATAATCACCTTCAAAGAGTATGAATTATTTCATGACCAATATGATTTAAAAAATATTATTCATAACAAAAATAAACCAATCAAAATAAATTATTAGTCGATATCTATATTCTCATAAACATCTTTTAACAAAACTCAAAACTTGTCCAAAATCCAAACCCTAAAATATTCTCTAATCAGTATAAAAATAGTATTATTAGAAAGATAAAATCATGTATAATAAATTTCATGAAGGAAATTTAATAAAAAGAAGTGATTTTGATAAGCTATTGAAAAAAAAAAAGGCGAATGAGCTTCCAGCAAAAGGAAGAAGATGCGATTTGTTTTCGGAAAAGAGCAAAAATAAGTGGGGTTGGGGATATATTAAAGGTAGGCCCCACCTCTTTATTAATTTTTTTAATATATATGATAGCAAATGAATTGTTAGGATGTGTGACTGATCTCAGTTAATAGACGTCATGTGTTTAAGACGGATACTTCTTATTATTATTAATTTTTGTAAAATTTTAGGGGGGCGGGGGCCACCCCGCGCCCCCCACCTTTGTCCGCCCTGACCTATTTAATGTCAATATAAAAAATTTGGGTAAAGTATTCTAACCAATTCCCATATATTTTGCCTTAATTATAAATACTTCCCATCTATTTTAAAAATATAGTATTAGGTCCAAACAATTAACTCCGTTATGGATTTTTATTTTTTATTTAAAATTTATATTAAAATAAATTTTATTTACTAATTCATCCTTCATCATTTCTAATTAATTTAAGTAATTTCACTTTTTTTTTCTTAATTTATTTTTTACTTTTACAAATAGCTATCTGCTAAAAAAAATTCATACTGAGACACAAACTTAATTGATTTAATTAATGCAAACATATAAAACTTAATTAAAAATGTGATCAATTCTTTTAATAGTAGATGCATACATAAATAAACGTGTTTATAAATGCTTGAGAAAAATATATTTAAAAAATCAAACTTAAAAATTTATATAAGTTATATTTTGTCTCAAATTTACATTATTAATAACATATGGTGAACCAATCATGGTGTCTGGCAAAAAAAATAAAAGAAATATGTTTAGCCATCTAAAAGAATACTAAATAAATAAGTTTTGATAAGTACGATAAAAAAATTACTCCCTTTAGTTCTTATTATAAGGCACCAACTAACAATTCTCACAAACCAATAAAAACTGTTAAAGTCAATAAAGTTGTCTTAAAATTTAAGTAATTTACAATATTACCCCTATTAATTGCACTAAAATTTAATATCATATTAATTATTACTCTCACCCACTACCCTTATTAATTAAGGGCATGTATGAAAAAAAATAATTAATGCTCATTGGGGAATAATCAAATGCCTTATAAAAATGACCAAATGTACTTGTTAGTTGGTGTCTTATAATAAGGACTAAAGGGAGTCAAATTTTATAGTATAGTAAGAATTAATAAATTTTATAATATGTTGGAAAGTTTGAAAAAATATATATTAGAATTATTTTTGTTTGTATAAAAATTATTTTTTGGGCAAATATAAATGTTTATTCATTTGTTGAAAGAGGGGTATTTTGGTCAAGGCAAATGCTTAATAGTCAAACTTAAAGGTTGGATTGATGAAAATTGAATCTCAAATATGTAAGGGAGATTTTTGTAACATTCATTTTAATTTTAAGGGAGGTTTATATACGTATTCAAAATAGAGAAGATGTTCGTGTAATTTAGATAAAACATAGGGATAGTCAATATATTGTACTTCAAAAATTTCATAACCCTCAAAGACCTATTATTTCTATCATAGTAGAGTATTATTTTCTTATTTCTCTCTTTTTTACAATCATCTTTATTATACTCCGTAATAATTTTCTTATCTCTCTCTTATTTCTTGTATCCTTGTAAATAAGGTATTTTAGTTAAAAATAGCTACCCGGACCGGACCGGGAACCGGCGAACCGGTGGGTAAACCGGTTTGATCCAGGGGTCAAACTGGTTCGATTTTTATTTATTTTTTTAAAATAATTTTTTTCTTTAAAATTTCATACTAATAACCCTAAAATCTTTCATTTTTCACCGGTTTGTCACCAGTTTAGCTCCGGTTTGACTCCGGTCTAACCCACTGACCTTTTACCCAGTACCTAAATCGGCTTGGTGACCGGTCCGGATTTCCAAACATTGGTCAAAATAGTCGCATTAATGCCAGTGCCAACTTGTCAATGCATACACACTACAAAATGAGCATGTGGCTTGCATACTCCTTTCCACATTTGGATCTTTTACTTCTCCCTTCATCTTTAATCATCTTGTTTCAAATTAATTCTATCTTTTATTTATTAATAAAAAAAACACCCGATTCAAGTTTGTTAATGTGATTGTGGTTGACTAGTTAGGATCGTATATTGAAAAATTATATTACATAAATATATTTAGTAGGCATAAATTGAAAATTATAGGTCTTTTCATAATTTTAGATAAAACTTTTAAAAACGTTAAAAACTAGATTTAGAAACATTACACCAAGTCCAAGGTATATAATTGTCATGCGCGCATTAAACATACTACCTTCAATCTTAATTATAAGACTTAATTGATTTTTTTGCAGAGATTAAGAAAGTTAAATAAGTTACTTAATCATTTCATGTATTGTGTATTCTTAAATTATATATTAGTTTACTAGTCAAATTAATTAGTTTGAAGAAGAAAAATTAAAATACTCTAGAATAATTTAACTAGCTTCTTTAATTTCTTCAAACAAATTAACTAGGTCTTATAATTAGGATCGAATATTTATGAGATAGTACATTATGGATACACATATATACATAGTTAGACAACATGATGACAGGGTTCTTTTTAGGGCAAATCCGTACTAGGGCCCTTTTAAACTAAGATATCCCACTGCAGGCCCTAAGACTCTGACATTCCCAGAAGAGGCCCTAGGGCCCTTTTTGACATTTGAATATTAAATGAAATGACCAAAAACCCCTAACTAAAAGCAGTTCTGATTTCAAAGTCTCTCTCTCTCTCTCTCTCTCTCTCTCGTTGCTCAGTCTCTCTCGCCTCACCTCTGGTCACTGGAGGAGGTGAGTGGATTTTGTATAGAATCTGTTCTTCCTTTTTGTCTCCATATTTTAACCCTTTCTTGGGTGTGAATATAGGGATTTTCTTCATGGAGCATAAGGGATTTGATTTTCCTATTCTGTTGCAATGAATTAAAGGGGGAAAGGGGATTGGGAATGAACGAATGAATGAATGATAGGCCAAACAGATTATAAAGGGAATTTTTTATGGGCGTTTCGGCTGATTCTTCCGGGGGAGGGAGTCATGGAGGATGGGGTTCTTGGATTTCAATGCGGTTCTTTTTTTTCTGATGTTGATATTAAAGGGGCTGACGATGTTGTCAGTCGGGGATGATGATGTTGTTAGTTTGGACTGATCATGTTGTCAGTCGGGGCTGATCATGTTTTAGTGGGGGTTGATCATGTTGTCAGTCGGGGCTGATCATGTTGTTAGTTTGGGCTGATGATGTTGTTAGTGGGGGCTGATCATGTTGTTAAAGGGGGCTGATGATGTTGTCAATGGGGGCTGATCATGTTTTTAAAGGGGGCTGATATTGTTGTTAGTGGGGGCTGATGATGTTGTTAGTGAAATGATCATGTTGTCGGTTTTTCGATATGGTTGTTAATTGGGGTTGATATAGTTGTGCATTTTTTTCGATATGGTTCTTTTTGTTCGATGTTGATATTAAAGGGGGCTGATCATGTTGTTAATGAGGGCTGATGATGTTGTTAGTGAGGGATGATGATGTTGTGAGTGAGGGCTGATCATGTTGTCAGTGGGGGCTGATCATGTTGTCAGTGGGGGCTGATCATGTTGTCAGTTTTTTCTGATATGGTTGTTAATTGAGGTTGATATAGTTGTGCATTTTTTTTTCTGATATTGTTCTTTTTGTTCTGATGTTGATATTAAAGGGGGCTGATCACGTTGTTAATGAGGGCTGATGATGTTGTTAGTGAGGGATGATGATGTTGTTAGTGAGGCGATCATGTTGTTAGTGAGGGTGATCATGTTGTCGGTGGGGGCTGATCATGTTGTCAGTGGGGGCTGATCATGTTGTCAGTGGGGGCTGATGATGACAACATATACATTATTCAAAGTACAAAATACCAATACACAATACTTCATTCACTTACACAATATTTTTGTCATTACATCGAAACAATGGCCATACAAATTAGACCTATGCAAACTAAAGAAGAAACTTATATTCCACATATAGTTACAACTAATACACTTACATTCCACATATGGTTACAACTAATACACTTACATTGAACATTACAAATGGCATTCAACACCATTTAGGACAAAATGTAAACAACAATCAACAACCAAGTCAAAACCAATCCACAAATTGTAAGTCTCAATCTACCATCAAGCTTCCTCAATCTGCCATCAAGCTTGTCCATAACCAAATACATGTCTGAAAGTTTTGCTTCAACATTTCTATCTACTTGGTTATCAACTCCTCTCCCTTGCATTACATTGTCATCAAACAATCTATCAACATGGCCAAGAAGCTCATTTATGACCTCAGCCATCACCATTAACAAAATACAATGAATCAACTTCCAACAATTAAATAAACACTAACATGCCGATAGTTTCGACAACCAAAGAATCTTCTCCCTGGGTTTTGTTTTGTCCATGAAGTGCACAAAGGAGCCACGATTCCACAGTGACAGATCTTCCTTGGTCCTTCGTATTGCAAATCTCGCGATTCTCGTCTCAAGCGCGCCACCCTCCTTTGCTCCCACTAATCGAACTTCTTTGTCGAATCACTCATGTCTTCTCTACTCTACCTCTGGTTCCACAGTTCCCAAATGCAGAGATGAAGTTCCAAAATGCAGCAGCAAAAGTTTCAGAGTAAAATGAAAAAAAATTGCCAATTTAATGTTTTCAAGTAATGCACAATTAAGGAGCATTAACAACAGCAAAGTACAATTCTAAAATTCAGCAGCAAGTGACCAACAACTTCTGAATTTGACTTTCCAAACTTTTGTGCAAAAAGAAATAATAATAAAAAAGAAGCAAAAATAATTATTGAGATCAAATGCCGAAATGTTCGAGCAAAGAACTCGGCATAAGTGGAGGAACTAAAACCAATATACGAGTCCTATAGAAGGAAGTAACAAAAGGACCAAGCCTGAAATATGTGGTGCGAACTTCACGGAAAATTGCGAACTACCTGCATGACTACTGATTACTAAACTTGGAGAAAAAGCATTTGAGCACAAGAACTACAAGCGAAAAAGAGGTCTAGCAGAATTTCAGTATAATGTCACTTTTAATATATTTATATATATATATATATTTATTTATTTATTTCCATGTACCCAGAAGATGTACAAGACAGTTGAAATCTCCTGCAAGAATTGCTGTCAACAATCTAGCAACTTCCACCTGCGAGGGGTTTAAGGTTTTAGAGGAATAGTTTGGCAAGAAGGGAACAAATGAATATGAATTACAACCCACACCTCTTTCAGATGCATGCAATCCCTCAAAATCAATACCTCAACCAAAGTCCCTCCATTGCTACTTCCAAGGTTTCTGAAAGATATTAAGAAATGATCATAACACATTCTGGTTTCGATCACATATCAATAGGAAAAGAAGGAAAGTCTGCACACACATTTTTCTACTCAAGCATATGCATGTCTACAAAATTCTACCACGTCCAAGTTATTATTATCTAGACAAATGAAGTTTGGATGCAAACTATCAGGAACTCAGTATCATTATACAAATGTAAAACAAATTATCGAAGTCTATCAAAGCGAAAATGTACACCAATGACCATTGGTAGAGGTTCAAGCGCGCATGAGAAAACCACAGTCAAGTGCATATAAGTATAACAAGCTTGACTTAAAGATTCATTCCTACTCCTTCTCACGTGGCAGATGTCTTGGACAATTAATAAGAAAGTGTATATAGAGGTGGGGAAACATATACGGTTTACTAAATAAACTTCCTAAAAGACACTCCGTCCATTTCTATTTATAGTTCTGGCATGTGATTTGTTTCTATTTATAAGAAAAATTACAAAATTTGAAGAGCATTCAATATTTTTCCCTAACATGTCCCTATTGAATGTATGAAATGACTTGTAATTTCTTTCAAACTTCCGAGAGAAACAAATTTAGGGCAAGAGTTTCGAACTCCCCGGTTGCGTAATCGAAGCGAGAGAATTGAAAGGCAAGAAAACGATTCATACGCAGACGCAAAGAAAGAGAATCGAAACTCACGGTGAAACGAGGAAAACCAAATAGGAAAAGGAACAAAACTTACCTCAACCCTGAAACTCCCGTTCACCGTCGACGGGCTTAGAAGTCACCGGAGAGGAGGAGAAGTGCCTGGAAGAGAAGAAAATGACGACGAGGTCCAGAGGTAGACACAGACACGAGAGAGACGAGAGAACCGATCGGTGATTTTCCCTTCCTCTCTTGCGGTGGTGAGCGATCGGTGATTTTCCTTCGGTAGACGCAGAGACGAGAGAGGAGAAGCGCTGCAAATATGAGTAAATTAAAGGGGCAACATGGTCATTTCCTGTTTGAACTTAAACCCCATCAGGGCCCTAGGGCTTTTTCTGGAAATGTCAGATTCTTAGGGCCTGCAGTGGGATATCTGAGTTTAAAAGGGCCCTAGTACGGATTTTCCCTTCTTTTTATATATGTGTGTGTGTGTGATTGTCATACTTAAATTGTTATCCTCAATACTTGCATTTTCTTTCTATATTTTCTCCGACTGGATTTTTTTTCTTTAATTTCTACTCGAGCTAGTAAAAACATGCCGAAATGAATGATGTAGTAATTTTTCTTAATTGTATCTAAAAATTTTAAATATGTGATTTTTCAAGGATATTATTTATCTTCTAGAATTAATCTTCTCAATTATATTAAAGCTTGACCCTCCGAGTCTTTTCTTCAGTTTTTTAAGCCACCTAATGTTCTCGATCGATCCTTTTTTCCCTGTCTGTCTGCTACTTCTTCTTCCTCACACTGAACTAAGTATATATTTCCTTCCTCTTTCCCTGTTTCGATCGAAAAAAGAACTAAGGCTTTTCATTAGTAATACTAATATTTATTTTATTTCTTTCTCATACTTACCCTTTATAAATAAGGGCATATGCTTGAAAAATAAAATTTAATTTAGACATACTTTTTATTTTTAATTAATTTTAACAGTTTTCTTAAATTACATAATTCAGTTATTGAACTCTTATAAATAGGGCTGGAGGTAGTAATCCATTAAACATAATGTGAAAATAATATGAGGCATCACAGATTTGAATTTGTTTGCAATATGAATAGTACTCATATCTTTTTGGTTTAACCGTTTAAGTAAGGTGATGAACTTGTTAATAGTTTTGTGGATCTGTTTGTTAGGTCCGGCCATCCTGGGGGCATTCATTAATATGTTGCAGCCGATGTAATAATTAGGGCTCATTCGGTAGGCGATCTCGTAAGTCCCTTGTAAATGCTTAAAGAGCCCTAGGGTCGTGCCCTGGCCTTGGTGGGAGACCGGCGTCAAACCCACCTAAACCTTTTAGTATAAAAAAAAAAGGATTTTTTTTTTTTTTTGCTATAAAATTTTTAGAAAAGGGGTTGGGCTCACCCACAGTCCAAGGGCAGGGTGCTTGGAGCCCAGTCTACAGGGTATATTGGTCAGAGAGTACACATGCCTCCACCTCTGCCAGCGTTTCCACTGCTTCCTAGACCCCTAGGATGCCTCCCCCAGCGCCTTGACCAACGCAGGGATCGAACCCCCTCCCTTGAGGTGAGGAAGTCCAACCCTTCGCCAGTTGAACCTAAGGACGAGGGGTTAAAAAAAAAAATTAGGAAGGACTAAAGTTTAATTTATGGACAAATGGGCTTCGGGCCCAATAGTATAAGGACGTGCACTCCTTATAGAAACGGCTTTTCCTCGACCAATGTGAGTTGGGCTTAGAGAAGGGAAGGACTAAAGTGGGTTCGATTTATGGGACTCCTTTGAATGGGATCTCGTAAGTCGGCTCCGGGCCAATAGTATAAGGACCTCCAAAACTTTTTTTATATCAAAAAAAAAAAAACGGCTTTTCCTCGTAAGAAGCCGCGCCCTTAATTTGATACAGGCTCGGGTGGGTCCCATTTTTCTGAGATAGCAACAGAATTTAGTTATGTGAATCTCACGTTGGCCTCCCTGTCGTTTTGCTCTGTTTGGTTCATAGTTCATGGTGAAGGAAACTAGACGATGGTATTGTCGAAGTGGTGAGTGAATGATGACACGGGACACCACGGTTGGGCGCGTAAGCATTATGCCATGATAAATGATTACATATCTTCTCGTGGCATTTTTCCCACGTGTTTTTTTTGTTTTAAATGACTAACAGATAGAACTGTTGGAAGTATTTCTACTCCAATACGCTATTTGTAACTGTTGCACCTTTTGGTTTAAGTTCACGCTTAATAGATTGGATTATTTGTTTAAAAAAATACTTCTTCCGGTTCTAATTATAAGATATATTTAACTAATTTTAGAGGGATTAAGGATAAAGGTTAAATTAGTTAATTTTATTTATTTTTCTAAAATGCTTTATATAAATTTTGTATTTAAATTACCTTATTGATTTTACATATTTAATCAGTTAGTGTTTTTTCACCACCGGTCACTATCCTGAATTATCTTTTTAATACTTACAGTATCTTAAAATATGTATTAAAAAAAAAATCAGTTGTTTTTAAGGAAGTGGACCGCAGTGGACAGTAAGGAAAAGTGAACCGAATGCAAATCCAATAATGTAAATAGATATTACATAATCGAATCAAATTATATTGAACCATATAACAAATCGTCCTCATGAAATTAATGAAAAACAAAACTAATTAATATTGATATTAAGATTACTACAAAAGGACCATGAAGGTGGGGCGTCGCAACATACTAAAGGCCTATAGCGAAGCAAGCAAATACCAATCTGGAAGCAACCATGGAAGGTTAACGAGCCACACGTGCGCTTTAACCATGGTTAGTTCAGTTGGGTGCAATTTTCTCTGTCTTGCTTTGCAAGTCTCGTCCTTGGTCAATTCTTAATTTCTTACACAATCTGTTCAGTTCATATATTCTAGCTGAGTTGAGAGTTGAGACCGCCAGTGACTCACCCAGAAAAAGAACCCATCTTCTTCAGACAGCTCTTTATTCTCGCTGGTCACTGCTCACTGCTCAGGCCATTCGTCTCCAAAGTCCAAAGGTTCTCTCTCTCTCTCTCTAAACCCTGTTTGTATTGTATCTCATAATTGAATGCAACTGAGGAGGATATATTGGACTTTATGAGGATTCTAGAATTCGTATGTTTTGTCGTTTTCCGCCTCTGCTCTGCTACCCATTTTGGTCTCTTAAACTCTCCTTCTGTATGTCTCTCATTTTGGCAGATGCTTTTGTTTCCATGTCTCCTTCCTCTTGCTCTCTTTCTCTGTAACGTTCTCTGCTTTTTCGCCTCTGTCTTGGCTGTTCCCGCCTCCACTTTTTCTCTGCATTCCCCATTCCCCTCCTTTCTCTTCAAACTTTCCAGCTATTGCTCTGTTTCATTTGTCTTCCACACGCTTTCAACGTTCTCCCTCACATAATTTTCCCTTCTTAGTCACTTGATTGAGGGCTTGACAATGACCTTGTGGGTTTATTTCTGATGCTAGTGCAAGCTGGCTCCTTCCTCAGTCCTGAAACTCTATTTACTCATGATTTTAATATTCTTGCTGCTTTCATTTTTCAAACTGTCTTCTTTAATTTGCCTCGTGGCTGACAACTGAGTGTACTATTGTTAAAAAATAATCACAAATTCCTTTTATCTTTTAGATCGACGGCTGTTTGTTTCCTGATTGCTGTGTGATGTGGCGTCTTTTAAATATCCATATCACTGTTCATTGAGAGATGAAAAACAAAAGTCTTGTCCAAGTGTTATAAAGTGTAATAATAAACACATACTTTCATCCGTGTTTTGGTGAACCTCGTCCTTCACGCCAATCTTCATTTCTATTCTTCTTTCTCTCGTGGCGTTATAATAGAGTGTGGTAAATCGTATCACTCACGGAGCGTCGTTTTCTTCCTTGTGTTATAGCAATGGAAGCGCGTCCGATTCCAGGGATCGTTGTCATAGCAGCATCATCGTTATTGTTCTTGGGACTGCTCGCATATCTGGCCGGTGCGTTCGTCTTTCTCTCTGTCTCCAACATTATTAGTGATCTTTCTTTTGTTTTTTTGGTAAAATTATTAGTGATCCTTCTGTCTGTCTTTGTTTTATGCGCTCTAATCATTCATATTGGTTTGTATATCAGATGCGAGAGATAGCAGGAGCACCAGTATAATAACCAACATCACACTCTCAACTCATCGCAAACTTTTTGGAGGTAATTAATCGTACATTTTATTTTTCCCTTTTTTTTGTTTTTTTGTTTTTTGTAGTTGGCATGTGAAGATGGAAGTTATGTGGATTTTGAATAGGGAGTGAGAAGAAGGAGGCAATCAACAGGATATGGGGTGAGGAGAAATGTAGGAAGGAAGATATAGTGATAAGGCAAGGGGCGACGGCGCCGCTGGCTAGTGGAGTTCCGACGTACACGGTGGAGGTGACCAACATGTGTGGGAACGGTGGGTGCGATATCTCCGGCATCCACATCAGCTGTAGGTGGTTCAGCTCGGCGCGTCTCATAAACCCAAAGGTGTTCAAGCGTCTTCGCTACAATGACTGCCTCCTCAACGACGGCAAGGCCTTAGCCGTCGGCGCTACTCTCTCCTTTCAGTACGCCAATACCTTCCCCTATCCTCTCTCCGTCTCCTCCGTTTCCTGCCCTCCCTGATTACCATATTGCCCTTTTGGGTTTCCTGTGAATATAAACATATGAAAGTGGATACAGATACAGAGAGACATACATGTGCTGTGATAGGGAATTGTGAGAGGTGTTGTTTCCATGTTTTGACGATTGTTTGTTTTGGCATATGATTCCATTTAGCCAACTACGTACCTTTGACAAAAACAATTTTGATTCAGTATTCTGTATTGCTATTCTTACAGTCTTACTACGAGTTTGAGCAGTAAACTGTCATTTTAGATCACCATAGTTTACGTTTCATATGGTATTTGTGTTTTGAATGATTTAAGAATCGAGATCGGGGTGATTCTGCAGCAGCATTAATTATTACATTCCATACCATGGATCATTGATGTAGCCAACGCGTACTTATAGTTTTACTATACATCGAAGTAAGTGATCACCATACATGATTATTTTTGTTTTTAAACAATGGAATCGCGAATAAAAGTTGGAATTAGCATGCAGTGTTTTACTATTTGTACAAAATTTGAAATGAATAGGCTCACTCATCTTGTATTATTGGGGAATATGAGAAATGAGATTTGGGCTTGGCTTTAATTTTGGGCTATGTTAATGTGATCCAATAAGCCCAGTTACTACACTTTTGGCCCAAGCAAATTCAGCAAATGGAAGTCTAATAGTCCAAAAAAAAAAACACAGTGATATCACCGCTTTAATCTCTCTCGCTTGCTTGATCCATAAACATCCCTGTCCGAGGCCTAGTAATGTTGCGGTGAGAACAAATAGTGATGATAGAGAATAATATTACATAAAACAAGAAAACCAGAAAATGACATAAAACAAGGCTTAAATGATTTATATACTGGTAGTAATTATTGTCTTATGCACCTCCACTATTTATCTAATTTAATTAGATTAAGTAAGTTGATTAAGTTAGTTAATATAATAATAATGTTTTAAAACATCTAATTATCTTTCTTAATCCCCTACACATTGATTGATTATCGTTGAAAGAGTATCAATAAGGGTAAATTATGAAGAAGAAAAAAATTGTTTTATATTTATGACTAATATCAACTCTCCAAATGTCTTATATTAAGGACAGATGAGTAATTTTACTCTAATTAATTGGTTGACAAAATCATGAAAGTGATTATTACATGATTGTCAACCATACCCTTATATCAGTCCCGCAACCACAGAAATGAGACCGACAAATTCAGGATAGCTACCATTAAGGATTTAAGGGTATATCCAAAAAATAAACCCAGAACCTTTCTAAATTTTTTAATTGACAAATATAAAACATAGAATTGATAAAATCTATGCGGTTTCTTCATTCTTTTGATCATTGTTTACAAACTTTATTAAATTTAATATATTTTTTGTATTTTATTATCAGGTTTTATATTTTTTTAATAGACCTTTAAATATTTAAAACGAGAAATATAATAATATATTTGGATAATATTTAAAGAATAAAATGTACTATATGTGCAGACAAATTGAGATCAATAGGGCTATATAGATCTGTTTTTTTTTTCAAAATTGAGTGTAGTGGGACCCACAAATTTTCCTCTGTCCTCATTTTTTTTCTCTCTCCTCTCCTCCCATCAAAACAAACATACCCTGAGACATGCGTGTGGTAAGTTTGACAAATATGGATGATAATTAATTTTTCATGGATTTTGATTTTTTTCTTCTCATTTTTCAGATATGTACATTCTATTAATATAAGTTGAAGATTCTTAATTATTAATTAGTTTATATGTTTAAAAAGTTTGAAATTTAGAGCGCGGATTTCATCATCCCATCGTTATTTCTTAATTATAAATGGAAACCGACTAATCTTGCTTTCAATTGGTTGTGTGTGCTAACAAATGTTCACACACACACACATGACATTAAGCATCGTTGTCAAAATAAATAGTATCCATAAAAAAGCAATTATATAATGCTAATTTTTTTTTTTTAAAAATGCTCATTCAGATGCTTGTCTTCCTTGTGCGGAGTGCCAAATTTTTGTTTTCGGATTTGTCATCTAAGGTCAAATGTTAAATGAGTACGATAAGGAAAACTCACTTCTACTGCTGCAATGTTGATTTAAGAAAACACCTGAAAAACGTTTACCTATTAAATAGGTAGCCCACCTCTTTCTCTTTTGAAAACTGAAACATTTATAATATAAAATATAATATATTATATACCGATGAGTGACATGATTTTTTTGAATCTGAGTTGATTTTGATTCTATCGAATTACCATTTCATAGAAGTAAAAATATAATTCAACACGAAAAACGGGGGCGGGGAAAAACTCAATATTGACGGCCTTTTTTATTATTCAGATGGCATTGCTGATTGCTTAATCTTTTGAGTTATATTGTATTTTTGTTTTTTCCTCTCACTTTTGAGAAGAAGAAAAACTGCGCATCAATTTCTACAGCATAAGGCTGTGGATGAAAAAGACGTCACTTACATGAACTGGTAGTTGGCAAGTGAAAACTCGTGGTGCATGTGGACGACGATGTTTCGTGAGAACATAAACTTGAAAAGAAAGAAAGAGAACGACGTTATGAAGGTATGAGAGAATTAGGAAAGAAGGAATTTATGTAGAGATAAAAAGGAGGTACTAATAAAAAAAGAAGACAATAGGATGACGAGGAGGAGGAGGACGCACAGAAAGAAAGAAAAAAACAGTAAAAGCATCATAAGAAGAAGTTGACAAAATGAACACGAATGTGGCAGAAGTAAGGTTATCATGTAAAATTCTTCAAGTACGTGCGTAACCATCCAGCCATTCATATGTATTCGTTTGTCATATCGTGCATGTGTTGTTGGAACATGTAGATCACAGAGAGAGAGAGAGAGATTAAAAAAAAAGACTTTATGGAGTGGTGGTGGTGGGTACATGCATGCACTGATTGGGTGTTCGGAAAAAAGGAAGAGATATAGATAGATGGATCGATCTTCTTTCGAGTACTTTGATGCCCTAAAGATATGCTCAAGGAGAAGAAAAGAGAAGTCATGTATGGATCGCCACTTTGTGGATTTCTTTTTCAGGTTGCTTTCGAGTGTGCACAGACAGAGAGATCTCCTTTTGAGATTTGGTTCTTTGTACTGATTTGACTTGCTATACAACCTTACCTTTCTCTCTTTGATCATCGTCGTCACCTGTTCCCATTTCATTTGTTCCCCCCCACTGCCCTTTTACTTTCTTCCCCTATATTATTAATGCTCCCTCCCCTCCTGTCGGATTTAATACTCTGAAAGAGCTTTTTAATTCTTACCCTCATTAATTATGAGATTGTTGATGCTTATTTACTTCATCTTGATCTTTTATTTACTTTCTTATAAATAATGACATACTTAAAAAATAAAACTTATTTCAGATATAAATAATACTAACTAATGACTTGACACTGTGGTTACAATCATTACGCATAACGTACAAGAAACACACACTCTACTCTCAATTTTAATTACATTGGGATGATATACTCCATATGCAACTGTTAAGGGCATCAGAGCCACTCCACATCAGCTTCCCCTTTTGCTTGTCGGCCATTAATTTTGCCTTCTCTTTCCAACATATATAATTTTATGTATATATTATCAGCCACTCCCAGATATTATTCAAGATCCCATATACTTACATCGCTGGAAACCATAACTTGATTAGTTTAAACATTAATTAACAAAAGTCTTAAATTTATTCAATTCCTTCGCAGAAAGGCTCTCCCTCTCATCGTATATATGTGACATAATTAAGAAATAAAGATACGTATAGCCAGAAGTTTTGTGGAAGGCCTCATCCGGCTAGATATATCAATCAATAAACTAACTTCTCCTATATATATATGTTGTTCCCTAGAATATGAGTAGTTGTTTCCAGGAAGTCACAAGAAGACAAGTTAAAGCGGAAAGCAGAGAAAAAGCAAGTTCGTTTGAAATTGGAGACTAGAGAGAGAGATGCGAATAAAAAAGCGACAGTGTTGCAACAACATGGGACACTGTGTCCAGGGATATGGAGTTTCAAGTACAGAGGGAAAGTTGTTTGGTGAATTGAACATGACAATGGTGGCCTTAGCTTCCAATTTCAACGCCCAGTTATGTTACGTCACTGCTTGCTTTCCAACTCAATCTGACTACTCACCACGTTTCCCACAACGTTATTCTGCCATTTGTATCAATTCCTTTGAACAATTCACACACCATTATAACGGCCTGCTTCATCATAATGGTGACGTTGATTAGAGGGGAAAGTCCAATCTTAATTAATTCAAAAAAATGTAATATATTAATGGTAATGAGTTATATTTTCTTCCCCGTGCACTCACCATAAAACTGTCATGTGTTTGGTGGGCCTCAAATACAATACTATTTGCAAAGAAATGAAAACATTTTATACAGAAAAACACACAGGTGAATGTACTGGGGGTTTCCAACTTTCCATCAGAGTCAAAAGTTGTAACAAATATATTAAAATACGTGGGCTTCCTTCCATAGATCCCACCACCAGTATATATAAACTATTTTTCTGTTTTTTTACCTCATTTTACGGTGTCAAGACTAGAATCCACAAGTATCTGTCATCCTCACAAACAAGAGGACCAAGAAAAGCACTCCAAGATGGAAGACGAAAACTACCAAGAAGACAAGATCAAGACAGAAACTTTGTTTGATCTTAATGCTTCTGATCTTGATGAGAACAACCCCGAACTCAATCTCATCACTTGCTTGGATCGGAGTTCATCAAAAACGTCATCAGAAAGCTGTGCCGGTGGTTCTGTTTCAGAAGCAGAACCAAGATTTTTCTCATGTAATTACTGCCAGAGAAAGTTCTACAGCTCACAAGCTCTTGGGGGACACCAAAATGCACACAAGAGAGAGAGATCAATAGCGAAAAGAGGACAGAGACTTGGAACACAAATACTGGCTTCAGGTTATGGGCATCCTTTTCTGCATAATTATGGGTATGCGAGCATGGCTTCTCTGCCTCTCTATGGCGCTTCTTGCAATAATAGGCCTCTGGGGATTCAGGCTCATTCTTTGATTCACAAGCCGTTTAATAATAATGTTCATAATAGGGGTTGGTCACAGCAGCCTGGGATAGGGAAGCTAGAGATGGTGAATTTTCATAAAACGACTTCATCGGGATTGGCTTCGAGAGGCAGTGTGGGGAGGTTTGAAATCGTGAAGGCCAAGATGGGTTCTGCAGAAAAGGAAGAGATGAGTGGGTATTTGGTGGGTGGGACTCATTGTTTGAAGGCTAATCCTGAAGAAATGAAGCATCTTGATTTGTCTCTCAAGCTTTAAAGATATAGCTAAGCTCAGTTGTTTAGGGTTGGCCACTCTTGGATGGGATCTGTATGATGAATAGGGTAAATCATTTTGTCAAATTCGTGTGGAATAATTATATTTTGTAAAATTTTTTTCTTGGTAGGATCAAAGTTCTGTCCCTGTTGATCAACTTGATTTGTCTCGGCAAGGAGCATTATTTAGTTGATGATGTTTCAAGTTTTTCACGGGGTATAGCTCTTCTTTTGTGTCTTGTTTCTTATCTGTGAATCTGATTACAAGTTTCGGAGGCTAGATTCCTTGTAAATATTGATTTGAATTCATAGAGGTTGATTTCATCGTTGATTAATTGAAGCATATACTACCTCCGGTATTACAAATCCATTTAGGACCGGAGATAGTAGAATGAATTCTCTCACTGAATCTGTCTCAAAGTTTTGATCATATAGTCACGTGATGATCATACAAGTACAAAGTCTAGGTCTTCGTCCTTGATCCAAGCTGAGGCCTGAATTTTAAGAGAAATGATTCAAAATCAGTACAAAAATAATAAGCCCTGTCCATTTGGGTTTGATGGTGATATCTGACATGAAGACAACTTAAGAATTCAGAGTAGTTAATTGCTTGTTGTCCAATAAGATTCTGCTTTAATGCAGAAGACAAAAGTGACAACATAGGAACGAATACTTTGAATATATTAAGTTATCAACTCAATCATTATACCAAAAACCCAAGTTGACAGTGAGTTAGATATAACATGATTATACACAAACACATATTTGAATAAAGAAAACAGGGAGGCGTGTGTGTGATTTTCCAAATATGCAAAGTAGGATAATAATAATATGAAAAGGCATGGTATTTGTGTTGTTGTCGTATATGGGGTGCATGATAAGGGTCTCTCTCATCGAAGGGGCCTCAAATCTAGACAAGATTCGTTGTGGAATGCTATAATAATAATGGATCTGCTGTGTAACCACTTGTAGACAGGTTTCTGATATTTTAAGGTCATTTATTAAACGTGTCCGTTAGTCATTATCAGGAGCCTCCACTGAATTTGAAGGCCTCCTTCTACCCTGCAACCTCATCTAAAAAGTTTTCTTTCACATGCCCGGACTCTATTGGCACCTCTTTCATTCCTACCTACTATTTATAATTAAGCTAAGACCGGTTTAACTCATAAGTCATAACACACCGGGCAATTGGACCGGGTTAGACCGGTTTAACCCTAAACCGGACCGGTTTCACGGCCGGTTGGCCGGTTCCCGGTCTAAACCGGCCGGTCCGGTCCGGTTTCACAAACCATAATCATAACTCATAAGTCATAACACACACACTCTCTCTCCCCCCTATAGGTATATTATATTATAAGCTAAGATCTTATTTTCATGCATGGGTAGGTTGAAACTTGAAAGGGAAAGCTCGTGTTAGAGAGATCTTTTAGTCCTTTTAACAAGCAAGCATGCAAGTGTTCTAGATTACATATCCTGAACACGAACACGCACGCACCGAAAACTTCTCTTTCGTTGAATGTTTAATCAATAACTCAGAATTTTAAAACATCTTCGTTTTTTAGTGGATGGGAAGGTAAATGTAAATGAAGAATGAAAAATCGATTGTAAATATAATAAATGGGAATTATATTTTTTGAGTCAATAAGTGATATTAATTTATTTTTTATTTTTTATTTTTAAAATCCCTGAGAGTTTGATTTAAGAGGCATAAGGAAATGGGTTCAGTATTTTTTTCTTTGATATTATGGGTTCAGTATTTATTATGATTCTGTCAAGCCCAACGAGGTAATGGGCTAAAGCTACGCAATATGCGAAACATTGAAGCCCGATAAGTAGTCTATGTACGGTGGTCGATTCACATTCAACAGTCACTGAAAGGCCCATTTAAATTGCAACACCAAACTTGGGCCAAAACTGAAAGTGGCCTGTAATGGAGGATTGGGCTGAATCGGTGTTTCAGACCTAATTACATGGATGTATATGCTCGTATTATTTATATTAGGTCCTCTAACCTGGTTGAGGCTAGTGAAAAGGGTCAGACTCTTACAACATGGTAAATCAGAATTTAATCCCACCCTTGTCCTTGGGCTCAACTGGCAAAGGGGTCGGACACTCTCATCAAAGGGAGGGGGTTTGATCTTGGAGTTAGTCAAAGCGTTGGGGGAGGCATCCTAGCTCCTTGGTGCCTAGGTTAACGTCTGAGGGTAACAGACGGGTCGCTCTGCCCAACATCGGTATCACTTAGGAGGAAGGGAGATTTCGCCATGCCCTTGGATCATGGGTGAACTCAACCCCTTTCCTAAAATTTTTATAGCAAAAAAAAAAAAAAATCAAATCCCAATTGGAAGAAGTGATCTTTAATGTTTGACAATGTCTCAAACAAGACTTCCTCCCATAGGAAGATACCTATGCTTATTAAAAAAAAAGGTCCAATCAATAACCATTCATCTCATATTGATGGATATTTTGTTGTTTCGTTTTACTGGGACATAATAAAATAGAGAATGACATTAATGAGTTACAAATATTATTTATTTTATAAAATATATAGGTGTATTATTAAACTGTTATTATTTTTAATTATTATTGAGAAAGTATAAATAATGTATTACAAGAAAAAATTGACAAAAGTTAAAACTTACTCGACCAAAACCAACCCCAAGATGAGGGGAGTAATGGTAGGACTTAGGAGGAGTGATGGAGAAGAGGGCAATAAATGAGAGGACATGATGAAGGGGACACTAATGTGGCTGTAAAGGAAAGAGTTTGTTGAGTGACAGAGGTGTTTCGGTGGACGCGGGCAACTCCCACGGACACGTCACGTGACCCTGCCTACTCTCATTCATCTCCCTTCCTCTTATCCTTTTTGTGGCGTATCATCAACGAGACATGCAGATTGCAGACAGCTCCTAATTTATGAGTACATGGCAACTTGGTATACTTAAGCTTGAAACTTGAAAGTGAACCTACGGTTTGTATAAATTGAATGGTCACTAGCTTGTCCCGGTGACTTAATGAAGAGGTCATCTCTTTGTGTGGTTTTTCTTTTTCATGATTTAGTATTTTTTATTTAGTTTTAATTTCCCCTGCAATCAAGCTACTCGATCGAAAAGAGCTAGGGGGCCGGGTAACGTGACAGAAAAAGGAAACAAAGCATATGGATTCCATTAAACGAATAAAGTGGGTGATAAAGAAGGTTATACGCATCCGATCGATCTTGTGAATGACGATATTGCATCACTATTCACTCGCCCACTCTATCTTTTGCTTTCTGCTACTTACATTAAAACACACCAGACGTACATAAACAAGTTCTTGGGGATTTGATCGATGAGGATCTCTCTAAACTCTGATCTCTCTAAACTCTGATCTCTGTAAACAGAGTTTAGAGATCGAGAATGAGTGGTGTTGGAAGGCCCGAGAGCAGCGAGAAGGGTGGATGTAATAATTGCCACCACTCTCTGTTTTCCTTCATCATCACGCATTATTATTAACTTGCTTACCCCAATATGCTTTATGCACGCACGCCCCCATCATCATTTTTTGCACTTACCGCTTCCTTCTCCTTCCTCCTTCTCACCTCATCACCAAACTAAGGACCCGTTTGTTACAAAGAAAGTTTGGGGAGGGAAATGAACTTTGGAGGAGAGAAAGGAAAGGAAAGGAAGATTTGAAAGATGAGGGAAGATGACTTGAGTTGTTTGGTAGGAAGAAAATGAAGAGGGAAAGTTGGTAAGGAATTAGGAAATGTCATTTTACCCTCAAAAGAAATTAATTCAAAATTAAAAAAAAATTTTGCTAAAATATATTTTTAAAATATTTTATTGTTAAGTTCGAACTTTTGAAGAAAAAAATTCGCCAAATTTGAACTTTCCATGAGTTCGAACTTCTGAATTTCGGGGTAAATCATCAAAAACCATCTTCGGGAAGATGGCAGCTTTCCTTCAATTTTCGGAGGGAAAACATCTTCCCTCAAATAAGGGAAAATGTCCAATTCCAGTGAGTTGCTGACTGGACTTTCTTTGTAACAAACACCCAAAATCCATAGGAAGATTGAGATCTTCCCTTTCCCTCTCTGGACTTTCTTTATAACAAACGGGTCCTAATAGTCTTTCTAGTCTTTATTATAAGGCACCAATTAACAATTCTCACAAACTAATAAAAGCAGTGAAAGTCAATAAAATTATCATAAATTTTAAGTAATTTTCAATATTACCCCTACTAATTACACTAAACTCCAATATCATATTAATTATTACTCTCACCCACTACCCTTATTAATTAGGGGCATGTATGAAAAAAAAAAAAAATTAATGCTCCTGGAGAACAAACAAATGTCTTATAAAAAGGACCAAATGCATTTGCTAATTGGTATCTTATAATAAGGATGAGAGAGAGAGTAACCCTCACTATTTTAAAAAATGAACATGTGTACATGTTACGAAGGGATTGCCCCAAACCCGGCTAACTCTAATCCTATTTATAAGTCCAGTTTGACCAAAAAATTTGGTCCTATTTATAAATCCATTTTGACCAAATAAATGGGATTGTGACAATTTTGCCCATATTAATGATGATGACAGAGATTGGCTAGCAATGTTGGGAAGAGAAAAAGAAAGGAGAGATTTGACAATAAATTTTAAAAGGTACTCATTCATAAAAATGAGGGTAAAGTTGGAAATTTGCTCTATAATCATTGACATACATAACTTTCATTGGTATGTGAGATTTGGTCAAATTGAACTTATAAATAGGATCAGAGTGGTAACAAATATTTGTAACCCTTTTTATAAAGCATTTATTTATAAATTTTGGGTTAAGTACTAATTTTGTCCCTGAAGTACGCGCTTAGGAGCAATTTTACCCCTTAAGTTTTCGGTAGAGCAATGTTACTTCTGAAGTATCAAAACGGAGCAATGTTGCCCCTCTGTTACAAACCCTAACGGTCAACTAACGTTGACGGTTAGGGTTTCTAACGGAGGGCCAACATTGCTCCGTTTTTTATACTTCAGGGGCAACATTGTTCCCCCGAAACGTAGCAATATTGCCCCTGAAGTATCAAAAATGGAGCAATGTTGCCCCTTCGTTAGAAACCCTAACGGTCAACGTTAGGTGACCGTTAGAGTTTCTAACGGAGGGGCAACATTGCTCCGTTTTGATACTTTAGGAATAACATTGCTCCGCCTAAAACTTAAGGGGTAAAATTACTCCGTACTAAAACAAAAGGGTATTTAATCAATATCTACCTATATTTAGGGCTTTTGGATGGGCTTTTTTATAAAAAAGCACTTTTTAATTCAAAAAAATTAATTTATGTGTTTAGATGATATTTTTTAAAAAAGTAAAAGTCACAAAAAATACTTAATCCATAAATTTTCAAGAAGTATTTAATCATCTTTTCATATTATATTTAATAGAGGTAGTAGGATAGAGTATCCTTAAATGTTCTTTTCAGTCTTTATTTGGCCTGCCAATGACCACGTACTAGTTCCTTGGGACGAGGAGAGCACAAAAGCAGCCATGACATGATGAATCACATTTAATACACTTTGGAATTCAAAACGGTGCTGAAATTATGATCACGTAGATTTAAAAGTCACAGTTTTGATCGACCCATTTCCACTCAATCACCACTACTCTATAAAGTCGCACAAATACTTTTGTTATTTTAAAGCTTTACTCTTGTTCTATGTTAAGGAGAGAATGGAGACCCCCAGTGGATGTGAAAGCTGTTTTTTTTTACCATATAAGATTGTAAATCATAGTTTTTTGCTTTTGGATTTTGTTGAAGATAGCAGAATTCCGAAACCTATCGGAGTGGCAAGTTCTATGAATAGGACTTTCAAATTGGAAAATCGTTGTGAGACTTCAAGGTCAAGCCTTTTACAGCATGGTTGCGAATTTGTTGCATATAAAGCTGAGACCCAGCACATGATCCTTTCGTCATATCTACAATTTCCATATTCATTCCCCCCTTTACACCTATTAATATTACCATATTACTCCCTCCGGTCCTAATTATAAGAACTAGTTGACTTTTTTGGAGAGATTAAGAAAGCTAATTAAATTACTTTAAAGTATTTTTATTTTTATTTTTTCTTTAAATTCATTAATTTGACTAATAAACTAATCTATAATCTAAAGATACACAATATATAAAATAATTAAATAACTTATTTAGCTTCCTTAACTTCTCCAAAAAAAAGTCAACTAGCTCTTATCATTAGGACCGGTAGTATTACACTTATCTTTTTGCAGCACAATTTTAAGTTTTAAAGAATTATTTTAAAAATACCGGTATCTCATCAACACGAGGACAATAATACCAAGGCAAAAGCACTTTCGGCCGCCAGTTGGAGTCGGGTACAAGATTCTCTCCTTCATCTCTTCTTCTCCTCCTCGCTCTTGTTCTACCTTTGGGGACAGAGCATCAGAGGAGAAGAAAGAATCATTCTTTGCACGGCGAATTTCGAGGCTTCTGACTTATAAATCTATCCTCGATTTTCTCTGTCTATTTCTTCCTGGTCGTTGTCCTTACATACCGTCGCCGGAATCTCCATCCTCTCGTCCTGAATTGCTGGCGTTCCTTCTCTGAAGCATTCGTTGGCTTTCAACGTTTCAAGGGGGAATTGCTGGGACATTTTTGGAATCACATAATGTTGTGTAAAAAGGTAATGAGGCCACGGAAGAAGGCGCAGGGAAAGAATCCGGTGTACCTTAACGTCTATGATCTTACGCCTATCAATGGGTATGCATATTGGTTTGGCCTCGGAGTCTATCATTCTGGTGTTCAAGGTTGGCGAACTTTCTTTCCTTACACCCTTGATTATTTGTTTCTGGTCTTTCGTTTCCTTCGTTTCTTTGCTTTCAAGGAAGTCAGGAAACAAAATGAAATTCTGGGCATTACCAATCTTTAGCTTTAGAGAACCCTAATTCTCATACTTTAGTTTTTCTAGCGGTATGAATGGCAATCAATCCTGGATAATCAATTCAGATCCTTGGTTCCGTATTTTGTTTTCCGTTCATTTCCCTGAATTCTCTGAGCGGGCCAATCGTTATCATGAAATCGATGAGCGGTTGCCTTTATTTTATAATACTGTTAAAAGATTATTGAACCGATTTTGCTTCGTGCTTGATTGAGTCGGTTATTGAATTGAGCAAAACAATTGAAACGCTATACAATAGGCGTGTATTTTTCAAGCCCTGTTTCCAGGAACCCAAACTGCAGATTATTGCACCCGTTAAGTGGGAAGAAATCTTATTTTAAATTTATAAGAATTGTTATTAGTGCTACTGTATCTGGACTTGATTGTGGTTTCTCTACCTTCGTTCTCAGTTGTGGATTTTAGCCTGATTAGCATGTTGTATGTTAGTCAATTCCTGGTGAATAGCAAAAGGTTTTTTTTTTTTTTAAAAACAACTGGTTTTGCGGCTATATGTTAAATTCGCTCTGGGTATTAGCACCTACAACAGTTGATCGTTGTTTAATTTATTGTAGTTCATGGCGTTGAATATGCATTTGGAGCGCATGACCGCTCAACATCCGGGATATTTGAATTAGAGCCTCGCCGCTGTCCTGGTTTCACTTTCAGAAAATCAATTTACATTGGATCAACAGACCTGAGCCTAAGAGAGGTTCGGGCATATATGGAGTCAATAGCTGATAATTATGCTGGGAATTCATATCATCTTATCACCAAAAACTGCAATCACTTTTGTAACGATGTTTGTCTCAAACTAACCAACAAGTCAATCCCTCGCTGGGTAAATCGACTTGCTCGACTTGGTAAGAAATAGACACCTTTAGTTTATTTATATTAATTATCATCATCCATTCTGTTTATACATGCATTGCTTTTTCACTCACTTCTTGAGATAATTTTCTAGGATGATAGAAGAACGTATGATTTTTCCCTCCGGAAGATGATGTTGTTTCTATGTGTGATGAACGATTACTTGTTGTAGATTAACTCTGTCGTATAATGCTGATCCAAACATGCATCTCTCAATCGTTTTCTTTTGGTTTTTTTGGGTCGTATGCTTCTCTCTTTCTTTGTTCGCTATGAATGTTTATTATATTGTTTCGTGACGGCTCCAGGATTCATTACAACCTTCTGATTTGTATTGTTGCTTGTTGCGTTTTTGTGTACTTTTATTGGAAACAAATGGTGTGGCGGGTGAAATTTTTGAAGTTAATGTTTAATTTATTACCTAGTGGGATAAGAGGAGTTGTTCTTGTAATGTTTCATTTAATAGCCTAAAATGCTTGGGATTATCTGGAAAGAATTGTTTTCAACAGAGCTTACCTGCCACTCTGGCATTGATTCCCTTGCATGAGTCGATGTCACGGCTATTCAGCCTGATTCGTTGAAATCTTGAATTGCTAGATACTTTGATTATGCCAAGTTTTCTCAATTCATATGCACCTATCTAGGAGCACATGCAAACATTAGATTATTAAGATAACGAGGAACTCCTTTCCCTTTTCCAAGGACCTCATCATGTGATGAGAACATTTGCTTCTGAACATGCAGGCTTACTGTGCAACTGCGTTCTTCCACCTGAACTAAGTGATACAAAGATTCGGGCAGTGTCATCAGATCATGGAGCCTCGGAAGCAGAAAGGAAGAAACTGAAAAGCCATTCTTCTAGAAGATTAGAGGCTCCGTCGAAATGCAATGATGTTGAGGTGCAGCAGTTGAAAGCAGTAGCCAAATGACATTGTATCCTTCCATCTTCACCTTTGATTAACTGTTCTATCACCCGGTGATTAACAATCAGATAAGGAAAAGCTTTGACAGGAAGCAACTTAGCTTGTATCTCTGATCGATGTTTATGTTCAATTGTATATTCATAGTGTGCCAATAGCTGCTAGGGAATTGATCTTTCTCTCTCCCCCTCTATCCGTCTCCTTCGGTGAGTGCAAAGGTCTCTGTTCTTTGCGTTTTTAATTTTTTTCCCTGATGTGTACAATTGAAGGTAGTAACTACTATAAAAGAAAGATGTACAATTGAGAGGTGTATAAAGCCTACAATTAGCACTGAATTTCATGAACCAAGTCCTTTATTTAATTACTGAGTCGTAGCGAAGCACGCAATCCTTCAATATCATGAATTGAAAGTTGGAATTCCGAAGAGCCAACCCGCTTTCAAGGCTTATTCTTCATACTCGGAACAAGCCTTTCTCTTTTTCTTTGTTTTAGGTTCTTTTGAGAGTTATTATGATGAATTCACGTTTACAACATGCCTCTAGTTTTGTGGAGCGATGGGTGAATGCTGACAAGGCCCAAAGGAAAAGGGGACAATCCCTTTAATGTTTGGGGAGGGGATGTTAAAAAAAATCTCATTAATAACTTTTTTAGTAGGTAATTAACAATCTTATTTATAGATTTTAACAACTCTTTGAGATCTTTTTGACATCTAAAATTTCTCTGGGATTTTTTAACATTTGTTTAGTCCTTCAAATCTAAAAGAGATTTTTCCAATAAAAAGTTGGTGTGGTCACGAAAGGCGAATCAAAGACTGTAATAAAATACTCAAGAGAGAGAGAGGAGAATAAGGTAAAATATGATTGATATTTCCAATTGCTTCAACGACACGCAGGATTTGGGTACTTTTATAATACAATATAGAGCAGTTTTAAAAAGAATGTATGGTCTAAAATATCAGTCATCTCTATTTTAATTAGTACGAGTACTGTTTTTTCTATTTTGTTTATGTGATTAATACTCACTTTTTAACTTTATCCACTCATTATATCATGTTTCTCTCTCTATGTAATCAAACACATTTCAAGGGTAAAAATGAAAAAAAGTGCATTTTAAGACATGAAATTATTTAACTGTCATTTTTTATTTTTCATAATATAATGTAAGGGCCCTATGACAGACACGTGAGAGAGTATAAAAGACGAAGGAAAGTGAAGAAAGTGGGGCGTGTCGCTCGTGGCGGAAACAGCCAATAAATTATGTAAGTAGTAAGATTCCCTCGTGTTTACAAATCCTCATTGTCCCATTGGTCGACCACCAAGCGAAGTGGTCATGCTATTTGCTGACGATGTCTATAATTAATCAAGGGATTAACATTTTTGCCCTAAAGTTTTTCGGTGGCTAATTTTGTCTCTAAGTGTAAAAAATAGAATAATTTCGTCTTAACTGTTATCTCGGTTAATTTTGACCATTAGTTGACTAAATATACTGAGTTGGGAGTCCACATGTCATTTAAACGTTTTTTGTTTAAGTGCAAATTTATCTAATAAGTTTTAAATTTAATTTTGAAAAAAGATGAAGTAGATGATACATAGACTTCTTGTACAAATTTACATCTGAACAAAAAAAACATGAATGACATATGGACTACTAGCTTGACATATTTAGTCAACTTAAGTCAAAATTATTTGAGATACAGTTAAGTAGAAATTACTTCCTTTTTTAAATTTTTTTATAAATTTACTCCAAAAAAATATTTAGGGGTAAAAGTGCCCCTAAACCCAACAAAATTAATTATAGACATGTTCATTTGTCAGTAAATACTAAATAGCATTGCCAGCAAGCTTGGTGGTTTAGACCAAAAAAAAAAAAAGAAAAGAAAGAAAAGATAGCTTGGTGGTGGACCAATGGGATGAGTTCACGTTATGTGCCTAAAAGATATATGTTTCTTATGTGTTCATACCTCTATGGCTCTATTAGAGGTATAAACACTTTTTTTAATATATATATACACTATATTTTTTTATATTTAAATTATATGTTGTTTTTTGAGTTGTTTTTTTCACCCAGTATCTCAAATTAATTAGTTTCCATGATACTAATATTATAGACAAATACAAAACTAGAAATTAATTAATTTAAGATATTAAGCACATAAGAAGCATATATCTTTTAAACATGTGAACTCCCAAGTCCCAATGGGACAGTGAGGATTTGTAAACACGAGGGAGTCTTACTACTTACATCATTTATTGGCTGCCGTGAGAAGTTAAAAAAGTATAGCAGGAAAATACAGTCGAAGGTTTCCAGATAAATAATTGACCACGCTCACGAAGGAAGCTAGCTGCCGTGCTTACAAGGCCGAGGAAATAAATTTGGACTCATCATCATTTGTTGTTATTACAAGACCACCTCCTATACACGCAAGGAAGCTTTGCTGGAGATCAGGATTATGTTGAGCCGTCAATAGCAAGTTGAGCTAGTTACTGTATCTCGTGCTCATAATTCTATTGCGGATGCTTTAGTTAAACTAGGGATTTCTGAGTTGTCAGTGTTACAAGAGTGTCCAACCCCCGTTGAGATTTTTTTCTTTTTTTTTTTATAGTTGGAGACCGAATGTTCTCAGACAGGGTCAAACCCTGATACACTGACACAAGACCAGACATTAACACTTAAGACCAGCTAACATATCACTGCACTACCCTTTATTAGATCAAGAATGTATGGAATTAATTTCCCCTTCTATGTAATGTCTCTATTGTGTAATTTGGGCTTTTAGCCTCTCTTTTATTTTAAAAAAAAAAAAAAAAAAAGACCACCTCCTATATCTTTTATAAGACAACATATTTTGTTTAAAAAAAATTGATGTTTTAGCATTTCTAATTAATTATAAACATTTTTTAATATTTGAAAAATAATAATTTTCAATGATTTTTTCTAACATGCATAAATTTAAAAAAGTTTTTGTTTTGTTCTCGTCAGCAGCGAAAAATAATAATAGTACTACTTCTATCACCAAAGAAGATGAATTTATATGGTGATGATGAAATCACCAAGTTGTCGGCAGCGCTGTCCAAAAATATCAACCGTGGAATTCAACAATTGGATTCTCCGTTGACCGGGTCAACCTACCACTCTGCGGTGCGGTGTATGCCGGTCGGTCTCCATAGTAAAAAAAAAACAGTCAGATGGAAAAAGTCATTTATGTACACCGAAGAGATTGCACATTTTGGATTATGATTCCAATCGTTAATACACAAAATGAAGGAAAAACAATCCTAATTAAAACTGCTGTAACACTCATCCTTCAGACGAACAACAAATTGTGAACGATTGGTTTTGTTGGCTTAATCAAAACTGCTTCTTTGTATAAAAAAAAAAAAAAACTGCTTCTCACAACACGACGAATGCAATAAAGCAAGCATCTATAGATGAATTACTGCAGTACAGTGTACGGAAAGGAAATGGAATGGAAAAAGAATCTGCAGAAAGATTGCTTCCATTATGAAGCTAATGAGATTTATTGAAGTGTGTAGTATGTTCAGCAAATAAATGGGGGGTTAGTTAGAAAAGTTAGTGCAAGTAATTATAGCAGACAAGAAAGAAAGGGAAGCTATAACGATGCTCTCAACTTTTCCAGGCATAAACAAGCAAAGAAAAGCCAACAGGAACCACCAATTCATTCTCCTCCACGCTCGACCATTCCAGCACGGAGGAGCTACTACCCAGAGACCTCGCCGACGACGACATCGACACCGACGACGACGAAAAGCTCTTCCCTAAATCGTTGTATCCACTCCAGTTTTGCTGCTGCGACCACAAATTCGCCAAGTTCCTATCCCCAATCTCCTTGCCCCCTGCTTCATCAGCATCTTCTTCTTGCTCCTCAAATTTGAACATGAAAATAGCATGCCCATCGCTGCTCTGTTTCTCGAACAGCCAGTTGTAGACGTCCCAGGAGATTTGAACGGGAATCCCATCCACTTCGACTTTCTCATTCCCTCGAAATTTCCACTCCAAACGCCTAATCTGAAGGACCTTTTCGCCGTCGACGCTGAAGCAGAGTCTGGAATCGTCTGCGGAACCACAATCGATTCGTATGTCCCTCACTCTGCCTCCGAATTTGGCCTTGGTGGAATAAACTTTATTATGTACAACGACATGCTCTCTTTTCAGAACAAGAATCTGAGGAGTGAGGGGCTCGCGTGCTCTGGTTCTAGAATACGAGTCCTTAACGCCATCGCCGACCAGAAGGACCATGTTCCTATCGACAACGACGGCGATGTAGAAACCGGAGAGAGGTTCGGGTCCGGACCCGAATCTGGCCTTGGAAGTGTTCCAAAAGATGCGGGTGCTGGGGGAAATTTTCTTGACGCCGTGCTTTTTGCAGAAGAGGAAGGGCTTGATGTGGAGGTGAAAAGAAGAAGGAGAAGAAGGATGGAGATGAAGCTGAAGATGAAGAGAACGACCCAGAACAGAGCGAGACCAAGTGAGGGAAACGAAGCCGAGGTGGGTGTGATACAAATAGGTGGTGAGGTTGGGATTAGTGGGTGAGAGGGACGGAGGAGGAGGAGGGTCATCGGAAGTATGGGAAGGACGAAAGCAAGAAGAGATCACAGAGGACATGAGTTGGATTACAGAGGAGTTGAGATTCAGGTGTGTGATGGTGGACGATGAAGAATGAAGGGAGGGAAGAAGATGGGAATGTCGGGTTTCTAGGGTTTTCTGTAGAGAAGGAGGGAAGGGGGTTTATATGGGAGAAGAAGAGAAGAGTGAAGGCAGAGACCAAAGACTCTGTATTTGTACAGTGTAAGTGTTGTGGCGTGTGTGTTGTATGTCTGACCATATCTGTGTATTCAAAGGGCTTGGAAAAGGCCTAAAAACTAAAGATGAAACCCGCCCACTGGACTTGGACCTCTGAATTTTCTTCTATTTCAGTTCCCCTGAAAATGACTCCAAAATATCATTCACAGTAACTTCAATAATTCTCTTCTCTTTCATTTTGCATCTCTCTGCCACTCTCTTATCTCATATGTCACACTTGTCTTCCCAATTTTGGTGAAGAAGTGCCACCCAAAAAGGAATTTGTTAGTTTTTCTATAATAGCTAATTTAATTCATCATACGTGATGTCATAAATTATTTTATGATGAGGAGAAAAAATATTTGTTATTGATAAATAATGGGGAAATGTTGTGCTATAAACCGAAAAAAAATTGTTATTTTTAAAGTGAAAATTCATTAAATGCAGTTTATATAACTAACTTATCTCATTTTCACTAGCTCATAAATAAGCAAAGAGTCAAAAACGGAGACGACAGGACCTCACCCAAAATTGGAACACCACAACGCAAAGTCATAGTAATGTCGACGGCCGACGGGTTGGATGATGTGTCCGTCCAAATAAAAAAAAATAAAACACCACATTGTCAAATCTCAATATCCCTTCGTGTTGTACTAGTGGAAATTTTATAATAATTCATTAAATTTAACCATCGAATCCAGTAATTAACTGGCCGTTCAATTGTTGATGAACACCTCAAACAACTAAGCTTGCTTAACTTGAACATCAGATTTTAAGTTAGACGAAGCGTCTTCAGAATGTACTATTCATTCAAGAAAAAAGAAATGGCATGGATGAGAAGTTCGGAACAACAACTTTTATGGTTTATTTAAAAAATGACAGGAGTAATTATCTGAAATTAATGTGAACAACCTATTTATAGGGGAATATCTATGATACTAGAGACTTTTAAATTAGTCAGATTTTGGAAAATGAATGAAAGTTACGTGATATCTGCCCAAAAAAAAAAAAGTAGACGAGGAGGTTCGATACAATTAAAACAAATCTGGGTTTGGTAAGGTGGTTTGGTTCTCCTGTGGCATGAGATAACAAGTTAACCACACAACCTTAAAGTTAGTCCGTAACTCATAAACCGGGCTCCCTTACGTTAGATAAAGCTATCGCATGCTGACGATTCAAGTCTTGCATTAAATATTAATATGAGACCTTATTTGGAAAAAATCATATTCAGGTCCCAATTAAAAATAATAATACGAAAAAAGTCATTAATAATAAGTTACGTGACTTTTTTTATATTATTTTTTGAATCAAGACCTCAATATCATTATTCTTTAGTTGGGACAGAATAAGCCTTTTAGAATGAGATGTACTGTAGTTTCGTCAGGAAATTCGATATTGCACAGTAAATTCTCGTCATGAGCTAGCTGGGAATGAATTGGATCCCATTCACTTTGTTTGAAGACACGGCAACGTCATATGTTTTTGAAGATGGGAATGGAATTTTGCATACGTGGCATTTCGTTGAGACAGAGAACGGGATAAGAACAACATAAGCAGTCAAAGTAAAAGGACGGAAATATTAAAAAGGAATTCAAACACTGAATTGTACGTACGCGCAAAAAAAAGAAGAAGGAAAAGACAAATAAGCGAAAGCGAGTGCATGAGCGCCAAATGGCTTTTGGAATTGGAGTCGACTTAAGATCATCTGCCTTTGTTCATCAATGTCACTATTTTTTATTATTGTAAGGTGGGTGAAATAAAAGTGAGCAGCTGGCGGTTATGGATGAAATGGAATAGACTTGGCGTTTATCAAACAATGCGGTGAGTTCTAAATCTGAAAGGGGAAAAAAGCTAAGCTGAAAAAGAAATAATGGGATGTATTTAGAGTTAAAAACAAAAGTGAGCGAAGAATGTGATGAAGAGTCAAAGATCAAAGACTCCTCAACTTCTGAAACGATAGGCGTTAGGTGCACCAGTTGTAACCATGCTCACTGTCTTCTACCTTATCGATCACTTGTCATTCACTCGGTAGAAGAAACTCACTCACACTGTATCCACGGAAAGCTGAACACATTACTTTATGTTTAAAGCAAGACTATTGTGTTGTGCTGCTAATTAATTAAGTATCAGTTGAGTCAAATCCCCCCGACAATCTTTATAAGTTTTACCATCCTTACCCTCTGCAATGTGTTTTTTTTTAAGCCCGTTAATTGAATTACGTGATTTAAGAAAACAGTTTAAAATAATAAATATTATTGAAATAAACTTTTTTTTTTAAAGTATGTCCTTATTTATAGAGACAAATAAGAGAGAGAAATACAATCAACATAATTATCGTTAACCTTTTAACTAATGCAATATAGATAATTAATGAGGGAAAAATGGAAAGAAAAAAAACTCATTAAATGCTGAGACAAATTTTGTCGGACTTTTATAAGAAAGACAAACCAATTCAAAATTTGGGCTGTAATAAAAAAGACCGGAGAGAGTATTATCAGGCAATATGCGGTTTGTAATTTGTGGCAATTCCTTTTTTTTTTTTTGCTCATCCGGTATCCAAAGTTTCACCCTGACTGATTTAAATCTGACTCGTATCACACACTTGACTATAATGCGAGACTCCTCTTAACATAAGTGTCTCCTCTAACAAGCCTTACGATCTATTAAGAGTAGAGTGCTTTTTTTTGGGGTGGGGGGGTTCGAGTGGGAGAAACTCATCTCGAAAGAATTGGGCCGTTGGGCCCAAAGAAATGAGTGTGGCCTGCACACTCACAGGGCTTTACAACAATCTTAGCAGGACATAGCTCCATCGTGTGATTTCCTAATTCAGCATTCTTGATGCTGAAGCTTTTTGTTCGCATGATGTGGCCTTTCAGTTCCACTGGTTTTCACTCCTTATTTTTTGGTTCAATTGGTGAAAGGGTCGAACACTCTCACTAAAAGGAAAGGGGTTTGATTCTGGAGTTGGTCAAGGCGCTGAGGGAGACATCGACAGACCTTCTTTGTTACAATGGGGGCCATGGCCCCCAAAAAAAATTTGTTCAATTTTTTTTTTTTAAAATAAAATTAATATAATATAAAAAGGCATGTTATCTTACTTTTATTATACATTTGGCCCCGCTAAATATTTTTTAAATTAGTTAATGAGTATACATTTGGCCCTCTAAATATATATATTTTTTAATTAGTTAATAAGTATATATTCCCCCCCCCAAATATTTATCTCAAGGTCCGCCACTGATTTTAGGGGTTTATGAAGCAACAATAACCTAGACTAAGGTGGAGGCATATGTACTCTTAGTATTGAATTCCTTGCGGAGTGGGCTTCAAGCGCCTTATCCTTGAACTGTGGATGAACACAATCACTCTCCTAAAATTTTATTATATATAAAAAAAAAAAAGTTCCACTGGTTTTCACGTATAGTGTGTGGAAGGGTCAAAGTAAGCGCATATATATATATGAAAATATCAACTTGGATAACTTACATTTAAGGGTTAATATAAGGTTTCTTCGTAATAATTTATCTGTTTTAGTTTTAGTCCTTATAATTTATTTATTTCCGTTTAAAATATTAGTTCCTATAATTTAAAAAAAAACGTTAACTATATTGATGTGGCTTGATGACTGAGCAAGCTAATTATTGTTCTTATGCCATAAGTAGTTTTTTTTTGTTGGGGGGGGGGGATGAAGGAGAGAGAACGCCATCAACGTTATCTTCCACATTTCCACTTATCTTCATAGACTTGCCGGTCATCTACTCATCTTCTTCCAACGTCAGCAGGACTACTTCTACTTGTACCTCCGAAGGTGTGGAATCCGCCCGGCGCAACATCCCTGCCTTCTCCTTGATGGCGGACGAGGAGGGAGAGCCCTCATCCACCGACGGAATCCCTCAGCAACTGAAGAAATTAGATCAGTCGGTTCTGGGGTCAACCATGATGACCAACTTCTTGTGTCTCTCCACATAAATACGATGCAATATTTGCACCCATAAGACTAAAATCTGATCTTCCAATGGAATTACTCGAATGTAATTCTGAGGAGATCCGCGTAATTTGTTTTGTTGTTAGCCATCCCTTTTGCATATTCATTTCTAGTCAAGTCAAAGTCATATTTTCTATCAATCTAAACAATCCACACGCTATAATATAATTTCTCATTCAATGAAATTATTCTCATTCCTTCCGCCATACGTGCTATCCATTATTGAAATGTTCATTTTCCGCAGAATCAAAACGTACAAGACCAGGGATATAAGTGACGTGTTGGTATAATATAGGTTCGACATTGAAAAACAGAGTGAGAAGCCGAAGACAGCAGTGATGGGCTCCCATTGTATGTGGCTTATAAATGGGCCTTCTTTTGCTCACAATCAAACCCAATCATAATTTACGAGTGTATCGCCCCGAGAACATGAAGTGGGACCACACCCATCCCCCGTCCGTATAAGAATAAAATTATGAAGGGAAAAACTCTCAACTCTACTTTTCTTCTGGGTCCAAACTCCAAACAATAGGGCTAGAGTTGCAAATGTCATAAACATTGTACAAGACAGGGATATGAAAAAATGAGCATGAACGAACATACATGAACATGAGTGCATACGTATACACACGTGTTGATGTTGTATAGGATGCTGCAGCAAACAAACGGTGTTTGTCTTGGCTTGTTGGTGTGGTTAGGACTTGGGAAGGAAGGGGAAGACAAGAGCAAGGGACATGTCATCTACTTCTAAACCTACAACCTACCAAACGTTGTTATGGACCCAAATAACCTAACCACCTCCTCTGCATCCTCCTCCGATCTGTTTCCCTCCAAAAATATCATCTCCCACGTACTTTACTTACACACACTTCTATTTCTTCAAGCATTACTTAACTAAAAGTTTCTCTTTTGGCCCCAAAGTATTTTGGCTTTTCATTTCTTGACCCCTCCACCCCCACCAACCTATGCCTTTCTATAATTCCCCGACAGTGTTCTTTGGCTTTATGCATGACTCAACAGATCCCATATTCTGGTTTTGTTTGGGCGTCAGAATGCTTGTGACTCTCTGATTTTGTCTCTCCTCTCTCGAATAACATTAATTTCAAACTAAAGATTCTACCATCATTGGTTTTGACCACTTTTTCCTCCCAACCAACACACTCTTCTTTGACTCCTCCCTAATTCCTTTAAACTGTTGCTGACTCCATCGAAAGCCCCTTTTCATGAATTATTCTTATATCGCCTTAACACAGAGTATCTTTTTTCTCGTCTAAACCTGTTTCCCTGAGCTGGCTGTGACCTCCTTTTGCTGCTACCCTCAACCATATATTTCGTCTCGTGCATTATTGTCTTATCGCTTATTGCTTTTTTGGGGCCGATCAATAAGTAGACAAACCACCTCCTACAAATTACCCACACTAGAGACACCGCTAGAGTTAATTATGAGCTATATATAACATGAATGAATGAATCTGCATGCATATAAAATATTATTCATTCTGATTAACTTATGCTGTCACAGAATCATTGTGTGAATTGAACAACATTATTTCCTGATGAGAGTATCTACACTTCCTTCCAATGGAGCATAAATTATGTAAATCAGGAAACATTGACTGTGCCGACATTAATCATCGTCATTACAGAGCTACAAGAAAAAAAACGAGATAAAAAGTACAAGGAATATGCTTCTTCATGGATAAGACAGCCACAAACCTTTTATATATATATTTCAAAAACGATTGGTGAATATGGCCGGAACGCACAAGATAGGAGAATGAAAGTGTTGGATAATAATGAAGCCGAACATCCTCAACTGTATTTAACCTTGAAAGATGCACTCCAATCATAAAAACTAGAGAACTTTAATTAATTACTCAGATTTACAGTAGTAGAGATAATGATACAAGTCAAAATGCCAGACAAAGTGAACATCTTATCATTCTTCAGGATAATTTGCTTACCAAATAAATCAACTACTGTAGTTCCTGGAAAACAGACATGTCCCATGCAACAAAAAAAGAAAGCTTTTAAATTTTACCCTTACTTTCGTTGAGAAAGAGAAGGGTGAGGGGATAAAGATGGTGATGTTGGAGCTGGCATGTGTGTCTGATGAAAACGGGCCGGGGGTGTAAAAATTCAAAGGATTAATGATGAAAAAACTCACTAACATGACATGATTAACCAACTTTGAGGGAAATGAAATTGAAAAGTAAAACAAAAAACAAAAGAAAGAGATAGTCATATGACGGTTGTGGGGAACAAAATCAATTACAGGTAACAGGAGAACAATGATGAAGTTTCATTGATAGAGATGGAACACCAAAACACACTTCCCCCTCCTGCACCCAACTCTGCTGCCACCTCCCTCTAACAATCATTATCATCAAATAACAATCATCAACACACACACTACGCATTACATACACTTGATGAAGATGCACTCTTTTTTTTTATTAATCTACTCTCAGTGCCTTTTCATAATGAACAGGTATACGTGGAAGAATTGTAGTGTTATCTTTAGATAGAAATGGTAAAAATTTGAGGTGGTTCGAATACGTATAGAGAAGACCATTTGATACGTCGGTAAGAGGGTAAAATAAGCAGCATGAAGTCTTATGAAAATGGATAAAGAAAAAGCAAAAAGAACATCCAATAAATTTATTGAGCACATACATTCTTTTAATTGAAAAATTATCTAAAGTTTTAGTTGTTGATGAAACATAATGACGTCGTATGATTCATGTAGCCAACCTTATGCTGTAAGATATATAAGTGTTGTTGTTGTTTTGCTGCAGTAAGTTTGTCTTAATTATTAGTTTGGCTCCTAAAAGTTTAATTTTTATTAATCAAGTTCTTAAACTTTGTTAACCTTACAAAATTAGTTCTTATGATTTGGAACTACACAGCTCTAAACAAACACTTGGTGTAACTTTTAATTCAAGGATGATAGTCTCCTCACGCATTGCTGGAAAAAATTATTGATCCGAAGAAATTAAATAAAAATTTGAAATTGTATATGAAACTTTAGAAAAATTTAATTGAAAAAGATTAAATTTCAAAACATAAATCAATAACCGACTAAAAATTTAAGAAACAAAAAGTTTAGCTTACGGACTCAAGGATAGCGGACAAAAATATTTAGATGCAAATTGACTCATAATTAGTTTATAATGTCCCTAATAGTTTATTCTCCTGGATCCATTGGACAGTTATTGGGACAGTCAATAATAAGGTTGAAGCCATGATTATTTGGGAGAATTGTGGATGGAGACAGGAATCTAGCATTGCCTCATAATGGCGTTGAACAGAATAACATCTGAACTTGTTAATGAAGCTGACTTGAAACTCTAAAACATGATTAGGTCAGGGATTAAGTCTAACTACTAACAATCGACTAAAAAGCATCAACTAACAGCCACTCAAAACTAAAGAAAAATCATCCCCAGAATGGAAAAAGACCCCAAATGGTAAAGATAATACCATATTCACCTCTGATTAAACTTGCTTCAGGTGCAGATGTGGTCAGAAAACGACATGTTCTCTTTTCATTTACGTGGGGGAAAACAATCATAATCCTCCTCAATTTGCCCCATTTGTTAATCATGAACCTTTGTTTTCACACTCCGAAGATATATATTTGTCTCCCACTGAGGAAGATTACCAGAAATTGATTCAGTGATCCCCATAACGCCATCTTTCACGTTTTTGTTTCAAAGATTCTGTTAAGAATTATATGACTTCGCTTTCTTCTTTACAAAAAAGGAAATCAACAAACACCGTCACTTTTAAATTTCTGTATAAGTCATGTACATTTGTTTCATAATTCAGAGTGTGATTTTTGTTGTTGTTGGGTCTGTTAAAAAAATGAGCTGGGGGACCATGAACATATATTTCTCAGAAAGAAGCTGTGGATTTCAGAAACATAATTGGGTTTGCTGTAGAAAGAGAGTGAAACGGAGGAGGTTGAAAGATGAACATGGAAAGGCCTTTTGGAGATTAAAATGGGAAAAGGGCCCTCCAAGAAATCATTAGAACTTCCACTCAATTTCATTCAGTGTCCATTTTCTTTTAGTAGCAGCAGCAGCAATCCCTAACAAAAAGACATCTATTTTTTTTATAAGTAATCTTTCCCTTTTTTCCCCATTACTAATGGTTTCCACCACATACACAACAATAAAATATTACTATTTCTCTTCACTCTTCTCTAGCAAGTTCAAATTTTGTTGCTTCATGTACATGCAGTATTCTTCCCACCAGCTCTTAACAGAGTTTCCATTTTCTTCGTCATGCCACAATACCTAAAAGAAACTAAATCTGCACCACTATTGATTGATACAATTGTAACTTCATCCAATTAACTTAATGCTTGTTTGAGATCACTTTTTAGACACAAAAAGTATTTACGTAAATTGAAATATATATTATATATGATTGAAAATCTGTTTTTGAAAACTCAATCAATATTCCAAACAAACATTTCCAAACAAATATATATTAGCCTCATATCTTAATGTGAAATTGAATTCAGTTGGTGGGAGCTGCAAAAGTAACATGTATAGATTGTGCATTACTGTTTACTAGAAGTGTTGAGTCAAGCAAATAATTAACCAAGTGCTAGTAAGAACTAGAGATGACCTGAATAATTTTGGGAAAGTTCTTTTACGGTCTAAGGATTAACAAAATGTTAAAAAGTTTCACAGAAAATTCTAATATAAAAAGAGTTCTAAAGAGTTGTTAAAACTTACAATAGAATTGTTAATGGTCTACTGAAAGAGTTGTCAATGAGATTTTTTTGACACTAGAATTTTGTAAAGGATTTCTTTATTTTTTTTGTTCATTGACCTTAAAAGGATTTTCCTGATAATTTTTCACCACGTCGCAGGATGAGAGAATCTTGAAGCAGAGACTTTGGTGGTGGGGGTTTAAAACAGAGGAGGTCATTTAGATAAAGATTATGAAGAAAAATATTTAGATTTCATCACCCGGGTTGTCAAGTGGTCTGTCATCTATATTTTTGGGATCCGGCTTTCGTCCGATGCACTTATCATCCGCTGCCTAGATCTCAGCCGTTGATTTGAAGTTTGAATGGTTGAGATTTTTTTTTTTCAGAATTTACCTCATGCGGTAACACTACCGCATACGGTAATAATTTAGTTATTTTTGGGCAGCGGACGATCCAATACATCGGAGGAAAGCCGGATCCATATTTTTGTGTCATAATATAGCAGAATAAATAACAATTTTTTTTTTTTAACTGAATTCAATTCTTCTAGCTTGTGTCAGAGCTAAGAGCAACCTTGGTGCATAAAATTCTACAATGTTTGAAAAAAACGAATGTTGCCAGTTTTCTCAAAAGATGTGCCCTTTGACAAATTTTGCCCTTACGGTTTCAGAACAGAGGAAGACTAATTTGCACATTGCATCAGAACAGAGCCACAACACATAATAAAGATAGTACTAGTAACTTGATAACATTACAGCAAGGTCGATAATAATCGGCTGTACACATAGCATTATCTAAATAAGTCACGTAGAAGGTATATCATCTAGGACCAAAGGACGAACTAACTTACTAAACCATACAGGACAGAGGAAGAGAAGGTTTAGAAAAATGGGTTAAATTAGCAAAATGCACTACATTGCGCACAATTTAAGAATGTGAACCAGCATGAAGCTGAAACTCTTTAGTCCGTCACACAGAGCAGAGTTCAAAAGAACCATAATAAAGCAATTCCTCTATCATCTGCTCAATGTGATCTTCCTCAAGAGGCTTGAATTGCGGACTAGTTTCCACCTTCACCTTCTTCATCACCCAATTGGCCTCTGATGATTCTTCTTGCTCTTCTTGTTCTCTCTTGCGTGGCGGCAACACTGTCTCAACAGAGTTACTCGTTTGAACATCAGTATGTGGTGAAAAAACCACTCTCTGAGGCTCTGGTAATGATGGCCTAGTCATCTGCAGAGAAGCCACATAGCATCTGTGGAGTTTCGCAGTCAAAGTAGCTGAGAGAAGCTTTGAAGATGACTGAGACACATTAGGGTTATAAGGGAAGTTGGTTCTTGCTCTGGGCCCACACATTAGCCTAGCCGCTTCATCATAGGCTCTGGCTGCATCCTCTGCTGTTTCAAAAGTACCAAGCCAAATCCTAGTCTTCCTGAAAACAAACAAGAAATGATTCAACTCGCTGATGAACCAGCATGAGAAACATGCGTGCATGGACGTAGAAATTAAAACTAAGGTTCAATTACAATAGAGGGTGGCGAATTTCAGAGACCCAAGAGCCCCAATGCCTTTGTCGGACGCCTCTGTATCTCTGTTGTGGCCTGCCCATGATGTTGGAGAAAACAGAGACTGACTCTGTTTTTCAGGAAGGATTTTGTGAGAATGTCTGAGAGATGATAACTGAGTTAAGAGGTTTATGTTTTGTGAATTTGTGTGGTGCCAGAGGGTGGAGGAGGGGAGGGTGGGTTTTTGTAGTTGAATCCTCCCACGGACATCAAGATCCTTTTTTCCTAATCTATCTGGCTCCCAATTTAACAAGGGGACCCACAAAGATTTTTCAGGGTTCAAGACTTCAATTTTTCCCCTCTCTTTCCTACTTATTTGCTACCAGTTGTACATATTGTAATTTGCAAGTCATGATTATTGAATAAGTATATCCAATGACGTTTCAACTAGCCCAATTTGATTTCACATGTCTCTCCAACTTTGATAGCTACTTTTGCTTGTTCTTATGTATAATATAAATATATAATACTTTATTACACCTTATTTTTACCCTAGAAATATCTGAAATACATTATCCTACCCATAGATTCTTCTCATGTGAATAAGGAACAGTGGGGGATAGCGACTAGATTGTAGTCTGAAGCTTTAACTGCAAAATCTTTGAAATATGTATGTCTACATATATAATTAAGCTACCATTGCCCTAACTTAAAAGGGCCACTGACAATTTAATTGGAACTTTTTGTGTCATTTTTCTCAGTCGATATCAGATTTTATACCTTGGTTGAAACCATCCGGAGACTAACAAATACTGGAACCGTATTTTGCATTATATGAGTGTGAGGTATTGAGGGATATTCTGGCCAAAAAAAAGAAAAACAGAGAGGGGGAGAGAGAGGTATTAGATGGTGGTAACACATAGTAATATGCATAAAAATGATTTCGCATTAAAGTTGGTGCATAAATATGTTAGTGTGATGAGGAAAATCTGATGATTGGGTCAATCCCAAGTTGAGACTACATCAATTAAAGATCAAAGATTCTTAGACAACCATAATTAGGCTCATATCATATCATCATTTGATGGGTGACGGCATGAAATGCTCTGTTCTCCCCATGCAAATGAAGTCTCTGTACTTGGGACAAGCTCTATAGAAACAGTTATCCGCATATATTATTTGAATGGAGTATTTGCTTCGGTTTAAAGCAAATTGTGGAAAAAAATATGAAATGGCATGAAGTTGAGAGATATATTTTTGAATTGGGGTTTGATTTTGTGGGGTTGTGCGAATATTGAGTGCAGAGTTGAATGCTTAGGATGATGGTTGACACTTGACAGGGAAACAAAAGCATATGGTACCTGGTGTGTGTAAAGAAGACAATAATAGTTTTATAAGGTTTTTGGTAGGTAATGAGCCATCTTCTACTACCCACTATTCTCCCACATGCCAACACTTTCCTCTCCATCATACACATTAAAGATTAATCATACAACACTGTCAAAAAGGAGAGAAAAAAATCTTACAGCATATTTATATAAGCAGCAGCAATATTATATACTTTGTGTATGTAAGTGAGAATATAATTATTCTTATAATTAATGTGTTAAGGAACAAATCATGGAGTTCATTCATACGTATGCTGCTGCAGGGCTAGTTTTTGGTGCGTCTCATTTCCTGTGTCCCATGTGCAAACGGCTACATTTGAATAAAAACACACGGAGGCTGTCTAAATGATGCCAAGTGTCACCAACATCATCGGATGATGGTCAATAATGCAACTGTTCAAAAATTTGTCTGATAAATAACTTTTCATGATCGATCACTACTACTATTTGTGGTTGTTACAAAGTATGCTTGGGGGAAGTAACAGGGAATCTTTAGTTCTTTTTTTTGCCCCAAAAGCTGGGCATGTGGTGAAATAATACAGAGTGAAATGAGGAGTGAAATGCAAAAGTGGGTTTCTTTTGTTTGTTTAGGCCGAAAGAAAAGAACAAGTAACATGAGGGAGAGGGAAAAAGAAGACGTGAAGAAGGAATAGAAGGGACACAAGGGAAGAAAGAAGCATGCAGCATATTCGTGTGTGTGTGTGTATGTATGTATGTATGTGGAGGATTGAGAGATTTGGACTTTTGTGTCCGTTTCTTTATAGTTTTATACATAAATCTATCTTTGATTTATGTCTTGATTTCCAGCTAACATGATAGAAGTAATATGCAGAAAAGGTCAGAAAGTGATGGAGGGGGACCCACTCATTTCATATACGCGTGAAGTGGGGCCCAAGAAGAGCCCAACATGGGTGACGACAGAGAGCAAAAAGCTAAGGTATTAGCTAGGAAGCAAAAGTTTGTGTGTGCGTAACTGTATGTATATTTAACGAATAGAAATGGGATAATGTCATCTCATGCTGATATATAAAAGAAGAGAAAAACCTGAAACCTCCCACGGTTTGAGGGCTTTTAATGACTCATTTGTCTCTGTCTGTCTTTCAATCACATGCAAGCTTCAGCTAACATGCTGCATCCATTGAATTCAACCCTCTCCCAACAAAAAAATAATACTTATATAATAATAATAATAATAACATATAGTCAGCTGCGTGCTTTACGGAGATAACCCTAACATGCCGTTTTCTCTCCATTTTATCATTATTTTTTCTGATAAATAAACTTGGTCGTGGCTTGTCTTTTTCTGTGTTTCCAGTCCAAACTCCTAACTTCATAGTTTTTACACAAACACACATAGATACACTCATACACATGTATATATATTTTTATCACACGAACATTAATATTCCCTGTGAGTCTTTTGCCTTGTTTTATACATGATCTCTTTTACGAGTCTTACTAGTTACATTAATGACATACAGTGAATTGTGAGATCGAGGTGAGGGCACGACTTCTGTTTACAGGTAATTGAAGGGTCAAAGAGAAGCTAAATGAGGATATATGGTCAAGTTGTAATAAGTAAGATCACGTTCAGGTTGGGACTTTTGTGAGTGAAGAGTGAATAATATTTGACTACGTGCGACGCGGTTTTAGCGAGTTGCTATCACAAAGCTCAGCAAAAGATGGCGATGTGACTGCCTTCACTTTGTCTTCCCCCATATCACTAATTACCACCCTTGCCCGCACTCTCTGGGATTTTGTCTCCACACCTCAGAAAAGGAAAAAGAATGGCGTTAAAAACTAAATCTGTTTGAAATAGAAATGAGGAAAGTAATTAAGTTGCACCGTTTAAGGAAATTCGATCATTCAAGTGAAGTTATTGCATATTTATGTATATATCAGTTACTCCATCCATGACCAACAACCATATATATGAACTTCAAGACTTGTCCTTTTTTGTTTCTTTTGCATTACATTACTCACTAATATGAGTCTGAGACCATGGAAAATTTAATTTGGGATCATGTATAAGTGCAGCTTCCAAGCATGTGCCTCCACCAATGAGGATTCGAGACTCAGAAAAAAGTATTCTATTATATTGTGTTCTCTAACAAACGTTATGGGAGTCCAACACAGCTCTCATTTGTTTACTGCTTCCTAAATACTCGTAGATATGGTTATGGAGGGATTTAATTTATTAATTAGCATACAATATACTAAAACAAGCTTAATAATAATAGTGCTGAGTCCCACTCTTTTGTGTCCGTTTTCCTCATAACATTGCTTGAAATCAGTTCAGCAGACCAAAACTCAATAATAAAGAAGGGAAGCACATACATGAAGTAATTGATATACAGTGTGTTGATTAGGTGAATGTGGGGGGAACATATAGTATTGAGAGAATGAAAGGCGTCAAGTACTTGATTTGTTGGTTTGTGGAAGGGCAAGCACATGCTTTGTTTCTACAAACTTCCAAGATTTGGAGGTAAGCAAAACCAACAACCACACACACACCCATGTGCTTTACGTACTCTTTTGTGATTAATTTTAATTTCTACATTCTCTACTGTATGTACACGTACACATACTCTTGTGTTTTCTTCTCAGGTCAGATTCATCAAATGGCAACCTTATAATTATAGTGACATTTAATTACTAACCACTGCATTCCTTTCTTAATTTTTCCTCAATCTCGTATCGTATGGGTTACATTACACGGCATTCATTGCCACAATTACGAGCAATGACTAATTCTGGCACATGACAGCTTGTAACTTACCAATATGGCTTACGAGAAAGGCCAATTGTTTGAATTACGTTTACGATTGCGATAATTAAGGAAGCTTGACACTCGCAAAGTCGTCGTTGTTCGGGGGAAAAGGACTGGCCTTTCCCGCAAACTCTTGTTGCCACTAGCCACTAGTTTTGGTCTTCGTGGTTTATGGATATCCACATACAGATTCTCCAGAAATAACTTGTCCCATTCTGTGGGCTTATAATTCAATTTGTAGGCCTAACGCTTTTTCCTCAAGCTCACATTTAAACATCCATACAAACTATCAATAATCAGCAAGTGGAGAGAGATTTATTTTTTCTTAACCATATCTTTAGTTCGAAACATGACAATAGAAAAAAAGGTGTTGGGAGCTCTTATCTCATGATCGTGGACCCAACGCGAGGCGAAATTCGAATTAGTCCGAATTTTCAGTTCCGGTGCATTGGGTACATGGAATAAAAAAATAACATACAAACTGACTGTTTTGCCAGCAAAAAAGAAAATAGCATGCATAAGTGTCACATGACTTAATTTTAGGATTAAAATGGACTGTGTAAATTAGACTACTAGTAAAATATATTTATATTTACTATAAACAATAGCACGAGGCACATACATACCGAGATAAATCACCAGTCAATATGACTCATAAGGGTCTGTTTGTGTTAGCATAGAAACGTACATTTATGCAAGTTAAGATAAAATTTCTCTCACGTACTTACCTTGTATATTGTAAACCAAGTCAGAAACTTCCACCATTAATTCAAACGAGCACTTAATTTATCATTTGACTAACCTAATTTCAGCCCACGAGCGGCATGAATTAACCCATTAATATATGCTTCAAATGAAAAGTTTACCTAGTATGGTTGATGGAAATTTTCCTAGGTCATTTTTTTGGATTGTCTATCCGGTATCTAGAGCTCTACTCTGACTAATCCGGATCCGACCCACACCTGACTATGATTTTTTTTTTGGTCAACAGCACCTGACTATGATGAGAGAGTTTCCGGGTTTTTCTATTTTCTTGGGTCAATTCTAGAAGCCTATAATGTCTTTTGTCAATCTTGTGATTGGCCCAATATATTGAGGCTTGTGAGGCTCACGTTTTTACCCTTTAATTTTAGTTTTTTGATAGGGCCATACGCTTTTTATGTGACTTATGTTACATTTATTTTTTTTTTTGATAAAAAAATTTTAGGAAAGGGGTCGGGCTCACCCCTAGGATGCCTCCCCCAGCGCCTTGACCAACGCAGGGATCGAACCCCCTCCCTTGAGGTGAGGAAGTCCAACCCCCTTGCCAGTTGAACCCAAGGACGAGGGGTACTTATGTTACATTTATTGAAAAGGTCTTCATTGCCCCCAAAAGGCCCATTAAAATGGGGCCCATTCTATTGGTCAGTGTTTAGTTTAAGGATAGGCCCATTTAGGCAGCCCAACCAATCCACTCTTTAAAATGAGTCAATCTGAAAATGCTGCGTACTAGGGTTTTGGTATTTGGTGGTATCTCCCTTGGCTTCTCGGCGCCGAGGATCTCTGAAGACGAAGCGAAGATGGTAACGATCGTAATCTCAGTGATCTATTAGCTGTGTAATTCTGTTGTTTGATGGATTTTTGATCTTCTTACTGGGTTCGAATCATGTAACAGCCGTCCCACAAGACCTTCAGAATCAAGAAGAAGCTGGCCAAGAAGATGAGGCAGAACAGGCCTATTCCCTACTGGATCCGCATGAGGACCGACAATACCATCCGGTTGTTATTGATCTTTTTCTGATTCCCTGCTTTACCGTTTCAATTCTGTTTTTTTTTTTTTCGGTTTCTCACTATCACGAGTTTTCTTCTTCAGGTACAACGCCAAGCGTCGACACTGGCGCCGCACCAAACTTGGATTCTGAGCTGCTTGCCTGCTTTCTCTCCTCTTAAGTTAATTTTTTTTTGGGGGATATTGTTAGGCTTTAGTTTTTAAACATTGATTCGAGACATGTTTTTGCTTCTGTTTCTAAAGAATTAGTACGTTAAAGTTCACTGATTGTGCCTGCCACCTATTAATTTTTCAGTAATTTGGATGTTCTTCATATATTGTCCTGTTTGATTTCAATTTTGCTTCCCATAGAATCGATATGCCTGTGCGAGTAGCATGTTTGGTTGAGTGTTGAGTGATTGGGAGCAAGCTTGTGTGTACGATGATTAGTACGCCTCCTCTACTTTCCTATGATTGTGCTGGATTCATTTGCGAGTTTGTCTGTTTGGTGTTTCCTTACTCCCTCCCATCCCCATGGTCATCCTTACGCCTTTATTCACGCGGTGAACGTATCCTGATTCCTTGCCCCATGAATAAGAGAAAATTAAATTTCATTTTCTCTCTACTAGATTTTTAATTGCAACTGAACATTCAAGCTTATATTCCCCCCTTTGCTCACGTTCTAGATTACACGGATGGGTAAAGGATGCCTCTAGTCGTTGTTCTTTGGAGGAGAGGTAAGTATCGCTAAATGAAAAGTGTTTTTGTAATTTTGTTTATTTTTATCATATAAATTTTATCAAAACACTCTTCATTAATTTATCTAAAATTACAAATACAGCCATCATTAATTCAAAACGACGTAGTTTTAGAGGTTACTGGAGATAATTTATCTTCAGTGTGTCACACTGAAGTCTGATGCAGTTTTTTTACTCATCGAAAATTAGTTATAGTTTTCGAAAATTAGTTTTAGTTTTTAATATGGGTAAATTTTAAGTTTTTACTATTTCTCATACAAGTTAATAATTTAACCTCCTTTTGTTGTTTGTGGTGAGGGGATCAGATCTGTTTTCATAATACTAGGGGATTAGAATTGTTTAGCAATAAGAACCGCAGTGCATTACAAGCTTACATCTACGATACAAGGGTACTATCGTCAAAAGCTGTATTTCGGTATTTCCCCTGAACCTTTATTTTTAATAAACGGCGATTTTCGGAATTGAATTGTGATGAATAAGAAGTTAATGAAGAATCTTAATCCGGTTAGAGTGTATAGTTTTTAAAGATTTGATCGTCTCAGTCAACGAAATAAGCCAATTAGTTAGAGGATGAAAGAGTTTCTTAGTGGATTTGGATTACTTTTTTCAGAACAGTTTTTATGATATATGAAATAAATATGTGAGAAGAGTTCTGTTTGATTTTTGAAAAAAAGCTTTTGAAATCACAGTTTGATACACATTTTTGTGAAACTTGTGCCTGTGTGCTTGAGAATTGGCCGTTGCGGGTGTGATATGAACTTGCATATACAAAACAATCAAAGTGAATCAGTCCGTGAATTTCTTGCATTTGTTCATTTCAATGGGGATTCTAAATTCATAATGGCGGAGCAAATCGCTCGCAGATGATACTGGTATGGGTCGTAGGCCCCGACGAGCTGATTTATGATTAGCGTGTCATGTCATGACCCGATGGCAATCGAGTTCAATCACACATTAAAATATTGCATATATGTCGTGCCAAGTAAACTTTATTCAATTGAGAAAGAGTTAGCTTATATCCGATGAGGTTTTGGGACCTGGTTTTGGTCCTTTGTAAAGTTAGGTCCGCTGCATCAAGACAGTGTCCTTATTTTTTTTTTTTTTGGATAATAAAGGCAAGCTGAAACTTGAGAATGTGAAATAAGAACTAGATTATAAGACTCTCGCCCGTAATACAACAAGTAGAAAGATACTAAGAGTTACATGATTGCTTATCCTTCGAAACTATATCGAGGCAACCTCTGGGGATAGTTGGAATCATAACCACATCGGCACCAATGACAACACTATGGCCCTCCTTGGCCATGTAATCAGCACAAGAGATGTTTTCTCTTGGAGTATGATGAAGCTTCACGTTCCAGTCTTGGAACAGGAGGTCTCTAGTCGCCCCAACAATGTCTTTAAGGGGATGATCAATAGGGCAATCTCTCATAAGGATATTGACGGCATCAAGAGAATCCGAGTATATGACGATTCTCTGTAACCCCATCTGAAGACCAATCTGTAACCCTATCATGATAGCATAAAGTTCAGCTTCGACAGTAGAAAGTAGACCAAGGGGTTTGTAAAAACCCATCAACCAATCCCCTTGAGTGTTTCTTAATACTCCCACACGCGCTTGGTGTTGTTGAAGCACCGATCCGTCCACATCAATGCGACCGTGTTCTCGGGAGGGCGTCCATGATTTCTCCTCTATCTCGTCCAGTTGGAAAATCGGTGGTTTAGCTTTTCATTTGCTCCATTTTTCATGAGAAGGTAGGCTGCACGGTGAAGCATCTCCCTTGTTTCGTGCTCTCTCTCTCGAAATAGAAATTTACATCTGGTTGTCCAAAGAATCCAACACCCCAAGCTAAAGATTCTTGTCCATGAGAAGTTTTGAAATCTCCCTTTGCCAGGCTTGTGCTTGATATTCCAGTTAAGCCAAACTTGCAAGCTTCCAGAGAAAAACTGAGAGAAATAGTTAGGTTTTAAAATCATTTTCCACAAATTTCTAGCACGCTCACAATCTCGAATTATGTGAATCATACTTTCCTCACTATTGCATTGAAAAGGGCAACCATTATCGTTGGTAAGGCCCTTTCTGGCCCGAAGAGAGTTGGTGACAAGTCTCTCGTGACCAACTAGCCACATAAAATATTTAACTTTTTCAGGAAGTTTCCATTTCCACACATGGGCCCAGAAGTTGTTAGTACTTGCTTCTTCACTGTCGGAGAGATACTGGTAGGCTGATTTTACAGAGAAACTCCCATCATTTGCTGCTCTCCAAGTAAAGCAATCCGGGGAATTGTTGCAGGGTGGATTCAGATGTAAAATGATGTTTATAATATCCGGAGGTAGGACTCCTAGCCATCTGTGGTAGTCCCACTGACCATTTGACAGAAGATTATCCCTAACCGTCCCATCTTTGTTGACAGATAAGGGAAACTGAATAAAGGATAAGATAGGTTGAGCAAGAGGAAGCCATAGGTCAGTCCAGAACTTGGTACCCGCCCTATTGACCTTTTTACCAACACCACTGAGAAATTTATCCCAAACTTCAACAATCGCTTTCCAAGCAGATGAGGAGTTTCTCTTTCTGGAGATATTAGGAAGGTACAGGTTACCACAATTATATTTGGACCGCAAACATTGAACCCAGAGGGCATCTTTCTTTGTTAAGAGACTCCAGCATAGTTTCATAATAAATGCTTTGTTCTGGCGACGAAGATTTTTGAAACCCAGACCCCTTGTTTCTTAGCTTGCGTAATTTTTTCCCAAGCAATAAGATGCATTTTCCTCACGCCTTCTTCCTGAGACCATAGGAATTTCCTGGAAATTTTCTCAATTTCTCTAATTGTACATATTGGAAGGAGAGATGATTGCATGCAGTGGCTAGGCAGGGAAGATAGCACAGACTTGATAAGAATTGAACGTCCTGCAATAGTCAGAAATTTGCTCTTCCACGATGACAACTTTTTCCTGGCTCTTTGCACAATAGGGTTATAGGTGGCATGATAAACTCTCTTATGAATGATCGGAACCCCCAAATATTTTCCTAAGTCAGCAGTAATCCCAATCCCAAGGAGTTGACTCAACTCAAGAGCTTTGTTGAAGTTAACTTTTTTAGAGCAGAACATTCGAGATTTGTCAAGGTTGATTCTATGCCCCGAGATTTCGCAGAAGCTTTGTATTAGTTTCCGAACCTCAATCATTTGATTACTAGAAGCTTCTGTGGAAAGAAAGAGGTCATCGGTAAAGAACATGTGAGAGATGTGTGGGCCACCTCGCTTGAAAAGAAAGGGTTTCCACCGACGTCCTTCACATTCAGCTTTAATTAAATGGTCCAGGCGCTCCATGCAAAGAACAAAAATATATGGGCTCAGGGGATCACCTTGTCTAACTCATCTAGATGGGGTAAAGCTCGGGCTTTCATCACCATTCCAGAGAATAGACATAGAGGTAGTAGAAATACAGGCCATAATTAGATCAATAAGGTTGTTCTCCAAGTTAAGACATTTTAGGGTATTTTTGATAAACCCCCAATCTAACCTGTCGAAAGCTTTTTCCATATCAATTTTGATTGCTACAAACCCTTTCTTCCTCCCGTTCATTCTCATGGAGTGGATAATTTCTTGAGCAATAAGAATATTATCACAGCTAGATCTATTAGCAATAAAACTACACTGCTCTTGACTAAAAAGATGGGGCATGATCCCCCTTAACCTGTTAGCTAGGAGCTTAGTAATGATTTTGAAGCTCACGTTGCAAAGGGAGATAGGACGAAATTCCTTCAACGTAGCTGGATTATCAACCTTGGGAATAAGAACAACTTTGGATTGATTTATGCTAGACATCTTTGAGGGATTGTTGAAGCATTCTTCAATGAAATCACAAATTTTATCACCTATAACATACCACTGAGATTGGAAAAAGTGAGCCTGAAGGCCATCAGGACCAGGAGCTTTGAAAGCTCCTATGGCAAAGGCTGCATTTTTTATCTCGACTTTGCAGATATTTCTTGATAGAAGGCGGATCATATTTTCATCAATGGAAGGGAAATTGGAACACCACCCTCGGGGTCCCTCACGATTGCATCCCTGGTGTAGAGCTTCTTAAAGAAGTCACGGGCCATCAATTTCAAAGTGGTATGATCTTCAATCCATTCCCCTTCATTGTTTTTTATGGCTCCAATCCTCTGTTTCTTCCTTTTAACCATGGTTGAGGCGTGAAAAAACCTTGTATTTCTGTCACCTCCCTGAAGCCATTTACTTCTAGATTATTGGAACCAGATAATTTCTTCCTGAGTTGCCACTTTGTGGTATTCTTCCCATAGCTTTCTTTCAAGGCGAAATAAACCAGTTTGGAGATTCATTTTCCTGCTTTTGTCAATGCCCTCTAAGCGCCTCATCAACTGATTTTTCTTCTTGGTGAAGTTTCCCACACGGTTCTCATTCCACCCTAAAGTCGATTCTTTAAAGTTGTGAAGACCATTGAGCCAATTATTCTCTCGCCAGGCTTTAGCGGTGATATCTTTGAAGTCATTCTCAAGGGACCAAGCAACCTGATAAGAGAAGGATTTTTGAAAACCTTTGCGTTGGAGAGAGGGATTAGAATTCACAATCACAATCCTATGATCAGATTTAAATTTTAGCTCATGACGAACGGTGGAGTTGGGTGAACAGATAAGCCAGTTGAAGTTGGTGAAAACCCAATCTAATCTTTCCTTCAAGCCCTGTCTTTTCCAAGTAAACTTCTCCCCTTGAAACCTTGCTTCAATAAGCCATGTATCATCAATACAATCCCTAAACTGATGCATTGAGGTCCATGAAGGGTCAACCCCTCCCAAATTGTCCGTTGGGGAAATAAATGCATTAAAATCGCCAAGGACTAACCAAGGAAGGGTAGAGCTATTAGCTAAAAGACGAAGGGAGTCCTATAACATGTGCCTGCCAATAGAGTTAGTTTCACCATAAACCACAGTGATAAGGCTTGAAAAATTATTTACCTGATTGTAGACTTGACAGTGGAGCATTTGGGTGGTAGAGGATAAATAGGTAATGTCGAAATTTTCCTTGTCCCACAAGAACCAAATACCGGCAGAAAACCCACTAGATTCCACACGAATCCAGTGACTAAAACCAAGCTTACGACAAACAGAATCAGCTCTAGCACCGCTATTGGGAAGGTTCGGTTGTTAGGCCCCTTACAATTCCATGAGGCTATAATCATTAATATATATATATATATATATATATATATATATATATATATATATATATATATATATATATATATATATATATATATATATATATATAAGGTAGGGGAGCATATACTTACCTGGCATGCCCGGAGTCCAGATCCTTTCCCAGCTCAAATTGGGTTTCGGCAACCGAGGATTCATGTCCCTCCATAAAATCTGCATCATTTGCAATATGCTCGATCAACTCGTCAGGAGGTAGAGATGGCGACACACCTTCTGGGTCTTCTGCTCCTCTATCAACATCATCATTCTTCCCATTTTTGATTGTGATTGTAGAAGAGTTCACGATGTCAAGGTTGCATGTCACTATATCCACTATATCCTTTTCTTCAAAATTCTTCTTATCCCCCCCGGCCTACTCTTTTGCTTCGCTGACTTTTGAAATCTCAATTGTCTTGGTGGATCCAAAAATAACATTGTGAGCCCTAGCTGCTTTCTTCTTATTACGCACAGAGGATAAACCGTTGGGCATTAGATTGTAACCATCAGAAGATTGGCTTAAAATAACCGGTTGGCCCACGAGAGCATTGGTAGCCTTACCCTCCTTTTCTTTCACTTTCATCACCTTCTCCTTCTTTTCTCTCACCGTAGATGACTCTAAATGAGGCTCCCCAATCACCAAAGAACATTTTCCATCCGTGTCAAGATTCAACTTTTCTTTTTCTATATGACCAACCACATCTTCCTTGGTTCCGCTCTCTGATGACACTATGAGGGACTTCCCAAGCTTTAAAATACCAATAACTGACTTTTCTCTCTAGACCCAATGACTCCTTCCTTAATAGAAGGTAGGGCTTCACCCTCTTTCCTTCTCCATGCAGTCGTAGCAACTTCTGTCTTTCTAAGGCGATCCACACCTTTCGAATAGATACGATCCTCCACATCCTGCAACACATCAAACCTTGAACCTGAAGCAGATTTCTTCCCCTTCCCATTTGGCTTATTATTCTCGGGCATTTTCCCACCTTCCTTTCTGGCTCAACAATGTGGGTTCTTTTCCTGGAGTTACGCTTGGCTATCATCCATAAGCCAAATTCTTCGTCAGAGTTAATGCCTGGCATGCTAACTAGAGGCTTTAGTTGAGCATGACAGCAGCTTGGGTTTTTTGAAGCATAACTTGTGTTCACTATAGGCTGGGATATCTCTGACGAATTCTCCTCCGCGTTACGAACTAGCGGGCACTTCTCTTGAGAATGTCCATATTTACCACACTTAAAGCAAATTAAATCAAGCCCCTCATATTCCACAGTGTAAATAGTAGATCTAATGACAAACCTGAATTTCAGGGCTTGATTTAAGTCCACTTCTACATTTACCCTAGCAAACTTCCCTCTTTCTACCATCATATTTTGATTATTGCATTGTGCTAAGGTATTAACATCCACCTTAAGGGCCTTGCCAATCATATTTCCTATTTTAAGTAAGCACTCTTCATAGTACACATGCATCGGAAGAGTAGGAATACGAACCCAAACTGCCACTTTTTGAATCTCATTACTATAAGGGTTGAAGTTTGGGCTCCATCTCTGCACTGCTAAATAGTGCCCTTGTATCACTCAAGGACCATCAAACAATAACCTCAATTGCAGATCTCTATTTCCTGTTTTAAACAGAAAATAGTTGTTTGGTAGATCGATGAGCTCAAAGCTTTTTGATCTAAGAATCCAAGCAATCCGGTCTTTCATCATTTCTAAGTTCGCCGACTTCCCTAGTAGAGTAAGAATTAAGGCATCCTTCCAAAGGCGACAAAGACTCAACAATCTTTCATCTGACATGCTTAGCTTAGGTAAGGAGTCAAGAAGAATTTTCTGCTCCTCAGTAAGAGGTGTAGAAATCTCCTTCTCCTCACAGAGCCATTCTTTCATTTGATCCTCCAATTCTAGAGCAAACACCTCCTCTTCCTTCTCCAAGAGTTTGCTTCTGTAGGAAATTTGGTTCCTTTGATAAGCAAGATGCGAAGGCAGCAAAATGTTGTTTTCCTTAGCCTTCTCGCTTTGCAACATTAATACCGAGTCCCCCTCTTTCGACTGGTCTACCTGCCTCTCCATTGACACAACTTCACCAAAATCTCAGAAGACAGCAACAAGAGCAAAACTAAGAAGATGAGAATCGAACATGACTTCTATGAATAGGCAGCAAAACGTCCAGAACTGAGGATTCCCAACACACAAACGAATGGAGATCCAATACCAAAATCACAGATCAAATAACCAGCACACATCCAAAACCAGAACCCAAGACGAAGCAGATCTGAAAAATCTCTATCTTAAAAAAATACTTAACCACTGAAGAAGAACAACACCAGAACCAAGACCTCAAAGAGCAAAAACAACAGAGAAGCAAAAAACGAAGCAGAAAAAGCCCACGCCGGAAACAGAAAAACACCAGAGAAGCAGAAAACAGACGCCGGAAAACGCTCGCGCCGGAACCAGAACCTCAGCGATCTCCGGCGCTGCAAACTGACTCGGACCATGCCGGGGTCCTACCCCGACGAGCTAAGGCGGACGCCAGTGGAACCCACGCCGGAACCAGAACCTCAGCGAACTCCGGCGCTACAAACTGGCTCGAACCCAGAATAAACCACGCCGGAATCCAACCTCGACGAGCTATGGCGAACGACAGAGGAAGGGAGAAGATGCGACGAGGGCGGAGATGGAGGGTGGGGGGAGGCTCACTCACGGCGAACAGAGGCCAACGGTCAGAAGCAGGCACAGATACCAAGAGAGAGCTTCCAAGGACCGCGGCATCTGAATCTTAAGATAGTGTCCTTATTGAAACAACAAACCACACACCTGGTCCTTTAAAAAAAATCCGGTCTTTTTTTTTTGAAAAAAAGAAAAAGAAAAATTCAGGCACTGCAGGATAGTAAAAAAAAAAAAAATCAAGTACTAAAAAAATTCTTCATGATTTTGAAAATTTATTCTAGGATCTTGCAAAATATTTTAGGATACTGACTAATATTATAAAGATACTTCAAGATATTGATTGAGATTGAAAAAATAATTCATGATCCAAAAAAAAATTATTTTAGGCTCTTGAAAAAATAATTCAGGTACTGACTGCTACTAAGAATATACTTTAAGACATTCAAGATCCTAAAATAAATTTTTAAGATAATGAATTATTTTTTCAGTATAAGTCAATATCCTTTTAATATCAGTTATACCTTGAAATATTTTTCAAGATCCTAAAATAATTTTTTTAGATCATAAATTATTTTTTTACTACCCCGCAGTGCCTGAATTTTTTTTTTAAAAAAGGACCAGGTGTGTGGTTTGCTGCATCAAAACGGCACTGTCTTGACATAGCGGACCTGGCTTTGCAAAGGACCAAAGCCAGGTCCGAGGTTTTGATTGCATATCCCTTTGTCAAGTTTTAGCGGATGATTTGTAAGTTTTTTAAAATTTGGAGGCATATCTTGACTTTAGAAAACCTCTGAGATCCAACTCACCTAAACTTTCTTGCATATAATCATGCTTAACCAGAGGATCTACCAGATAGTTGTCAACATTGGGATTGAAGTGAGGTTGACCAAAGAATTCATCTTTGATGAATTCCTCTTGTTTGAGTGGACGAAAAAGACAATGGGCCTGTTTGGGTTAACAGTGGCTTAAAAGCTATTTGATTTTTACAAAAGCCCGGTAGGAAAAAGTCAAATTGTACATGTGATTTGTGTTTGGATTGCCGTTTGGTTTTTGCAGAATTGACTTTTTTCTAAACTGAGGAGTGTTTGGATTATTGTTTCAATAGTCAGTTGAAATGAAAAATGATTGAAAAGGGTATAAATTTTATTGAAATACTCCCCATAAACCAAAATATAAGACAAAATTGACATTTTTTTAGAGATTCAGGAAGTTAATTAAATTATTCAAGAGTATTCTTATTCTTGTTTTTTTCTTCAAATCAATTAGTTCGACTAATAAACTAATATTTAATCCAATAAATAATGATTTATTAAATTTTGTCATTAATTAATAAAATAAAATCCTTAATTAACAAAGAAAGTTTCAACTCACCTAACTTCCCCCCTCTCTCTTTTTTTCCCTTTCCCTCCTCTCTCCCTCTATCTCCCGGTCAGAAAATGGGCTCCACTAAGAAAAATGCCCCTTCCCTTCTCTCTCCCTCTGTCTCCCAATCAGAAAATGGGCCCTACTAAGAAAAATGCCCCTTTCCTTCTCTCTCTCTCTCTCTCTCTGTGTCAGAAAGCAGACCCCACAGAAAAGCTACGTTTCAATAGCAAAAAAGCTATAGGGGGAGCTTTTTTTCCAATGGTCGTTTAGGTAAAAAGCCCAGTAACAAAAATGCCAACCCAAACACATTCATGTAGGCTTCAATACTAAAACGCCACTAAGCTTTGTTTTTTTTTAGTAAAAGCTCTCAAAATCTCTCTCCAAACCGGCCCAATACTGGAAAATAACCTCGTTGGCAGAAACATCCATACCCTCGATCTCATATACTAAAATAGCGGCTCTAACCAACAGGCGGTTGGTCCAATGGAATGTGGCGTTGGATTCCCTTAAGAGGTCTAGGGTTCGAGCTGCGGTAACGTACTTATAATCCGCCTTGTATGGAGCTACCATTGTTGGGAGGGTCGTCCTTACCACTACAGAACCCGGATCCAGATTAATCAGCACCGAAAGTTTTGATGAACTGCGTGGGATACCAAAACATGGCGGCTCTAAATATTTGTTACTCTTTCATCCGGGAGGAATTGGTCTTGTTGCTTGTTGTCTGAATTAGAAGACCGTAGTTCTGTCTGAATTTGAATCCTCCCTTTGGTTACTTTCGGAACTGATGAAGACATTCACGTATAGATCCACTAATGAGGGAAAATTTCACTTGAATGCGCAGCAGTTCTAACTTAGGTTTTTTAAACATTACTTAGCTGCTCCAATTTTAAGTGCAAATTTTTGTAATATAAGAGCTACTTGATTAATTTGGGTAGATTAAAAAAATTAATTTGGTTAATTATTTGTAACAAATATGAGTTGATTTGCTAAATTACTTTTTTTTTCCTCATTCAACTACCAATTTGTTTGGGTTTTGGGAGTCAAAGCAAGGTAGTAGTTTCTTTTCATTCAGTGCGCCAGATGTTTCACGGGAAGAAAATTAATGACGTCTACATTCATCCAACTATATGCCATTCTACAAATGGATCCCTCTACTCTATACATACTATTTCCCCCCGGGGAGGCTTTATGCTCCGTATGAAACTAGAATGAATTTCTTTACACGCGTCATAAACAAATCAAACGCTGTTGGAGCCCCGATCCGAGGGCCGGCCTTGCTCCGAAATGAAGCCGGTGAGCTGACGTGTGTGGGGAGACAACACAACTGGTGCTCCTTGGGTGATGTCAAATGTGGGACGACGACAACATTAATAAATAAGGTCGGTGGAATGTGGTCAGGACATAACAGAGTGATGGGCCACATTTGAGAGTCTGAGAGTTCCTCCAAGCTCCACCGGAACCAGAGGCACCAGTGAGTGCAACACATCTGTGATCAACGGCCTATAACTTGGTTCTGGTTGCACGCACAACACCGCCACTGCTGCAACCTGCAATAATTCCAAACCCACATCTGTTACTATAACTTGTTACCTTGATATAAGACACCAGAAACGTTCACACAATGGTTTGCCGTGGTTGTGTTTCGTATTTAAGACCTGGTATAAATGCTTGAGGTCCATGGCGTCCTTGATCACAGGATCTACTATGTTTGGAAGCTTTGACCTGTCGGTGAGCTGTGGCATCGCCTGCAAATATTCATGGTCATCATCATTCTTTGCCCACTGACACTGACATTGAGTTTAATCCAACTTTCGTAGGATCAGGAAAATAATTACTCATACGTACCCATGTGACAATCGATTGGCAATGACATGGTGACAGTTTCTCCACCGGCTTCCTTCCCAGCAGAAGCTCCAGAAGCACTACCCCAAATGCATACACATCACTTTTATCTGTCAGTTTTCCTGTCCAGTACATAAAAAAACAAACTTGTCAATCTTCTTGACAAATAGTCCAACATTTACTATTCACACTCAATAATTGACAGTTGCTTCACACAGAGTCAATATTAAATCTCTCTAGCTTTCTGGGAAATCTGCTAACGTTTATTCAAATCTGACACAGGATTCGCAAGAATCACTCCCACTTTACTTTCTCGTGCTTCCTGACAAATTAGTTGATCTCAGATTTTGGTCGTTAGTCCCATCATATTCTTACCTATAAATGACCAGAAGCAAGAGGAGAAAACAAGGCAATATGACCTACGATGTGTCCTCCTGCCAATCTAACTAGCAATCGAATTAAATAATATACAAAGTGGGGAGGTAGATGGCCAAGAAGAAGATAACCAGATCCAAAAATTCAAACCCATCCAAAACCTCATGACATCATTTAACTCTCCCCAAAGGCTCCAAACATTTAAAAGAAACAATATTTTTGGATCTGGTTTTTTCAACGTTGTCAGACACACCAACGCGTTATGTCGTGAAATGACAACAATTAATTTACCAAGGTGAATTGGCTAGCTTACCATCTAAGAGATACTCGGGTGCAACGTACCCCAATGTGCCTGACAGCTTTATGTTGCTCTTCCTCTGGGACCCATCCACTATGGCCAGCCCGAAATCAGACAGCTGAATCCACCACAAAAAAGAGAAGCTTTGGTTACTCCGATATGATTAACACTAAGAACTTAAGTGTATGCAAAAAAAAAAAAACACACACACTAAGAACTTAGGTACACCCAATTTTTTTTTTACCTTTGCATTGAAGTTCTCATCTAGAAGGATATTAGATGATTTCAGATCTCTATGGATCACTGCAGGCTTACGGTGCTCATGGAGGTATTCTAATCCTCTGGTCAACAAACAGTATTTGAATGTGTAAATGATGTAGGAATCAAAGGGCATTAAAAAATATCAGAAAATGAATGGAAGAGACTTACCTTGCTGTGTCAAGAGCAATTTTCATTCTCATATGCCAAGTCAATGCCGCACCATGAGAGGGTCCTTCAACATGAGCAATATTTGGAAAACTGCAATCTCAGTTAAATCTGTTTACTCAAAAGGAAATAAAGCATCAGATAATTAATTCTTTTGCTTTTACCGTGTAATTGAGCTTCCAGGGATCCGTTTTTCATCAATTCATAGACAATGAACCTCTTGTCCTCACTTTCGCTGCAACCGAGTATAGAGATTATATTTGGATGCCGAAATTCACTTAACAAATTCACCTCGTTCTGCAATTTCATATCACTAGTAAATACAAGAGAGATCGATAATAACAAAGAATAAGGAGAAGAAGAAGAGTGATTATTAACCGACAATTACCTCGAATTCTCTCGCAGCAATTTGAGTTTCACAGTGCAGTTTCTTGACGGCAACATCTAGATTATCATCCAACCGAGCCTGGTATACGCATCCAAATCCACCCTGCCCCAAGATGTTACTTTCCTGGAAATTGTTGGTTGCCTTTTCTATTTGCTTATAATCAATGATTGGAAGAGACCCTTTTATCCCAACCATTTTTACAGAACTGAATTTACTCAAAAATGGAGCAAGCGCAACCCCTTTCTCAGCATCTTGTTGGAATTGAAACAGAACAGAGAACAGAGAAGAAAAATATCATATCAGCCACATCACAATGCTTTAAAATGTTGAACTTTCCTAATTTTCTAACACCTATAATTGTGAAGCAATTTAGAGATTGAATAAATAGCACTACCTGGGTTAGGAACGCTTTTCCTATTGGATTTGGATAGATGCTTCCTAATGTAAATCCAGAAGCATAAGAAGCAAAAAATGACAAGAACAAGTGCTGTACTAACAACAGCGAGCGCTATTACCATCTTCCTGTGTAAATCCATATGGTGTTCTTCGTTCTCCACCTGTATACCTGGATGATATGGGGCGTGTAACGCAGGAAGCATCGTCAAAATGGAGGGAATCTCACATATTAAACCACTCAGATTTAGCAGATAGATGGGATCCAAATAAGATAATAGTAATAAATATATAATAAAAAACAGAGAATAAATGTGGAATCTTTTTCACCAAATAGTTACAGCATTAAATGTTGGAGTTCGGTTTTGCAAATTCAAATTTGAAAAAGAGTTAGGACCCGAATAGAGCGATATGATGAAGAATGGTGGGTGAGAGAGTGGAGAGAGTAAAATGAGAAGTGAACCTGGGGAAGAAGCAGCCATTGAAGCAGGAGGGCCTGGAGCAGAATAAACAGAAATGGGGTCGTGAAGAAGAAGAAGAAGAAGGAGAAGCAGAAAAGGAAGAAGATTGGTCTTCATTGTATTTTTCTGGTGCGTCCTAATACCAACACATCAATTCCAGATAGAGATGGATATTGCAGAAAAGGGAAGGATATGAGAGACACACTCGCACCCAGATCAGAGGAGACTTTTTTTAACGTTTCGATTTCCGGTCTTTCCATTATATTCTATCCTTCTTTGCACTATTTCTTTCTTCCTTTCTTCGTCTTTTTTTTTTTGGTCGCTTTTTTTGTTTAAAAAAATAAAAAACATTGTTTGTGTGATATTTCGAAACTTCACTTTCTGGTTTTCTAGGCAGCAGGAAAAGGGGGTGACAATTCATGGACTTTTGCTGCCCTTTTTTCCCTCACTTTATAATCTAAATCATTTTTTTTTCCCAAAAAAAAAAAAAGCATTCCTATGAAAGATTCACTGTTGAACTTATTATTATTTTGGCGAACTCTGATGACACAGAATAATAACCCACCCTTTTCTAATCCATTTTAAATCTAAACCAATATCATTCTTTCTTCTCCTCCGATATACTTTCTGTGTAGGCTTTTAAAACCCTGCTTTCAAATAATATGAAATTATGTGCCCATCTTCACTTGAGCGTGTTAATTACTTCATTTCATTCGGATTTTAAGATTAGAACAAGTTGACTTTTTTAAAGAAGTCAAAAAAACTAGATAAACTACTAATCATAGTAGATGTTGTACATCATTACATTATATATCAATTTATCAATCGAACAAATTAATTTAAAGGAGGACAATAAATATAAGGGTTAAGGTGTAAAAATACACAAGTAGTTTTTTTAAAAGTGCGTCCAACACCAAGTACTTTTTTTATGTACAACCGTGACTACGTGGTTACAAAAATGAGGCAAAAGTCTTAAATTCTGTTAAATATAGATGATGTCTGTTAGATTAAAGTTAACTCCGTCCTCTACATATAATGGAATATATGACTTTTGCCCTATTTTTATAACCACGTAGTCACCATCTAAAAAAAGTACTTGGTGCTGGGCGCATTTTTGAAAAATCCATGTGTATTTTTTGCACTATTACCCTAAAATAAACACATTTATGTAATTCAATTAGTTTCCTTAATCTCTTAAAAGAAACTCAATTGACTCTTGTATTAAGGATATAAATAAGGTTGTCAAACTCGCGAGTTTAAGTAAACTCGTAACAATGACATAAACTCGTAAGAGTATACTTTCACTATTAAATAGATATTAATAACAAAGAAATTTCTATAAAACTCATATATAAAGCCGCTGAGCATGGTCAAATAAAAAAAGTTAACATGAATTTAAGTTCGAGTTAACACGGTTTTATAAGTTTAAAACGTAAAAACAGTAAACACGATGTATAAACTCATAAGTTTAACTGAGTTTATAATAATCACGAGTTTACTAGTGATTCGACTCGAATTTACTAGTGATTCGACTCGATTTGATAAATTAGAAACATAAAAACGATAAACATAAAAGAGTTAACTCAAGAATTTAATAAGAATGGATATGAGAGACTAATAAATATCGTGTGTGTATATATATATATATTTTTACCTGCTTTCGAACTTTCTTGGATACCGTTCAAAGAAATATGTGCAGGTGTGAGTGAGTATATCTCGCATAATGGGGAAATTACTATTTTTCACAACCAGGAATTAATTATTGACTTTCCATGATTATGGATGTGAACATGAAGAAGTTCATGGCAGCGTCATAATACAACTGTGTTTTTTCCCTGTGTTAACTTGGCGGGGAAGCTCCAAATGGTGGAATAAGATTTCATAATTATTGGTATACCATACACATCATAATGCTCATTCCTAAGCTAATAAGCCACAAATAATCTGCCAAAAATTCATCCATTACTAGTAAGTAGGGTTCAGTAGAAAGTTGATGAGTATAATACATATTTCAGTCACCCAATCACGTACGGTTCCTTCCACAGTGCTTTTGTTACATGTCAATAATATTTAAGTATGGCCCTGAAAAAGGAGAAGAAAATTTATAATTAGGAAATAAAGAAAAACACATTGGTTTGAAAAGAAGATTCTAGCCTGTACAAACGTGTCACAGTTGCTAATGAGAGATAGCGAGATAAATCATCCACTCAGAGCAGAGATCATAGAGGGGAGAAATGTATACTATACTCAGATTGGCTGAGGACGCTTATCAATGAACTGAAGAAATGATAACTCTGCGGGAACCTCATCATGATTATGTTGTAAACTTGGAGCATCTTGTTTTGGTTGAAGATTCAAGTTTTAAGTGGCCACTTTATGTTAAAAAGGAAAAAGAAATACCAGATTGTCACGTGTTAGGTGGATTGTGGACTTTTAAGTTTGAAAATGAGCCCCCAATCTTCAAGTTGCTATCTTTCTGCATTCACTTTCTGTCTCATTTCTTATATTAAAAATTACAACATGTATATCCGTACTATTATGTATTACCGTTTTTTTTAGAGATTAAAAAATTTATTTAATCATATCGTATCTTTAGATTATATGTTAGTTTATTAGTCAAATTAATTATTTAGAGAAAAATTAAAATTAAAAATACTTTAAAATAATTTAATTAGCTTCTTTAATTTCTCTAAAAAAGTTAACTTGTTCTTATAATTTGGACCGGATGGAGTACTACTTATATGTATAAAATAGAGTTGACTTTTTTTTTTTTAGAAATTAAGGAAGTTAAATAAGTTACTTAATCATATTATATGTTGTATATCCTTAAATTATACTCCATCCGGTCCTAATTATAAAAACACTTTTGTAGTGTAAATTACACTAAAAGAGTGTTCATATAATTAGAATCGGAGGTAGTATATCACTTTATGAGTTAAACTAATTAATTTGAGGAAAAAAATAAAATAAAAATACTTTAAAGTAATTTAATTATCTTCTTTAATTTTTCTAAAAAAATTATTTTATTTTATATTTATAAGCGAAGGGAATAATTACCTACTAGTACTTTTTTTTAGTATCTGTGGGAGGGCATTGGGGCGGCGTCGTTTTGCATGCAATAACCGACGATTGAGTAAACGACAACTTACTTTCTCAAAAGTTTCGCCGCTGTCTGTGGCTGCGGCTCACGGGATCATGCTCCCCGCACCTCCGTCTTCTGTTACCTGCTTCACTTTCATTCTTAACTTGATATAGTACCACGCTAAGTTTGCCGCAGCTTTAGTTTTTGTGTGCATAACATAATAAATGTATTCTATTCCAATATTGTTTTGGCATTCTTTGGATTACAAGCTGGCAAGCTCGCTCAAGGCTCGAAATTCAAAAAGAAAAGGTTCCCCACAAATGGGACGAACTCATACCTTGAAAACTTGTAGTACTTTAAATTGTGATTAAATGGGAGGTTAAACTTTGATGGGGAATAATTAGTTGGGGTATAAAGAATGAATATGATGGGAGGAGTAGCACCTAATGTTGTTGGAACCACATGATCATGTTATAAGGCAATGGAAGGGGGTTGGGGGCATACATAAATGATTGTAGGGACGGAGTAAGCAGAGAGCACCAATAGTAGAATGGAACAGCAACAGCTCGACTTTGTCCCTTTTTATTTTTTAGTACTATTTCATTCATATTTTGGCCACATGTCCTGTTTTTAATTATTTGCTTCTTTATTTAATTTGGTACGCATTGATTCCAACTCCATCGTATGAGAGAGACAGAGAGACGTGAACTATATGAAAATGCAAAAGCAGGGCAGTGTCGCATTCTTTGATTAGGAAAACTCATCCATAATGGAATATATTACTTCTAGTCTTCCATATAAATTCTATTTTAATAGAAAAATTAAACTATAAAATAGATATTATATAAATGGAGCTAGTATATCTCCTACTCACAACATTACCTTATTTCCTCGGAACTTCAAATGTCAACTTGACGTCCCCACAATGCCAAATAACAATAATTGACACACTCAATGACACATGATCACTTCGGGAGACAAGTGTCTCTATCGGCGTTCATAACTCTCTCCATTCCCTCTCCATCTAGTATATCCAACATTTGATCAAATTTTGATAGTTGAAATATAATACTATATAAAAAGATTATTATAACATTAAATATAATAAAAATCTACTATTGTAAATAGAATAAATTTCAATCATTAAAACTTGATCTAATTGTGATTTCAATCATTAAAACTTGATCTAATTGTGAATACACTAAATTGAGAGGAAATGGATAGAGTGATCAATAGAGACATTCTTTTCCGAAGTTGATACCTTTAAACCTAAACATAAGTGGGAAAAAAAAAACTAAACATAAATAAATGTCAATGAAGTCACTGAATCGAATACAGGACTTGAGATCAATACAAATTCAAATAAAATTGGATAAAGAAGTAATAAATATACTAATAATAAATCAGTTCAAGTGAAATAGATTCTCTATTATCATTAAAAACAAAAATTGTATGAGTTTAATTTTCAGAATTCCTAACTCCATTAAATGAACAATTGAAAATTACAGCTCATGAGGATTGCTTCAGCTTCTCTTCCACAAGCTCAATACAACGATACAAAACCAACTCGAGAGGATTCAGGGCACATACAGTGTCAACTGCAAGCTGATCATAGTCGTTTTGATTCTCTGACACTACGCCTGTCACTAAGGTACGCAAAGGAAGCAGCCATTCATTGTACACTTTCTGCAGACTGCTCCGGGACACAACCCCAGTGTGGTTTGTCTTCCCTGTTTCATGTTAGACGTTTAAATTACATTTAACTCTGCTATCAAAACCCACCCACAAAAAAAAAAATTTACACTTTCAAACTAATCATGGTTTTCGTTCCACCTACCTTCAGATTCAGTCATCAGCACAAATCTGTATAGGTTGAGGGCTGATAAAACCTGGGGGGGGGGGGGATACACGAGTTTCAGTAGCTCACAACACTGATATTATTTGAAAATTCAAAACGGAAATGAGATAAATGAGGAAGGCATTCTCAAAAAGCTGCACTAAAACCAACCAGTATTGAAATCTTTAACAAGAACTATCTACCCAAATACATACATACATACATACATATATAAATCACAAGGATCCATTAAAAGGTAAGAATACCGCATCACCCTGCTCAGGGAGGGAAGGAGGGCCCCCCTGTGGTGGTCTCAGAACCAACTCCACCAACTCAAGGACAGTAGGAGTCCAAAATGATGCATTTGGACGTGCTTTGCCTTCAGTGTTTGGAACTTGATTTTCTGTTGGTGTCCTACGGCAGACTTCCATGTGCAATTCCTTCCTAACTAGATCGATGAGAATGGCAATCTCCAGAAAATCACAGGCCAGTAACATTAGACAGTCATTTAAGTAAAGAACAAAAAGTTCAACAAAGTTGTTTTGGAGATTTACCATGGAGGAAGAGTTCGTGTCTCTGATCAACGCTTGCAAAATGTCAAACCTTTGAGAAATGGGAATATCATCAAGTACCTAGCTTTTGAGTGGCATAAAAATAGTGGCATCAAAGCTTTCTTTAGAAAGATGTGCTTAAACATTGAGGGACTTGAGAAATATCATATTTTCCAACTTCTGAATGATGCACATCTCGTATTTTATGAAAATTATCAATACTTTCAAGTTTCAACTCAAAAAGGCATGGCATAAAGTCTGAAACTCACCCTTTTTTCAGGTAAAAGAAGAAAGAAAGAAAGAAAGTAAACTCACCCTTTTTAACAAATCAAATGATTTCTTCCTATATTCCGTGTCCGGGGCACACATGATAACCATTTTGATAGCCTGAATAATATTGTTTGATCGTCAGAGATAATATATCAGGATTTTCTTTTTCTCATAGAGTGAGAAAGAAGAGTAAGCATTAGCACACAAAATTGAATCAGGAATCTGTGTGAACCACCTGCAGAGCTGAGAAAACATTAGGCATAAAAGTTGACCAGTCATGAAGTTCATCATCATATTCATCGGATACGTGCCCATCGATGACACAGAGCAAAAAATTGATGGTATGTCTCTTCAACTCCCATGGCAGATTTACGAAGGAAAGTGCATGCTTTAATGTTCCTAGTGCTTCCCACCTTTTGGTCTGAGTACAACGAAGTTCATTCTTGATGGCATCTAAATCCTCTTTAGTAGCTTCAGAAACTTCTTTTGAGACATACCCCCAAATTACTGGAAGGATGGAATTTTACTGGTCAGTGAAAGGGGAAAATGCATGAAAGAAAAGGCAATAGATCAATTACAGCAAATTTCCTTACAAACCTGAAAGAGCAGCGCCATGCTTGACATGTGATAAACAACCCATATAGTCATCTTTATCCTCTGGATAATGAAGGGGGAGGAATATAAAACATTAGGAAAGGCAAAAGGTGCTTGGCTGCTCGCTTCCTAATGGTAATAAATAAATATCAGGCATGCAATAACCTGATTACTACCTCCAAATACGAAGCTAGCCACTATGTTGACATTATAACTGGTCAGGAGATTCAGATATGATAATCCACAAAATGAAATAATGTGTGATAGTTGTACAACTAATGAGTGACTAGTTGAAGAGTTATAGCTTGCACTGGCTGAAAGAAGAGCCTGGGTTTTAACATTGCACCATAACATATCAATTATAACAATAGATGAAGTCAAATGGATTCCGAAATATGGAAGACAAATAAATACGAATAACAATCTAAGTTTAGATCAGTAAAGAAATACAGACCATGCATTGCAGCGCATAGAGACCTAGAAGAGCACAAAGCTTCTCATTCATACCATACTCCTGATTTTATTTTTTTTTTTTCCAAAAAAGAAACTGTAAGCAAGCATTTCATATAAATTAGTAACATAGAAGCCTTCCCAAGAAAATGGGAGATTTACAATTCACAAACCATCTTAGTGCAAATTGCATATATAGAATCGGCGATCTCCACAACTTTGCCAAACACACCCTCAAGTTCTGCTTCATCTGTCTGTAAGGACATATTCTTCAAAACATTAAGAATGATAGGAATGGCTTCTTTAATTTGCTCAAACTGATGCCTCTGAATAGATATGAAGACTGAAAAGGCAAACTGACAGTGAATAAAATTTTACAAGCAAATTGGATTCAAGATTTTGATACAGCCAGACATAAGATTAAAAGAAATAGATGTGTGATGCTAGTGCACCCTTCCATGCAAGAATCTCTTTTCATCCATCACTTGGATGTATGACCAAATGCTGCGAACATGTCAGGGCATCTAACCTTTTAAAACTTATTTCAAGTTGACACTTTCAATTCTGTAGTAAGCAAAAGCACAGGAAAAACAAACTATGACTTCTTTCAACTGTTCCCAACAACTATGAAAAATTCAACTGTCGTTGGATTCAGTTGTCCACAGTTCATTGTATAATTCTCAAATTGGGTGCAATTCAGGCTGTGAATTGAAAAACAAACCAGGGAGGTAGGGGTCAGAACTCAGAACATGTGGGAAATCCTTTACAACTAGGGGCTAAGTTACTAAGTTCCATGATAACAAACAGTAGGTTGAAAAAATGCATCCGATTATTGAACACAAATGACAATTTCATTTATTCCACTCAATAATTGAAATTTTGTTTATTGATGAACCTAATTGATTACAAATTTCACTGCAATGGACTACCTTTTGAGAGCCCACTTAAAGGAGGGATAACATAAGCAGAAGCTTCGGTCATCTTACTTGAGCAGCCTAATGCCTGTTATAACGAAATCAGCAGCAGCATAGGATCAGGATACAAACCCAAAAAGTTCAAGCTAGGTGGCAGTTGTAATGACCAGTGAATCTTGGCAGGCAACTATGACATGATAATGCGCAAGTCAATATTTATTCCATTAGGATAGATACACCATTTGAGTCTAAAAGAAGTGGGGCCCGAAGGAGGAGAAATTTAAAATATAGGTCTATGGAAATCTTGGGGTTCAATAAACATGTCATAAATTAGGAGGGAAAGGATCTCAGTCTAAATCAACACTATACAGAACAGCAGAAGAGGGTGTATTTGTAACTGTAGCAATATATTAAAAAGCATAAGGTGACACAACTAATCTACTTCACCTCTACCTATGTGATCAATGAATATATCAATTATATATATACAAATTATTCAAATAAATAAATAACAACTTACATTGCAAAGAATTAGAAGCATGTCTCTTGGACCACACATCACCATAAGCTGATCGATTATGCTTATAGCCATGTCTGATAATCTATGTGATACGGCAGCAAACTTTGAAACAGCTTTAGGCAATTCGAATGACAGCGCATCTACAAGTGCCTGTCATGTCAACACGTGATCGATTAAAATCACTGACCATTGTACACAAAGAATGACTTTGCAAGCTTCAAATAAGGCATCCTAAAAGTAAAAAACGGGTTCAGGTATGGTATAAACGTTTTATCTCTCACCATTAGTCCATTAAAAATCTCTCATCATCAAATGAGATAATCAAGATGCTACCAATTTACATGTCTTCTCGATGTTCAAATAGTAACTCACAATTCTATAACGTGATACTTAAGTGAACCCACCTGATCAAGTGATGGAGAACAGATATATCGATAGATCTCAGAGACAACTTCAAATGCATTGTTCTCTTCCTGTTCATTGCCAGGATCAGATAGAGCAGCATCTAATACAGAATCCACGAGCTTAACAAGCTCAGGGATGGTATTTTCATATTGGTGGGAATCTTCAGCTTCATTCAGCTGCAAGGTATAAAACAGGACAGTTAACAATAAGCCTTCTGTTTTTACGACATCAATCTCCCTAGTTGCTCACTTGCCCCAAAACTTAATTCAAAACATTCATTTATAATCCAACGTAGCCAATATTTCAGTTGTATTAATCAGTATGTATGCGTAAATTGTACGCATTTATCTAGGTTTAAAAGTTGTACAAAATTACTCCCTCCAGATTATCAGGAACTAAAATATTAGAAGGTAAATAAATCAGTAAAGATAACAAAATAGTGTAGAAGAAGTGATTGATCCTACTTGAGAGAAGGATTCAAGAACCACTCGAAGGCGAAGCACATCATTCCTAGCTACAGGTCTGCTCTCTTCCTTCTCTGACATGATATTGAAAGGAAGCGGGAAGGAAGCGAGATATTTTATTCCCTATCTGTGAATAGGGCAAGATGATCGGTATCAAGCACCCTCAGTGGCTGAAAGTGAACCTTAGTGGAAAAGGATTGGCAGGTGAGCAAAGAGAGCTGCTGATGCTGTTCCTCTCTTAGCTCCAATGAAGCTTGAAGCCACTCGATAAAGAAACAGAGTGCTGCTACAGATTTTGATATCGATTATTCAAAAAAAAAAAAAGAACTGTGGTCTCGTGGTTCCCTTCACTGGGTTGCACTGATTTCACTTTCTTTCCCCCGATAAGAGCGCCAAGAAGGAAACGATGTGGGCAAATTAGTCATTTATGCATTACTGAAGGGTACACTTGTCATTTCATGTCTTCGTTTCGCATACACAATACTTGAAACCGATCTCGCTCACTGAAACCGCCGGGGGCTGTGATTCGGTTTCCACCATCCTGCAATGGAGCCGGACGTGAGCATTGAGAGCTCGGCAAGGATCCAGGTGGCGGTACTGCCGATCGGGACGGTGCCGTCGAATATACTGCGGGACTATTATTCTATGCTGCTTCCTCTACACAGGATACCACTCTCGGCAATCAGCTCCTTCTACACAGAGCACCAGAAATCACCGTTCGCTCATCAGCCGTGGGACTCGGGGTTCCTCCAGTTTAAGTTTGTTCTGGGAGGGTCGCAACCAAGCCCATGGGAGGACTTCCAATCTCATCGTAAGACCCTGGCGGTCATAGGCATCTGCCATTGCCCTTCCTCGCCCGATCTTGATTCTGTCATCGAACAATTTTCGAATTCCTGCAAGTCTTACCCTTCATCGCTTGTCGCTCGCTGCTTTGCATTCTGCCCAGATGATTCGCAGGTGGGGGTTTCTATATTTGCATTTTACTCTTTTTGGTCAGTTGGAACATAAAATGGTGGATCGGGAGAAATAAAGTATTTATTGTATCTGCTTCTTTTCTTTAATGATCCTATGTTTTGATTGAAGCTTGAGGATGGAGGTAAAAAGGGCGGTAATTTAAGGTTGTTTCCCCCTGCTGATCGTCAAACACTGGAGTTCCATTTGAACACTATGATGCAAGAAGTTGCTGCCTCGTTGTTGATGGAATTCGAAAAATGGGTGCTTCAGGCTGAATCTTCAGGCACCATACTCAAGACCCCTTTGGATTCTCAAGCGAGTCTCAGCTCAGAGGAGGTTCATGTTTAGGTGTCCTAATTATTTGCATCGTTTATTTTTCGTCCTCGAAATAGTGTTCTAGTTTCCATTTCTATCCGCTGTTTTCTGTGGCAATATATACTTAATTCATCTTGAAATTTGGTTTATACGTTCAGGTCATCAAGGCTAAAAAACGAAGGCTTGGGCGTGCACAGAAGACAATAGGTGATTATTGCTTGCTGGCTGGATCGCCAGTTGATGCAAATGCCCATTATTCTACTGCTGTGGAACTTGCCAGGTTGACCGGAGATTACTTCTGGCATGCCGGCGCACTGGAGGGGAGCGTTTGTGCCTTGCTGGTAATTACTTCTACATTTTAGTACCACCTTCTGCCAGTACATCGCTTTTGATGGCAATTATATAGAATTTATGTTCTCATAATGCAGTAGGTGATAACCAACATGCAATCTTTCCAGCATTAGCAGTAGTTAATGCAGCAGTCTTCCCCATATAAGTATATAGCCACAGCCCAAGATAAAAGTCTACACGTAACAAGCCATTAATTCAAGAAGGCGAATAAACAATTAAATGGTACCATCTGGCATAACCTCAGTTAGTGTTCAAACTTCAAAACACATCATTAATCACGGAAGGAGATAAGGGTCGAGCAATCATTTCATTCATTATCACAGAAATATGATCATTCCTTTCAGCATGGGATGGGAATTCCAAAATCCAAAGCGAAAGTAAAGAAATTTAAACAATGACCAAAGTTGCCCACAAAAATGACTTTATCATTTATGGTTTTAGATTGATCGCATGGGCCAGAAAGATTCAATCTTGGAGGATGAAGTTAGATACCGTTACAGCAGCGTGATCTTGAATTACAAAAAGTCACAAGATAATGCTCAGAGGTAACTATTTCTTTGAAATTCTGTTAGCCAATCTTTGTTGAAGATATGTTTTGCTTATTCTGAATTGTTTCAATTGTTGGCATTTTAGGCCTGTTGCAGAGTTTTCTAACTATTTTTTCCTATATTGTGCAGGGTCTCTCCCCTAAGTTTTGAACTTGAAGCTACTTTGAAATTGGCAAGGTTTCTTTGCAGGTAGACGCTTTTCCCAGACTTTTACAATGTGATAAATGTGACATGTTTGTCCTTTATGCATAGAATCTTCAGTTAATTTTTCAAGCTTGCAGATGTCATGTACTTGTACCTTTATAAATTCTGTCTCAGTTGTTTGACTTTCACAAGGCTGCGGGGTTTCACACATCTGTTGCATAAAAACTGTTGAAATTATATACATGTACCTCAACATGTACCATTGACAGTCACATGCGTTATATTCACTAGTTTTAGAGGCATTTGTGGTGTTGTGTTATGTTCAGCAATGTGTTTACCATTCTTTTAATTTTTTGTCAAATTTCATTTGAGTTCTCTTAATGTACAGGAGAGAGCTGGCCAAGGAGGTGACAGAGTTGTTGACTAATGCTGCAGATGGTGCTAAATCTTTAATAGATGCCAGTGATAGACTCATATTGTTTATTGAAATAGCTCGTTTATATGGCAGCCTTGGGTACGAGAGAAAAGCTGCTTTTTTTACAAGGCAGGTTGCCCAGTTATATCTGCAGCAAGATAATCGGTTGGCTGCAATTAGTGCTTTGCAAGTTTTGGCACTGACCACTAAAGCGTATCATGTTCAAAGTAGAGCATCAGTGTTTGAGAATTCTTTACCTCACGTGAGTTTACAAGTGCCACCCTTCAGGAAACCTATTTATATGAGTGGCATGCTTCTTTAATTAGTGACTGAGAAATGATCTTTTTTTTTCGCAATGGAAGTTTACATTTTTTATTGAAATGCTGCATAGGCATTCATATATTCGATTTTTTGACTTTGTTTGAAACAACTACCCTCTACCCACTCCTTGACTTTGAACTTAAGGGTGTGTTTGGTTTGAGGGGAGGGAGTGGGAGGGAAGGGAGTGGAAAGTAGGAAAATGACCAAATTGCCATTAATGAAGGGAATATTCCTTTTTGTTGAGAGTATATTTTTGGAATATTGAAAAGTTTCCATGGGCTTTTTGGTAAAGAGAAGGTAAAAGATCTCCCCCTCCCCCTCCCTCAAACCATGCACAGCGTAAAGCTATTACTGGTTATAGAAGTTTACCTGTGAGATATGAGGGTTATCAAATGGTCATGATGCTCACCTTGCTTACAATTCTGAGATGGATGTTGGTTTTCACAACTCTAGGCGTATTTTCTGGTGGTAAGGCATGAGGGCAACCATAAGTCAGGACTTTGCATAGCAGGCAAGAATAGAAAGCCTACTATCCACCGTTTCAATCTGTTTATTAAATGAAACTTAAAAAGACATAACATACAGCAGGAGAGTTTCACCACCTTGTAACCTATCTGTTTGATTTGTGCTACTTACCTTTAATCAGAGCCACTGAGGGGTTTATCTGTAGATCCATTTGTTTTTTGGAATTGCTACTTTTGATAGTGAATATTTTGACTCTTGGTAAAGGAACTAGTCTCTACAATTTAGTGAAAATTGTCTTATGAGAGATTGATAGGTTTTGAAATTAAAGATATGGGATGAAATATAGTGGTTTTCAATTTACCTATATGCTTGCACGGCTAGGCTATGAACTTTTATGATGTTAACTTCTGTAATCTAGGTTATCATTCTTATGTAATGTTAATTTCCTGTAATCTCAAGAGATAAGGAAAATCATTAGCTTAGATCAATAAATGGGGACATACATGCAGAAAATCTGAAGATTTCTTGTCAAGCCTTGGACTGGCAGAAGAATGAATGTTATTTTTTCCAGTCAAACAACTGTTATATTAACCATGCCGTTCTGTTCGTTGCTTACTCTATGTCTTGTGTAATTTGTTTGTTATTCTTGACAATTTTTCCCCAAATATGCAAGTTTTAAAAGAACGGTTTTATTTTATTCTACTGATTGTGAGGATGAAAAGCCTAGAATGACAATTTTGCACAAAGTCAGAGACTAATAAAGAAATTGATTGTTTTGAGACCTTTTGAATAGGTTTAAATAACTCACTCTGTTCTTGTTTGTGATAAAAGTTGTCATGTGCTTCACAGAAGGGAATCGGATCAAGTATTGCAGATAGTGGGAAAAAGTATCCCCAATCAGCAGTCTCACTATTTGAGTCTCATTGGAGTACCCTTCAAATGGTGGTATTAAGAGAAATTCTACTCTCTGCTGTTCGTGCTGGAGATCCTCTTGCTGCATGGAGTGCAGCAGCTAGACTACTCAGATCTTATTATCCTCTAATTACTCCTGTGGGGCAAAATGGCTTAGCTAGTGCGCTTAAAAATTCAGCTGAAAGGCTGCCACCAGGGACTCGTTGCGCTGATCCTGCCTTACCTTTTATAAGGTGTTTATTTGTTTATGATGTGTTTGCCTGCATTTTGCGTTACGAATAAGCATATCATTTCATTCACATGGAAAAATAAGCCAGAATAAACTATCAAATTTATCAGCTGAGGTAATTTGTTTTCAAATATTTACATATAACTATTAGTGGCCAAATATTATCAGCTCAGAAATTGTAATACGTTGCTTTTTAGTTTGTATAGTTATTGTATTCCGGCCCTTTCCATTTGTAAAATGATTTTATTGCTTCACTAAAAAATGGTTGTTTCTACATTTTTATTAATAATATCTCCTTTTTTGTTTTAAAGTACCAATTTTGTTATTAGTATTTTTTTCATAAACTTTGTATCATCAAATAGGCATCATAGTGCAAAGCTGGTCGATTTGCACTTGAATGGAAATTTTCTATTTGCAATTCTACTCTTATAAACTACAGTTGGAGCTGCAATAGCTGGTTAACTGTGGATCAGAATAACTGGAGGGTTTTATGAACTTTTTGCTTGCCAAATCCTTTGAGAACATGGAATATTGCTTAGTAGGAACCATAGTGCATTTTCTTGGTCTATGATATTCATGTTTAATGATGCGAATTTTGGACAACACTCAGGCAGCCATTTGATCATTGATTGCTTTCAGGTTGCATTCTTTTCCGCTCCATCCAACACAAATGGACATTGTAAAACGCAATACGGCAAGGGAAGACTGGTGGGCAGGTTCTGCTCCTTCAGGCCCTTTCATTTATACACCATTTAGCAAAGGAGAGTCCAATAATGTTAAGAAGCAGGAGCTTATTTGGGTTGTTGGAGAGCCTGTCCAGGTCTTGGTGGAATTGGCAAATCCATGTGGCTTCGATTTGAAGGTTGATAGCATCTATTTGTCCGTGCATTCAGGAAACTTTGATGCTTTCCCTGTGAGTGTAAGCCTTCCACCTAATTCATCAAAAGTGATCACCTTATCAGGAATCCCAACATCTGTGGGAGTCGTTTCAGTTCCCGGGTGCATTGTTCATTGTTTTGGTGTTGTTACTGAACACCTGTTTAAAGATGTTGACAATCTGCTTCTTGGAGCAGCGCAAGGACTTGTCCTCTCTGATCCTTTCCGCTGCTGTGGATCTCCAAAGTTAAGAAATGTGTCTGTTCCGAATATTTCTGTTGTGCCACCACTTCCACTGCTGGTGTCACATGTTGTTGGGGGTGATGGTGCCATCATTTTGTATGAAGGTGAAATTCGTGATGTATGGATATGTCTGGCTAATGCAGGCACAGTTCCAGTCGAGCAGGCACATGTTTCTTTGTCAGGAAAAAATCAAGATGCTGTACTTTCATATTCTTTTGAAACTTTAAAGTCTTGCCTCCCCCTAAAGCCCGGAGCAGAAGTGATTTTACCAGTGACCTTGAGAGCTTGGCAGGTTGGTTTGGTGGATCCAGATACCAGTGCTGCGAAGAGTGCCTCCGGAAGCATTATGAGGCATGTTAAAGATGGAATCAACCCGTCATTATTGATACATTATGCTGGTATTTTCTCTAAAATATTACCAATATTTGTCGTGGTGCATTACATATAATGATCATGTATCCTTCCTCTACCATACATTCAGTTTGAATATAGATTTTTTATGTTGGATTCTAACAATTTAACCTGGCTAGTTGCCTCTTCTTTTTTTTTTTTGTGGGGGGGGAGGGTTGTCTTTTTTTCCTATTATAGTATTATCTTTTTGTCAAAGCAGTGACATTGTTCTTTAGCTGTTTGTCCAGCATGAATGGTTTGGGAGCCTTATGTTGCTTCCGTCTTGGAGTAGATTTAGACCCTCTGTGCTTTCATACTTCCATGCAAACTTTTTTCTTGTGTCAGTTTGTCATTTGATAGTTTTTTGTGTTCTGACCATCAACTCATGCTATTCTTCCATATTTGGTAATAATGCTAATTCAACTTTCTTCATTTTAGGTCCATTGCAAACCTCTGGCAATCCTCAAAGTAATGAATCTAATGTGCCCCCTGGTAGGCGCCTTGTTGTTCCTTTGCATATTTGCGTTTTGCCAGGCTTGTCTTTTGTCAAGGCCCGGCTGCTTTCAATGGAGTTTCCTGCTCATGTTGGCGAGAATCTTCCCAAACTGGCTGATACAAATAGTAATTCCGACGGAGGGCATGCTGACTCTCAGACAAAAATGGACAGATTGGTGAAAATTGATCCTTTCAGAGGAAGTTGGGGATTGCGATTTCTTGAACTTGAGCTGTCTAACCCCACTGATGTTGTGTTTGATATTAGGGTTACTGTCAAACTGGAGAACTCTAGCGATGAGGGCAATCTTTCTGGTCATCAGGATGCTGCTGAATATGGCTATCCTCAAACGAGAATAGATAGGGATTGCTCCGCCAGGGTTCTAGTGCCTCTTGAGCATTTCAAACTACCAGTTCTTGATGATTCCTTTTTCATGAAGGATGTTCAAGCAGACGGTGTTGGTGGAGGCAGGAATACAACGTTCTCAGAGAAGAACACTAAAGCTGAACTTAATGCCTGTATCAAGAACCTTATATCTAGGATTAAAGTTAGATGGCATTCAGGACGCAATAGCTCTGGAGAGTTGAATATTAAGGATGCCGTCCAGGCTGCTCTTCAAACCTCAATTATGGATGTCCTGCTGCCTGATCCATTGACCTTTGGCTTCAGGCTTGTCAGAAATGATTTTGATTCAGAGAAGCCTGAAGCTGAAAAAGAATCCAATGTTGATGATGTGCAGTCTCCATCAAAAGATTCTGTGCTTGCACATGAAATGACGCCAATGGAGGTTCTTGTCCGTAATAATACAAAGGATTTGATTAAAATGAATCTCAACATTACTTGCAGGGATGTAGCTGGGGAAAATTGTGTTGATGGGGCAAAGGCAACTGTTCTATGGACCGGTAATTTGGTACTTTTTTGCTTTAGCAGTTAACTTTAATTTTTTTAGAGTCGCTGAACCTGCCTTAATTTTACCTTTTTCAGGTGTTCTAAATGATATCACCATGGAGATCCCCCCACTTAAAGAAGTTAAACAATCCTTCTGCTTGTATTTTCTTGTTCCGGGAGAGTATACCCTTGCAGCTGCTGCAGTGATCAATGATGCAAATGACATCCTCAGGACTCGAGCGAGGACCAATTCTGCTGACGAGCCAATCTTCTGTCGGGGGCCACCGTATCATGTTCGTGTTCTTGGGACGGCATGAAATTTTTTGTCCGCGAAAGTCCACTAATTAAGCCCATTCTTTTTATGTCCACTGCTTATAGCGCCAGTTGTTCATTAGTTTATCTAGGATGATGCATTGGAACATTGCAGCTCCAATTTGAGAGTTTATATTTTTGCATGACTTGGTTTGTATTTGTAAATCGGCTTTAATGTTGTTGAGTTATGAAACAGGTATGGTCACTGATTAGTTGTCGGTGAAGAGGTATCATCGATCGGATCCATTGTTCACGACTTGATTGATGTGCTTTGCTTGCTTCAAGAAACAAGTGGTAAGCGACTTATATCGTTTAAGTAAGGTCTCGAATTCAAGCTTTATGAATGCAGAAAAACTCCGCTAGGAGACTCACCCACTAAAGCCAGGTGCACGACTCGGGTCGAATCTAGATTAGTCAGAGTGAAGTTCTGGATACCGGATGTGCAACAACAACAAAACTCCCCTAACCATCCATTGTTAAGCCTTCATTGACGGCAAACTCTTTAGTTCCAGGCTTCTAGCTTGGTAGGCTTTCCTTGTGAAATTTTAAAAATTGGCTAGATTTTCCCAAAACTGCTTTTGAACTTATGATGATCTTAGAAGGTTTAAATTTATTGTAATTAAACATTGGTTAGATTTTCCAAGCTTCGACTTGGATTATATTGATTGTCATAATTAAATTTTGATGCATGAAAAATAATTTTACAAAGTATCATTGAATACAAACAACAACAAAGTTTTATACTTTTAACTCACTAGGTAGGGTCAGTTGAGCTGCATAGATCACATCAAAAACCAAGTCTCAATAAATTGGTGAGAAGGAGGTCTCGCGGTCTTCGTTTTTTTTTTTTTTGGTAAAAAAAAGTTTAGATGGGGTAGACACCGATATCCTACTAGAGCCTCTAGACTTAAAGAGTGCTTATAGAGGTAGTTACAGATCGCCCACCAACAAGGCCCTCACATCGACAAACCTCTTCCCTTTTGGGGTAAAGGTCAACGTCTTAGCTAACTGTATCACTCCTCATTGGCACAGTTAATCTTGTAAAAAATACCAGCTGACTTGTGGCCATGTGGTTCAACCTGATTGGCTCGATAGAACTTATAAGCTAATATTTGGTAAGACTTAATGAAAATGCGAGAAAATGAAAGCCCATTTTGGCGATTTACTGCTTCCCCAGTAAGGGTTATGAAACGAATCTCCCCAAAGGTTTGGGCCCAAAAAAAGAAAAGAAAAGAGAAATCTCCTGAAAGGTTGTGGGTGACCTCAAAATGAATGTCGCAGTTGCCAGAAGTTTACGTATGGATAACACAGAACACAAGGAAGTAAGGTAGCAGTTATTAAGGTACATATTACAATAACTAGCTAACAAGTAACATCCAGGATGTCAATATCTTCCTTACCTGTGTTTTCATTACTTGCAAGAGATTTAACCATCATTATGAATTGACCTTGAGTAGGTTCTTAATTAGGTGCCTCCCATCTCCCTCCTATTATAACCAACAAAACCCTTTTCAATTGTGTAGGCATGTGACCAACTCAATTCTTGTTATTCTCCTTTCTAATTCGCCACCCTCCAACTTATTCAAATAGGTAAATAGTATTAGTTCATAATGAAGATACAGTTTACAGTTGTTAATTATTCGAGTTGAAGGTTTTGAAGGTAAGATATAGTTATCCGTATTATGGCCTGAGGAATTGGGAGTGGTTTACGGGTTGAAGTAATAATTAATTAAAACAACATTCATTCATTAAAATAATTAAGATGAAAAGGTTGGAAGACGTGGTCATGTTTTCATGTATTGCATGTGATTAAAGTATCAGCAAAACGTGAGTTTGAGTCTCAATCGTCCAAAAAGAAAACCTGTGTTGGTTGAATTGGTTAAGGACAACAACGTACAACTCACTGGACAATGAACAGTGTCCTCACGTTTTTGTGCATTATATGTCTATTTATGGAGTTAATTTATTAATCCGTTTCCTTCTCTTCACTGGAAATTATATTATTCAAGTGACCCTTCTAATGTCTTACATCAGCCAAAGAAAAAAATGTATTCTCGTTTCAATTCAACGTGTTGCAATTGAAAGTGTTGATAGAGGTGGCTTTAATGTTACTGGTTGGGAGAAGGGAAATAAGGCAATATTGTACTAACATAGAAATGGTTAAGGAAAGTGACCTAATAAAAGAATATGGGAAATATGGGGTACGTACCTAATTAAGGACACCCTTGAAAGTGACTGCATACATTTTCATCATTGTGAATTCACATTGACCTTTCTTTTGTTTTTAACTTCCTTCTTTTATTCCCTTTCTCTTTACCACATTAATTAACTCCCCTTTCTCTCTTGTCGTCACATGGCTCCGTTTCATATTTATATGGATCGTGAAAAATCAGACTGTGAAAATTGCCATAAGAATTATCATCGAAAGTGTTCCAAGTAGAGGCAGAATAGTCATCATGAATCATATATATATATATATATATATATATATATAGCTTTCACTGTCTTGGTAAACAATACTGGTTTCCATGGTATAAGAAAGGTACAAAAGTAAGGAACTGTCAGGACAGTGTTCATAGAGGGCCTTTGATGTTGAATATTCCTCATTATATTGCAGTGATCGATCGATACCCATGATTTCATCTCTCTCTCTATCTGTATTTGTATGGTAGTGGGGATGGGAAAAAGCATGCCATTCTATCGTTTACTATATCTGATAGTGACCTCTTCTTCTGAGTTTCCTTAATCAATCAAGCAACCTAACAAAATAAAAAATGAAAAAAATAAAAGACTAGCAGATTGGTGTGACAAGACGTGGAATATATATATATATATATATATAAATATTATAAGCATCAACGTACGTTGCTGGCTAGGGCTCAAAACCTAACACACAGAAAAATAAAAATAAAAATTCAAAAGAAAGAGAAGCAGAAGGAGGCATGCTGGGTAGCTTGGTTGGACGGTTGGACCAAATATAATGTTCATCTCTTCTCTCTCATCCCTTTTTTCCCTCATCTATCATATCACCTACATTGCTTCTTACTTATTCTGCTTCTCTCTACCTTCCCATTTTCTCTCTTATAGATTTTCTTTTCTTTATACAACCTGAATTATAAGGAATGGAATTGAACCCGCGACCTCCCCTTCTAATAAGAGAGTATTCATATCTCTAGGTTATATAGACTTTGGTTCATCACTTATAGATCGCGCATCTCTCTCTCTCTTTTCCTTAAACTTTATAAGACTATATGCATGTAAAAATTGTTTATTTACGTAAATCGTGACAATACTTCTCTCACAAATTTACCTCTCATATTGTAAATTAGGATTGAAAAGTTGTTTTTAAAGAAGCATTATGTTTGAAATTGCTGGTAGTAACTATGCAGCATCTTTTGTGAAGCTAGAAAAAACCCATTAGTGGAAAAAATAGAACAGAGAGAGTGAGAGGGACAAGGGCTAAAATAGTAATAGGGTTGAGTGGATAAGTGGTCCAACCAAAGGAAACAGTGCCCTCCAAGTGCTTTAGTGGTCCTAGATTTGAAGAAAGCCTAATTTCAAGGGAAGCATAATAGCTACCAAAGAAACATGGGTTTGAGTTGGACCTGTCATTAAGCCCTACGTTACATAATCACTAAATTACCAAACCTTAAACCTCTCTGATTAACACACAGAACCTTTATTATTTGCATGAAATGACTTGTTGTAACGATACGATCTTTTTGGATAAACCTTTTTTGATTAAACTTGTGTGTGTGCATGATTATTAGGAGCATTTATTCTAGATGAGAGAGAACAAAATGAAAATGGACGTCCCTTTTGAATGGAGAGAGCGATGAGCATTATTTGGGGGGGCCTGGGCACATATATCACTTTTGAGCCAAATTATCCCCTCCATAATTGTTCCATGCCGATGACAGATATATATACCATTCTGCTTTTGGGTTTGGTTTGGCGTGCACAATCATTTTCAGAGACTAAGTGCTCCTCATCAAAGAAATAAAAATTAAAGTCATTATATTCACTTAAAGGCTATTCCATTTTCAAGAGACGTAAATAATTTACAGCCACACACATATATATAAGTGTGATATGGTAGTCCAGAGGATAAGGCACAATCACATCCCTGGTGGGGGCTGCGCTATTGTCACGCGTATACTTGAATATTTAGGACACTTCCATGTCTGATCCATGCATTTTGGTTCTTCTTACTGTGCAACTAAAGTTTGTGATTACAACTCTTGCCTGTGTTGCTACTATATATGTCTTTTTAGCTTCTTTTCTAGTGGCTATAAAGCAAAGGATGCTTAGAAAATGCCAGTACTTGCCTCGTTATGATTGGTTGTTGGCCTGGATTAGAGGGGTTTAACCTGCGAGTCAAAGGATCTTGCTTTTTGGGGGGTTTGAAGTTGAAGTGGATATTTTGCTGGCTAGGCTAAATAATGCAATTAGGGTTTTCTCTTTTTTTGGGGGTTACATCATGTGAAAAGAATGGATATGACTTGCTGAGTTTCTCATGCTTACTGGGGAATACTGATTACATTAGAACCTAGCTGGCTGGCTGTCTTCGATAGGTAGGAATTAGTCAAAACTCTTTGAATAGTATGAGATATTACACCAATATTGTCAAAAGTGGATTTCACTACTCTAGGGTTTCCATCAACCATAATACATTATTGTCAAAAGCGGCTTTCAATCTAGGGTTTCCATAAACCTTAATACATTCCGGCCCTTTCTCTGGTTCCTACTTGCATCTTATCTGGTTTTTTTCCCTGTCAATCATAAATAAATTAACTTCTGTGTTTTATCATTAATCGATGCCCTAAATATCAGTTTTTTATTCATGGACCAGTGAAATGTTGTTTACTCTACACTTGAAGATTTGATCTTCATAAGTAATCGAGAAAAATCAAGGAATATATATATATAACACAAGGGAAAAGGAACATGATATATACATATAGTCATCATTTTGGTTAAAATTTGAATCACCAAGAATCCAAGATGATGAATTTATATATATTCATCATGTTGGTTATTTAGATGACGCGCGCACTCGGCACACACACAACTTAGCATGTTTGGAATAATTTTTGTACACCTTCCTTCCTTTTTTGGTCTTTTCGAGACTTTGTCAGTATTAAACTCTGAAAAATAAACTTAGATATGGCAATACAGGCATGTGAAATATGAAGTTAATAATTTGTATGGATTTGTTAAATATAGAAAGGAACAGGCTATTATATATGTTTTTCCGTTTCCTTTCCCTATCATCTGCAACTTACAAATGGATACGTATAAACTAATCAAAAAGTTGCAGAAGAAAGAGAAATGCAAAGGATGACCCCCAAAACCAGAGCCGAGACCAGCCGAAGAGAGAGTTCTGAGAAAACAAGGGTGAGGCATGTGGATAAGGACAAACCTTACCCATGAAGATTTTTTAAGAGACAAGGGGAAGGAAGAGAAGTGGGGCCCATTGAATAATAAGGAAAATAAAAACCTGACCTACCAAAACACAAGAAGACGGTCATGATTTATTATTATGGTGATGGTGATAATAATAAATAGATAGACGTGTTGGGGAAGATGCGTTTGGGTTAGGTAGCTCTCACGAAGTTAGCGGATGCTCCACGAAACCTATTAATATCACCATTCTTTTCAATTATTTCTTTTATTTTCCTCCCGGTTTTCTTTTCTACTCTCCATTTTCTTCTCACACCCTTTCACTTCTTCTTCCACCAATCATTATTTCAATAAGCACAACATCCCCGCGGGTTGCCCAATGCAACAGCTTAAGAAAAGTACACAGCAAGGCCGTAAATTCATTGAAATATTCAAGTAATTGAATAAAAAAAAGGATCATAAAAGAAAAGAATTGCATTTCAAATCGATCAACAAAAATAAGAGAAGCCGTCTTTGAGGGAGTTATACGCTCTTAAATTTAACAATATATGTTGTAGCACAAAAACATGAACAACAGAACATGAACATGCATGGTAGACACAAAATACATCATAAACTTTTGAATATGTAAAATGTGTGATGTATCATATATCATTTGATTATATACTAGTTTATAAATTAAATAAATTATTTTAGTATAAAAAAATAAATACAAATATTTTAAATTAATTTATTCAGCTTCTTTAATATTTTGAAAGAAAAAAAAAATCAATTGTATCTTATATTAAAAACCGAAGATAATAATATATATACATGTGCCAATAATTTGTTTGATAACTCCATTGAAAAATTCAATAAATACCCGTATTTTCTATTTGAATATAGAAAATATGTATGTAAACGTAATTATTTTGTAACATGAGGGTATATAATTGCTTTTCCTTGTGGCCGATGTACGTAATAGGTACTAATTCAACTAGGAAGTGGAAGGCTAATTTCTGAATTTGTCCCTTATTAAATAACTATTTACCAAAATGCCCCTGTTAGAAACCTATTTCCCAAAATGCCCCTGTCAGAAACCTATTTCCCAATCTGCCCCTGTTTAGTCGACTAAAAAATTTGGTTTAGTCGACTAAATGGAGGGCAAAATTTTTTTTCCAGGCCCCCGACATTTAGTCGACTAAACCAAATTTTTTAGTCGACTAAACCGGTCGAGGTTTTTAAAAAGGCCCATACCCGACATTTAGTCGACTAAACCATATGGTGGAACCCACTTGTACGGAAAATACAAAGGTGTCCTTATGATTGCGACTTCACAAGATGGAGATGGGAAGGTCCTTCCCATTGCCTTTGCTATTGTTCCTCCTGGTGAAACGTACGAAGATTGGTGGTGGTTTCTTTGTCTCCTACGTGATCATGTGACGCAGAGGCAGGGTATTTGTTTGATATCTGATCGTCACGCCAGTATCATTAAGGCGGTTAAAGATCACCCTACTTGGCAACCTCCACATGCGTATCATGTGTATTGCCTACGACATGTCGGTAGCAACTTTAATACTAAATTTAGGGACACGCAACTGAAGAAATCTGTTATGAAACTAGTTATAAGTTTAATGCTTTGTGTCCATTGTTATAAGTTTAATGCTTTGTGTCCATTGTTATAAGTTTAATGCTTTGTGTCCATTGTTATAAGTTTACATTCTCTTTAACGTAGGGTACATGAGTTCAAAGATCCACTTTGACATGAAGTTTCAAGAGTTTCTTGATGCAAACCCACATGTTGCCTCATGGTTTGATCGTCTTCCAAATGAGAAATGGTGCAGGTCCTATATGATGAAGACGGCCGAAGGTTTGGTCACATGACAACTAACTTAGTTGAGTGTGTCAACAAGGTCCTCAGGGGTGCCCGTAATCTACCGATACTGGCTTTGGTGAAGATGACTTGTAGTAGACTTGTCGACTATTTCGTCAGAAGGCGTGTTGAAATTAGCAAACATATGGCTGCAAGCAGGATAGTCGCAAAATCGGTAGAAGACGCGATACAAAAGATGGACCAGCTTGACAATCACATACCGTGTGCGATCGTATGATAGAGATTTACAGTTATATGAGGTTGAGAACGCATACAACCAATCAACACATGAGGCCGGTGACATCATGAGGGTGGACTTGATCAATCGCAAATGCCAATATGGGAGGTTCACAGCTAGAAGGTATCCTTGCAGCCACGTATTAGCAGTATGCAAAGCGGAAAACTTGAACTATTGCGATTATGTTGACCAGGTGTTCACTATCGCATACATTAGTCAGGTGTATGCCGCACACTGGTATCCGATAGGCAGTGAATTGTTGATTGACCAAGGAGGATTCCCATTCGTGGTCCCTGACGCATTTTGGTCACGCGAAAGGGGAAGACCAAAGTCTACAAGGATGCAAAATGAGATGGATTGGGTGGAGTCTCAACCCCCGAACAATAGTCAGCAAAGATGTAGGAGTTGTAACCAAGTCGGACATAATGCACGTACATGTCCAACGAGGATTAGACAAGCTTGAATTCTATGTAACGTGTTTTGTATTGAGTTTAATAGAATTTGTTTTGTTGTAAGACCATTAATTTATGCTCAAAATACATTCCTCATGTTGCACTATTATGTAAACGAGATATACATATGTTTTTACTTGATGTTTCTTTGTTGTAGTAAAATGTTGTGTGATTTTTACTGGTTTAGTCGACTAAGACCATCCAGAGACGAAATCATAGGTCTCTGACGAGGAGGATGCCCCGCGGCTAGCCCGTTGTTTAACCCGCCTCCCGCTGTTGCCGGTGTTAGAAGGAGATTCTCTACGAGGCATGACGACAACAACAACCTACAACAACAACAACAACAACAACAAGTTAACAACATCCAGAGACAACTACATCCATCTATTCTCAACCATGGTCTATAAACTTATTTTAGCAAGATAAGTCTACAAAACTTATTTCAGTCTTAGTTTCAGATTTTCATGATTTTAGCAAACTCTAAAACATTGACTTACAGGCCAACCAACCATATTATTCCAAATTCTATAAAGTTTGTTTCTAAGCCAATCAAGTTTTTTTAAGACGCATCCTACACATTTAGAGATCAAAGCTTCCTACAACAAGTTTCAAAAATGCTCTCAGTACACAATGCAACAAAGCACATTTATGGGGAGAGCATCAATGCTATATACCCACACACATATCATATCACTTTCAAGGAATTGGACCACCAATCAATCAGTAATATATAGTTTTGCAAATAAATAAGAATGAAACAATACATCACTAGCAAGACTCATTTGGAATAGGGAATCCACCACACCCAACCACATATATTCAATCGAGACTCATTTAAATCACACACAACAACGAAATATGGGAGAAAAACATAACCCCACGCACCAAAAACGCAAAAACGCAAGAACAACCGTCGAAATTCAAAATGGAGATGAGATGTAATACCCCTGATTAATAATAGAAATAATAATAATAATAATAATAATAATAATAATAATAATAATAATAATAATAATAGATTAAAATAATAAGATAATAATAATATATAAAATATCTAGAAATTAATAATATTTTTTTAGTATTAATTTATTAATTTGCAATAATTAAATAGCCCAGCCCAATCGCTAAAACCCTAGATGTTAATTATAAATTTAGGGTTAGCCGCCTAAACCTAGAAAACGCTCGACTCTTTTTCTCTCGACTCTTTTATCTGCTACGGCATCCTCCTTCCGCACTCTTATCAAAGCGTTTTTCTAGAAGGCTAGCAAAGACAAAGACCAGGTAATCCTAACCCCCATATAGTTTAGGAATTAAGTATGAAATTTGATAGGTTAATAGGAATCTTGATAGGTAATCCTAATTCTCATATAGCCTAGGGTAATTCCATGCGAATTCTGATAAGGTAGTTGAGGTCCTAGAAATATTAGGATTGTTTTACATGAAGTATATACATTATATGTAACCCTAATATGTAACCCTAACCCTAGTAGGAATTAATATTAGATACGTTATAATTATCTTTTTCTTCTTCTCGAATTAGCATGAAGCTTATCTGCAAATTAATTACATGTTTGTGATTTAATGAATAAAGTTTGCATCGGCCTTCGTGCGAAGTACTTACCATTACCTACCTGTGCGTAAATTTTTTTGATTAAATGAATCCTTTGCCTCGGCCTCCGTGCAAAAACCCCAACAATTACACTACCCTGTGCGTAAATTTCGTTGTGATTCCCTGCAATAGCATGACCCTGTGCGTTAATTTTGTAATGATATGTATATTAATATGTTATACATGATCCTGTGTATCCTTTTTGTGTCTAAATACAATTGCTACAATTGCTTCATGGACTTCTTTTCCTTAATTTCATTAATTGCAACAGCCTGTGCAAAGTTATATTATTTGATTCTTTTTATTTATTTATTTATTATGTGTGTTTAAAAATAATTTAAATCGTGGGAGGATAGCTTTGGGATGGTACCTCCCAAAGTGATGAACACAACCAGGCTTTATGCCTCCAATATGTTACTGAAGTGAACCGATTATATCCGTTCTTCCTAAAGTGGTGTCTGACAGGGTTTCCCGGGACACTAGTAGCAACTTTGGGAAGAGGTGTGCACATTAGGACGAAATGTTTTATGGCCAATTTGATTATTAGCGTCGACTGGACGATTTCCGGGTGCTCCGGGTCACAGGGTAGACTGGCCGGCTATCGGGTGTTCCGGGTCACAGGGAGTGACTGGCCGATTTCCGGGTGCTCCGGGTCTACCATGGTTCTCTTCCCACTAGAACGACTCATTTTTATTTCGATTGGATTTATGTTAATAAGTAGCCTTGCACTTGTCCCGGTACAAGTGCGGCGGTAACACTTCCCAATGATATTTACTTTGGAATTCAGTGTTTATATATAAAAACCATTGCACTTTTACGTTATCATAATTGCCAGAAATTGGGGTGTTACATGAGAACATACCAAAAGTGACGCAAATGACACTAGAACAAGTTTTCTTCGCTACCCACCAACGGATTCAACAAGAATTTGGGGCAAAAAAACAGAGGGGAGAGGTTTGGGGGCAGGTTTAATCGATTAGGGTGGGTGTGTGTGAGGAGGCGCGATTTGGGGTTTTAAAAAAACCTCTGCCGACATTTAGTCGACTAAACCATATGGTTTAGTCGACTAAATGTCTGTATGGGCCTTTTTAAAAACCTCGACCGGTTTAGTCGACTAAAAATTTGGTTTAGTCGACCAAATGTCTGGGGCTGGAAAAAAATTTGCCCTCCATTTAGTCGACTAAACCAAATTTTTAGTCGACTAAACAGGGGCAGATTGAGAAATAGGTTTCTGACAGGGGAATTTTGGGAAATAGGTTTCTAACAGGGGCATTTTGGTAAATAGTTATTTAATAAGGGGCAAATTCAGAAATTAGCCGAAGTGGAAGGCCTGACGTACATACGTAGTTTATATACAAATTGCAATACAAATTCAAACTTTAATTATTCACAGAAGATCAAATAAAAAAGCCATAGGATATATGATTTATCAGGGTTTAGACCAATTCAGATCGAGACGGACAGGACCACAAGGGTGGAAAAACTCTACCGCCAAATATTTAACAAAGCTTGATTTCAAAACCTTTGGTTAAACTAGTACAAGTGTGTAACCCCTTACCAATTGAACTTATTGTTTGGTGGTTATAATTCTTATTGTTAATTATTAAGCCCCCTTCCCCGGCAGATACTTGTACACGTACGTGCTATTTAAAACAAAATGAGATGAAAGAAAATTAGGAATTAAATGGGGGCGATACGGGGCACTTAATAATTGTAATCCGATATGTACATGTAATGATGCAAATATACACATGACTGATTCATTTGTATTACTCTCTCCAATCCTGAATTTATGAACTACTCCATTCGGTCTTAATTATAGGAACATTTTTGTAGTGTAAATTACACTGAAAAAGTGTTCCTACAATTACAACCGGAGGTAATAGTTTGGATTAAATTTGGTCAGAAATATAACACCACAATCCACTTTGTTTCACAAATTTATTATTCATTATATAAAATATTTTTATTGATTATACATATTAAATGATTTCCATCCAATGGTCATGAATAAAAAGGGTAGCTAGTTTAGTGAAATCAACTCATGTTTGTTATAAATAACTAACTTAGCTAATTTTTTAAATTTAACTATAATCTCTCCAGTCCTTTTTATAAAACCCCAAACTTAAATTACCTTGATTTTTTTTTTTTATAAAAGCTTGACAAGAATTATATGAACATTTAATGAGTTTTTTTTTTTTCATTATTACCCCGCATTAATTAAAAAGGTTGGTTATGCCTATATTTACCATATCTCTCTTTTTTACTTGCCCCCTTATAAATTAGAGCATACTTGGAATAAAAAAAATATTTTAGATACACTTATTGTTTTTAACTAATTTTTACAATTTTCTTAAACTGCGTAATTTGTTATCAAGCTCTTATAAATAAGATTGTAATGAGTATTAATTAAATAGTAACTCTTATATTAAGGATGGAGGTAGTATTGTATAATATCGACTTATTCTCTCTCGTCCTTAGTATCAGACACCAACTAACATGCTTTCTTGGTCATTTTATAAGGCACTTGTAAGTTTGCAATGAGCATTTAATTCTTTTTTTATGTCTACTTATTTTAAAAGGGGTAGTGAAAGAGAGTAATAATGAAATTCCTTTTGGTCCTGATGATAAAACATCAACTATCAATTCTCATAAACTTATAAAAATAGTTAAAAGCATTAAAATTGTCCTAAAATTGAAGTGATTTTCAATATTGCACTTACTAACTACACTAAATTAAAATATCATATCAATTATTATTTTCCCCCACTAACTTTATTAACTATAGGCAGACATGAAAAGATAAAATACATGCTCATTGGAAATGTGTAAGTGCTTTATAAAAAGGATAAATAATACTTATCAGTTGGCGACTTATAATAAAGATCGGGGGAAGTATGATATTTGAGTTTTGTGTAGTTGATAAAAATATATAATATTAGAAATCACTTGAATTTTAGCATAACTTCAATATTACATTTAACTATTTTATATTAGTTTGTGAAGATTAGTAATTGGTGTTTTATAATAAGTATAAGAGGAGAGTATCATGATTATCACATGTTATTATAATGGTGATATAATTATTACCATAATATAATCTATCCTTGGATTCTTTGCCATCAAAGTCATTGGTGCGATAGATACTGCTGAGATTTGTGACCGCCGTCATTTTTCTCGAGTGTCGGGTACATGCATGCACCCATTATTCTATATGTACGAGAAAACAATATAATCGAAATTAAAATTAAATACCACAAAAATACGGCTGTATTAAGATTTAAGAGTGACCTAATTAATTAAATACTCTTATATGGCAATTTTAATTTGCTCTCTCGTCCATCCATATTTCAAATGTATGTGGAGATTCCTTTGTCCTCTCTGTCTATGTTCGCTTTGTACCTTTTCCATGACATTCAAAGTCCCTATCAAGCAAAAAGGTTCATTCTTTCAACCAAAAAATTAAAAAATAAATTAAAAAGGACAGTTTATGGAGCCACCACTGGCCTTGTTTCAATGATATCCTCCCTGGATTAGGACTTGTTTTTTATCGTTTAAAATATACACGTAACCCATTGTGCAACGCTAACTTGTACTGTTGACCAGTTGACTAAAAATTTATTAGTGTAAGCGCTCTCACATATCATGGCAAAGTTGCACGATTCTTCTGGGGTTAGAGGAGCTACATACGTAGCCAGCTAGAAATAGTTCATAAACTGTTTATATGTTTTCTTGAAAAGTCTCAGAAAAATGTTCAATAAATGTCTCTAATATCTGGGATTTTAGAGTAACTTCACACAGTCATATATATAAAAGACGACGTACTATTACTTTCTCAAGCGAATGTATGTATAATTGGAGTATTAATGACCTTTGCTTCAAACAAACGATATATTTTTGATATGACGAAGTCAATGAATGTGAATTATTTTGGGAAAAGACGAAGACGAAGACGAAGGGATTGACAAAGACAAAAAGGGAACTGTGATTTGGAGATTAATGGAAGCTGGGTGAGAGTAATGTAGATAAAGATGAAATCAATGTCAATAATGGGGAGAGAGAGAGAGAGAGCATGGGAGGGGAGCATAGGAAAGTAGAGACCATATACTAAGATGTGGGTTGGTGGATGTGGTTGTACGTGTTTATTTGAATTACGTTGTTTGATTATTGGCATCATATATAATTTTATTATTTAGACAACACTACCCTTAGCTTGTTGTGTCCCTTGTCGTTTTCCCCGCACCCCTTTTTCTTATGTTCTCTATTTCTCATTTAATTAATCCCTCTTCTTTTACTTTTTGTCGCTTCCCAATTTTAAACAGCTAGCCTTCTCTCTCTTTTTTAACTACCAGTGTTACGTACATATGAGCTGAGGGAAAATTTCACAACACCTCGCATCTTGTAAAATATTCTCAAACAACCCTTAAAACTTTATGAAACTTCACTACACCTTTATGGCTAAACTAAAAATGAAATTTTTGGGTGAAAAGACAATTATTTCCTTACTTTGCAAGTCAAATATATGATTATTTACAAGACACATATAAGAATTTATAGGTCAAATATGTTTAATTATAAGACCATCCTAGTCATATATATACAGGATAACAAACATATTCACAAGAATACATTATTAGTTTTTATTGTCGTGCCTCTTATTATGAATATATATATATATATATATATATATATATATATATATATATATATATATAACTGATTGGCTCGAGTATAATAATAAAATAATTCCATATTTTTTTCTTTTGTGCTGGCCATATTTTAATATATAGAAGATATCGTGTCTCATAAAGTGAAGTAGCTTGAATGATTATATAATCTTATATATACGGCGCCATGATTTGCCCATTTGATCATTGCCACCAAATTATAGGACAGCCTCCTTCTTCATTTTCCCTCCGAATATTCATCGTACCCACTTATTTGATTTCAATAATTCTCCACTAATCATTCTTTTCATTTGTCATTAATTCCCATTATTATTTTTTCACAGTGCTCCACGTTCAGCCCATTAATTACTCGCTTCAAAGATGAGTATAGTAATTAATGCATCCTAAACGTAACATAGGTGGTTAAAGTAAAGTATGAGGAGAAAAACTCAATCCAACAAAACTAACGTATAAAATAAAACATGCACTCAATAGAATGAAAACCACGTTTTAGTTTCTAGCCTGATATCCAAACACGCCCTAAATATAGGTGGCTAAAGAACAGAAAACTATTATTCCATGTGTTTGTTGGGAAATATATAATTTGAATGAATTGATAGAGTGCCTGCCTGTTTTAAAATTTGGTATGATTTTATCTGTATTCACTGTTTAATTCCTGCTGAACGTTACGTTGCTCGATCGATAGTTTAATAAACCATTTGGATAGCCAAAGTTGTTGTATATGAAAGACGGCATTGACTTTAGTATAGTTAGAATCAAGGTTCTCAGAACTGGATTGATCACTAAATTGGTCGGAGTATTGAGTCAAGTCAAGGGACAGTGGATTAAACATGAGTCAAACCGAAGTTAAGTGAGGGATAAATCGGTGAGAAGTTTAAGATTTTAGGGTTAAAAATATATATTCTAAAGAAAAATTAATTAAAAAAATGATTATTTTAAAAAAATAATACCGAGCCAGGTTGATGCTTGACCCGGACTCTGATTCACTATTTTCCGATATGAATTTTAGAACTTCCGAGCAAAAAAAATATGAATTTTAGAACTTGGGTTAGAAGTTAGGACGTTAAAGGATACCACTCTGGTCCTATTTATAAGTCCAGTTTGATCAAATCTCACATACCAAGGAAAGTTAGGTATCTCAATGATTATGGAGCAAATTTCCAACTTTACCCTCATTTATGAATGGGTACTTTTTAAAATTTATTGTCAAATCTCTCTCATCTTTTTCTCTTCTCAACTTAGCTAGTCAATCTCTCTCATCATCATTAATATGGGCAAAATTGTCACAATCTCATTTATTTGGTCAAAATGAACTTATAAATAGGACCAAATTTTTTGGTCAAACTGGACTTATAAATAGGATCAGAGTGGTACATCATTATAAATACCTTTCATAAATTGGCGGGGGAATTAATTTTAAGGAGCAGGTGTGTTTTATTCAAACGTGGAATGAACAGAATCAAGTGATGAATTTATAAATGTTGTTGTTTATAAATTCGTTTTATTTTTTCACATAATTGTCTCTAGAGGTAGAGTCAGAAATTGCAATTAAGGGGGTAAATATTATAGAATATAACCCAAGTGTTGATGAGATTACATTTCAGCCCTACAAACATTCAATATTTTCATTTTAATCCCTTCACGAAACAAATAGTAAATTCTAAAGTGAAACTATTGAAATTCGTATAAGGTTAAAATATAATTTTATAAAAATCTGAGTTTTATTATGTAATTTTAGGGAGGCGGGGGCCACCCCTATTGTCTCCTATAAGAATTTATCTAATATAGTTATGTTACAGTCTTCTAGAGAATAAATATTCATTTGTTGTCGACCTAAACACAAAAGAAATGAGGTAAATATAAAATGCTCTAACTATTAAATATAATCAATTATCAAAATTAATTAATGCAAACACACTAAAACAAACTTGCAAGCATGAGGCATGGAGCAAATAAAAGGCAACGCATTGAGCCGTAGTATACCATTCTGGTCCTATTTATAAGTCTAATTTGATCAAATCTCACATACCAATGACAGTTAGGTATCTCAATGATTATAGAGCAAATTTTCAATTTTACCCTCATTTATGAATATGTACATTTTAAAATTTATTGTCAAAACTCTCTCATCTTTTTCTCTTTCCAACATGGCTAGCCAATCTCTCTCATTCTAATTAATATGGGCAAAAATGTCACAATCTCATTTATTTGGTCAAAATGAACTTATAAATAGGACCAAATTTTTTAGTCAAACTGGACTTATAAATAAGATCAGAGTGCTAAGCATCTAATTTTCTGAACCTATCTCTTTTTTACAAACAAATGCAAGCATCCTTCTATTGACACTTGGATCGTAGGGACTTGGGAGAGAGAAATGCGCCGTAAAGTAAAAGGATTTTAAAAGGACAGCCTTTAGATTTACTAGCATCTCCTACGTCTACTCTATTTTAACAATGCATTGGAAATCCGCTTGCATGTTTTTTTAATAAATGGAAGTACATGTTTAGAATCACAGAGAATAATTTAAGAGAGAATTACACACAGGTCCCAAAGAGTAGAGATAATTACAATTAGGTCCCTTGAAATCATGAAATTACACTGAAGTCCCAAGGGACCTAGTTGTAATTATTTGTGAATGTAAAATGACCTGGTTGACATTCCCTCTCTCCTCTCTCCCTTTTTCTTCTCTCTCTCTCCGGATCGTCATTTTCTCAAGAAAGCCATCCGAAGAACCTAACAGCATGCGAGTGCTTGCGATTTCTCGAAGAGATCAAACAATGGCAACGATCAAGATTGTGAAGGCTCGCCAAATATTCGACAGCCATGGTAATCCTACCGTCGAGGTGTGTTTCACCAGAAAATGTCGTGTTTAGTTTCGTTTGGGCGCCGAGAAATCGCGCGAATAATATCTATGAAAAATGTTGATGATCCTTCTTTGTTCGACCCTTGAATGATTTATCCTGTTCGGTTGATCTAGAGGCTATTTACAAATGCACAAAGTATAAATTTACAATGCACAAAGTATAGATTTACAACAAAATTTGAAAACGAGGTTTTTCCATTTTTGACTTCCGAGGCTATTTACAATGATAAAGTATAAATTTACCACGACAAAGTATAGATTTACAACAAAATTTGAAAACGAGGTTTTTCCATTTTTGACTTCCGAGGCTATTTACAATGCACAAAGTATAAATTTACAAATGATAAAGTATAGATTTACAACAAAATTTGAAAACAAGGTTTTTCCATTTTTGACTTCCGAGGCTATTTACAACAAACAAAGTATAAATTTACAATGACAAAGTATAGATTTACAACAAAATTTGAAAACGAGGTTTTTCCATTTTTGACTTCCGAGGCTATTTACAATGCACAAAGTATAAATTTACAATGTGCATAAAGTATAGATTTACAACAAAATTTGAAAACGAGTTTTTTTCCATTTTTGACTTCCGAGGCTTTTTACAATGTGACAAAGTATAGATTTACAACAAAATTTGAAAACGAGATTTTTCCATTTTTGACTTCTAGAGGCTATTTACAATGCATAAAGTATACATTTACAACAGACAAACTATAGATTTACAACAAAATTTGAAAACGAGATTTTTTCCATTTTTGACTTCCGAGGCTATTTACAATGCACAAAGTATAAATTTACAACAGACAAACTATAGATTTACAACAAAATTTGAAAACGAGATTTTTTCCATTTCTGACTTCCAGAGGCTATTTACAATAGACAAAGTATAAATTTACAACAGATAAAGTATAGAATTACAACAAATTTTGAAAACTAGAGTTTTTTCCATTTTCCATCTTTCTTAGTATAGATTTACAACAGATAAAGTATAGAATTACAAGGGGATTTCCATAGCATGAGGCATAAACCATTAGATCACAATCCTTCAAGATATTACAGGAAGATTGATAACAATCGTTCAATATATTACAACAAAGATTGATAAATGATGACATTTGTTGAAGCACCGCTAGGCACAACAGCTCTTGCGAAGTTTCCATAAAAAAGAGTGACATTAACCTGATAAGAAAAGCCACATTAAGATATTACAACAAAGATTGATAAATGATTACATAATAACCGAATCCGAATGGAAGACAGAGGCAAGGTAAAAAACACTAGGCACGAAAGTTCGCATTTCTATTAAGTTACTCTCTAGATCAACCGAACGAGAGGGAAGATCAACCGCGCCATTTTACATTCACAAATAATTACAACTAGGTCCCTTGGGACTTCAAGTAATTTCATGATTTCAAGGGACCTAATTGTAATTATCTCTACTCCTTGGGACCGGTGTGTAATTCTCCCATAATTTAAGGGATAAGTTATGTATTGTGTATATTTGAATTAGTTTTTAAAAAATGATTTTTATAATTTACAAAGTAAATATGTGAAATGGACTTTGTCTCAACTTACGAAAAAGACTTTTAAAACTACGATTTGAGTGTTACCTAAACACTCATTAAATATATAAGATGAGTTTTGTCTCAATTAAAAAAAACTTCTGAAATCACTGATTTATCAAACATGCTAAAAAGACATACAAACAGAGTGTCATCTCAGTTTTCAAATGGACAGTTGTGTGAACCTGAATTCAAATATCTGAGTTTACGAGGGTGGGTCGGGATTTTCATTTAAGAAAAAACAAAGAAAGAAAGAAAGAAAGAAAATAAGGAAAAATTTAAAAATATTGGGGGACAGGTTGCCGTGAACACCAAACAGTGAACTTTTGGGGGAAGAGGGGGATTGGACTCCCACGTCCCAAAGGGGCCCAGGCAAAGCTGGGACCACGATGTAGTTCCTTGGGGGTGACCCACAGACCACATTGATTGAGCCGGCGGCTGTCAGAGAAGTCAAAATTCTCGGTGGACCCCACGGCACACCAATTGGACGGACCTGA